>JASUUG010000567.1:0-65995 GCA_030449905.1 Luvunga scandens
GATTCTGGAGAGTCTTTATGAATGAGTTCAAGGGTAAAACTAGTGGATTTTGAAGCAAAGACTGCGAGTATGAGCAGTTTTGCATAAACTTATAATTGCTATAAGAATACAAGGCAATAGCAATTCTGTGATTTAATTACTAACCATAGACAATAACAGGATGTCACTAGACAGAAGTCTACAATCTTCCTACACAATATAACAGAAGCTGAAGCATCTTCGGCCTGCACTTGATGAATTTCCTTACATGTATTTAAAACTAGTGATATGAGTGACAAAATTAATACTATAGTCATCCGAGAAATCCGAAAACAAAAGTTACAAGGACATATAAGAAGATATAGCAATATTACACTGGGCTGGGATCAATGAATATGATACGTAGCATTTGTAATTAGCAGTGAAACATGGATAGAAGAAGAAAAAAGAGAAGAATTATTGCTATTAGCTTTAACTTTCCATTCCTTTATTCCACTAATTCCAGACTATATATATATAGTCTCTGGACTTAACATACTAAGCTAGAAGATAGAACGACAGTAGTAAAACAATCTAGAAAATGAACTTGTGCTGAAAATCAGCACTCAAAAAAGTCCTCAACTAACAGAGTATTAACAAACTTGACCAAGTCTTAATGATGACCAAATTTTCCACTTTCCCTCTCCTGCTCTGACGCGGAAGACGGGCATGCAATCCCCATGCATATTCATAATGAGAACACATCAGAATATAGCACAGTACATTCAGCAGCACAGTCATTACTTCTTGTTTCTCTTTGACCTCTCCATCAGTTGCGGGGGCTGATCAATTGGCATCCTCTCCATGTGCTCAACCAGTGACAGTGCTAGGGTTGCTCTGTTTGATGTCAATGGCATCATTCTCTTTGTCTGCCTCTTTTTGAGTTACTTCAGCAGCTGACTCTGCATTAATTTTCTTTAGCAATCACACCTTCTTTTTCTTTATTACTATTAATTCTTAGTTTCCTGAGCATCATCTTGTGCTTACCATATAAAGCATAGTATTACTCTTACCATTGGCAGTTCATTTTTATTCTCCCACTAAGCCTGCAAGTCCCCAAATTCCTTCTAATGAACAAAATCACCAAATCAAACCATCATTTCATCATCTTTCTCTTTCTTTTTTGCTTGCAAGCTTCGGAGAATCAAAATACAAGCCAGAAAATGACCGCCAAAAAAGGGGGAAAAAAGCAAAAAATAGATTATAAGCATCCATTGCAATAACATTGAATAGAGATTCCCCAGCAAATGCAAAATAGATAAATGACCATTTCAACTCTTTAATAACCTAGTAATTCACTATAAACTAATAGAACAGAATATGCAAATACAAGAATAAAAAGCAAGGACATACCATGATGAAACGGAAACGTAAGAAAACTTAATCTAAGATAATGCAATAAAATTTCATTTAAAAAAAACTGCTTAAAAGTTTAGGCTTAAGGCCCTTTATATCAGTCAGGCACACTCTTTTCAATTATTTTATAATTATAAAATCAAAGCAAACAAATGCACAAGGTGGAACTTTAATTATTATGCCTCCCACTTTTATCTAATTTGTCAAAATGATTGTGCTACTTTCGGTGGGCTTGGTCCTTGGTGTCCACCTTTCTAATTGTTTATCATTTTTCTTAATTATTCATTTCCAACGATTATGTCTCCAACAATGATCTTTGACCAAATTCGGCAACACCCTACATTAATCCCCCTCACTTGAAGTAGAACTTGTCCTCGAGTTAGACTGATACAATTCCTCATCCAGATAGTAGCAAACAAATCAGACACATTGATAGTATGAGAAATATTCCAACTGTCTGGTAAATGTAACACAAAGGTATTGTTATTGATCTTCTGTGCCAAACGAAATGGTCTATACTTCCGCTTAACTAGTTTACTATGAACACTAGGAAAGCGATTGGCCCTCAGCTAAGCCATCAACAAATCACCCCGCTGAAACACTTTCTTGCGGCGGAGTTTGTCGACATCAGCCTTGTACTTAATATTAGCTGTTTCCAAATGAGCCTGCACCTCAGCATGAACCTGCAGTGTCTTTTCGACCATATTGTCCGCTGTTTTATTTCCTCCAAGTACAGTTGCTAGTACAGGCAAATCAATAACATGGTGTTGGGTACATGTATAGACAATCTCCACGCATACACACTTAAATCTAATGACAACATTAATGTTACAGTAATCCAAGAAATCCCAAAAGTTACACGGACAAATAAAAAAATACGGGAAGATGACACTGGGCCAAAAGCAATTAAATCCGTAACCCCACCCCATTTGGTCGACTTTGCCATTTTCAATCAACTCCCTGTCAATAAGCCTTGTTTATCTCCTGGTTTTGAAAGTTGGAATTTTCATCAATCTCAATCGGTTTCTGGGGGCTGATCCATTTACTTCCTCTCTCTCTGCTCTGTCATTTCACCAACAGCGACAGCGCTGGTTTTGCCCTCTTGCTCTTTCTCTGCCTCATTTTCACTTACTCCAGAATTAGCATAGTGGCAGCCTCTTTTTCTTCATTGATATTATTAGCTTCTTAAGCATAATCTTAGGCCTTAGTATCCTGTTTTGGATCATCTGTTCTCGGCTACTTCTTCAGCTTTTTCTTGTGATTCATAAAAAATGGATAAAAATTCATATAAAATGTACCATTACTTTTCACTGCTGTTAATTCATTTCAACTAGGGAAAGCTCGCCGCAGAATTTCATTCATTTCTTTTAACACTCGCACTAAACCTGAAAGTCCCCCATTCTTTCTCAACTCAAAGAAAACCACAACAGGCTCTTTCTCAACAGAAAATCCATTTTTCATTAGTACTGGCAGCATTTTTTTTTCCCTTCATTGCTGTTCGTGATTAGTTTCCAGAGCATCATCTTGGCCACTAATATAAAGTGTAGTGAGCATTACTTTTTTACCAGTGACAGTTCATTTTAACTCTGAAAAAACTCATTGGCATTTCATTTCTTCTATACTCAGTACTAAACGTCCGAGTCCCAAAATTCTTTCTGATCAACAAAATCAGCAAATCCAATCCATTATTTCATCTTTCTCTTTCAAGCTTCACAGAATCTAGAAACAAGCAAGAAAATGACTACCCAAAGCGAAACAATAGCTGAAAAAGATTACAGCAATCTCCCAATAGAACTGCTTTACAAAATCCTCTCTTTGCTCCCCACCAAAGATGCTGTCCCCACCTCCACGCTTTACCGTCCATGGCGCGATATCTGGAAGTCCGCTTCTTCTTCCTCCCCCTCCCCATCTCAACTTCAACGATGCGGTAACCCACAAGAAACCTAACCCTAACCCCGAACATGACCTCGATGATAAAACCCTCTTCATTAACTTCATAAACAATGTACTTCATCGAAGCAAGAACTTGGATAAAGTCACAAGATGGTCATTTGTGCTCAGCCACTATCATAAAATGAAGAAATGATGCTTAGCAAGACAATACTTGAGTATCCAAGAGGTTTGAAAGATTGCCAGATTATATTTTTCTCGGACAGTTAGATAACTACTTTTTCCAGCAGCTGCGACAAATGTTGGTTCTGGTTTTTAATCAAATATGCAGTCTGTTGTAGACTTGAATTGGTGATTTTGCCTTTCAGGCTTATTGCTTCTTTTTGTTTCAGTTAGGTACTGTTGTTGAATGCAATACATTGTAGTTTGATCATACTGGGATCATTGGTTCAATGTTTTTAAGGGGATGCTGTTTCGTATTGGGTAGATTTTGCTTCTTCAATCTGTTTTAAGAAGAGAGTTCCATTGTTGCTTGTTCTGCCACAGTTGAGATATAACTGCCATTCACAGCAAAAACCGAATTCTAGTTAGCACACTCAGTCATCAAGTGGATATATATGAAATCATTTGGAACGTTGATAGTGTAGTTTTAATTTCAACAATCACCTTGTTGATTTGCGAAAAAGCTCAATGAATTTGTCTCTGGCAATTTGAAGAAAGAAACAAATGGTTTATAGTGATACTATCCACGTGGGAATGGGTATCATTTTGACAAATCAAAGAATGTTATGCTTATTCTCCGGAGAATTTTCCCACAATCAATTTCTCAGGTTTCATTCTTAGAACGTGTCCGGCTTTTAAGTCCAGTTTAGTACATGCTATATATTACTGTATGCAGGCAATAGATAGATTCAACAAAGATGACTTGCGCTATAATAAGTACAGATGGCAGCAATGAACTTATTCTAGCTAGTAATAAGTACGGTTAGGAGCAATGAGCTTGTTCTAGCTAGTAATGTAAACACCAATAACTTAATTAGCTGTTAGAATGTTCACCTTGACGAGGAACTGTCCAGCAACGCTGTTCCTATTCTTGTTATATACTTCAAATTGGTACAAGTGAACTGTTTTAGAGTACCCTAAAATAACGGATATGAGAAGCATCACCATCTGAAGTCATTAGAGTGTTTGTTTCACCTTAAGTGCTTCCTGGGTCTGAGCTTTTTTCTCGAAAAACCAATTTAGTCTTTCACCTTCTGATTACTATTTCTTCTTTGTAGAGAGATGCTACAAACAATCAATGTTGCCATCTGAAGCAGAGGAGTTCATGCTAACAATAGTCTTGAAATAAAAACTGTATCATTCATCAAACTTCTCTGCGTTTCTTTTGCTATACATTTTTCACATTCTTTTATTCTAGAAAAAGCTAGAAATGTGATGAGATTGAGACACAGTTTTGCTATCATCTTCTCTTATTGTTCGGTATGAAACTCCAAAATCAACTTCTATCTTGAGCACTGTAAAGGTGAAAGTTTCCAATTATCCAAATCCTTTGGTTTCAGATCCACCACCATAGGTGACATCGCTGAGGCAGTCTCCTCCTAAGCATTGGAATGGAGCCTTGCAAGAAGTATCATAGCAAGGAATCTTTCTATATGACTTGGAACTTCTTGAGTCATAAATTGGATACTTTTGCTCATAGCTAGACTTGCAAGGTCTCCTTGTGTCCAAAGTAAACCGGAGACTCTTAATAGGATCTCACATTAATTCAATTTTTCATTAAGTATACATAAATTTGAATCAAGGTAAACGTCCGGGCGCATTTTTTTCTACTTGCAAGTACAGTGATTTATAGACATATTATAAGATTAAAACTCTGAATGCATTAATGCGATGGAATATATTCTCCCATGCAAAGAATAATTACTTAGATTTATTCTTATTATTATTGATTCTCAATTAAAAGCGTAGTGTTTTGGTAGATTACTACCACATAAAAAGATAGATATATATTTTTTAGGCTCTTTATCTTATTTAATCTTATTTAATTGGTAAAATATTATTAGATTACTATCACATACTTAATCTTGATTAATTACTATGAACCGTTGGATCTCATATAATAGTCCACTTTTTTTCGTATTACGCTTACCTTTTACCCTTCTAACTCGTTTCAATTAATCTTTTCTCTTGCGAGCTTCACAGTTCACAGAATCAAGAAAGAAGAACACGAAAATGGCTATCAAAAAAGCAAGAAAAGCAAAAATTGATTTCTTCAGAAAACTCGCAGGTGATATTATTCATCACAAAATCCTCTCTTTACTCACCATCGAAGAGGCCGTCTCGACCTCTACACTTTCCCGTGAATGGCGCGATCACTAGAAGTCCGCTTCTCTCACCCATCTCAACTTCGACGACGCCGTAACCCACAAGAAACCTAACCCTAACCCTGACCCTGAACACGATCCCAAAGCGCTCTTCATCAACTTCGTAAACAATGTACTTCATCAAAACAAGAAACTGGCTCACGTCTCACGCGTCACCCTCTCTTGCCTTGAATCGTACGGCTCTTCAACCATAAACACTTGGCTAAGTGATGCATGCATGCGAGGCGACAACATCGTCGAGCTTGAAGTTTACGCAAACGTTGATCATCTAGATCCCATTAAGCTTCCGCCTAGGGTTTTCAGTTTCACCTCTCTTGTGGTCCTAAAACTAAATGCAAATGTCGAGCTTGATGGTCTTGAGGATCCTTACATTGACGTCTGTTTCCCGAGTCTCAAGGTTCTTCATATATGCGTTCATAATCAAGAAGATGTTAATTTGACACGGCGGCTCTACTGTAGATGCCCTGTTCTTGAAGATTTGTTCTTCGCGCCACTGATGCTTCAAGAAAGACGAGTTAGGTTCGAAGTGTTCTTCAACACTGAAGAGGCTGAGAATTGAACTCACTTTGACGAATACAAACAATCTTGATCATTACGATTACATAGTCTTGATTAAGGCTGAGAATCTTGAGTGGCTTGACGTTTCTAATAATTTCTTAGTGAAGTATCTTTTTCAGGATCTGAATGTTGTTGATAGAGTAAATGTCCGTATTAGACTCCCCCCTTATGAGACTCTTTGTGGGGAGCATCTTGCTTTTGAATTTCTTAAAGGACTCTCTCATCATGTTAAGTCTCTTTCACTTTCTGGATGCACCATGTCGGTAAGTAAGTTAATTAATTTTGATATTTACTGTTTTGCTTATTATTCAATAATTACTTAGAGCTATATATAGAGATCAAATGTATTGATTTTGTGGTAATACTTATTTAATTTTCCTTTGAAGGTTCTCTGCTGTGCCCTGAGTCAAAACTTGATTTTGATGATCGTTTACTTGAAGTTGATGTTGTATCTGATTTCATACAACCTGCTAAATTCGCTTGTTTGACAAATTTGGAGCTGGGGTTTTGGAATTATTATAGGTGGACTATTTTGCCAAATATACAAGAGTGCTCGCCTAATCTAGAATTCCTAGCCTTGGAAAAGGTATTAATTTTGATTCAATAAATATTAAATTATAGCAAAATGATGAATGATGCTCTTGATTGCATATTTTGATCATTATTTGGTTTTGTTTGTGCTACGTCATTACGAAGTCCTGGATGAGATTCAATTTGTTTCTAAGGAATGGCGCCAGCTATGGAGAGAACCAAAGCGTGCACCCATGTGTACGCAGAATTACCTCAAAGTGATTGGTATCAAGGGATTTCAAGGGAAGCAGTATGAGTCGACAGTGGTAAAGTTCTTGTTTAGAGAATCATTAGTCTTGGAAAAGATGGTCATTTGTGCTCTGCCATTAACATCAGATGAAGAAATGAAGCTTAGCAAGAGAATACTTGAGTATCCAGGAGGTTCTAAAGATTCCTGAATCATATTGTTCTCGGACAGTTAGATAAGTACTTTTTCCTGCAGCTGCGGTTCTGCTTTTGAATCAAATATGCACTCTGTCATATGGTTGAATTGATGATTTTGCCTTTCAGGTTTATTCCTTCTTGTTGTTTCAGTTAGGTACCGTTAAATGCAATCCATTGTAGTCTGATCATACTTGGATCACTGGTTCAGTGTTATTAAGGTTGCATTATTTCATACTGTGCGGATTTTGCTTCTTCAATCTGCTTTAAGAAGAGAGTAAGATTGTTGCTTGTTTGGTAATGGTTGAGATAGAACTGTCATTCACAGCAGATCTGAATTCTAGATAGTAGACTCATCATCTAATAGATATATGTGAGATCTTTAAAATGTTGTTATTATAGTTGTAATTTTAATAATCACGTTGTTGATTTGCAAGTTGGTTCAAAGAATTCGTCTGTGGCAATTTGAAGAAAGAAGCAAATTGTTGGTATGCTTATTCTCTGGATTCACTTTCCCAGAATCAATTTCCCAGGTTTCATTCTTAGAACGTGCCTGAATTTTAAGCCAGTTTAGTATGTGCTATATAACTATAAGCAGGCAATAGATAGATTCATTTAAGATGACTTTGCACTATAATAAGTGCAATTAGCAGCAATGAATAAAGTGAGCATTGATGATTTAGCCAGTAATGTCAGAATGAGACATTATTTTGCTTATCAATTATCCTTCGAGGCTTCGTCAAATTTGTTCTGACTTAATAGGATAAGTTGGAAATTGCTTAAGAAAATCAACTTTGATCGTGATTCTTGAGCACAACTTTCTTAAGCAAAACAGAGTTCAGATGTATCAAGATCATAAACGAACCGTGTATCAGGTTAGTGCCATGCTCCCAATATAGTCTTCCCTTTCATTGATTTGATTCCTGGGGAACAATATTAGTTCATAAAGCAGTCAGCTTCTTTGGATAACAGGTTAATAAAGGCTAGGAGAATAAACGATGATGACAAGTATCACGCTGCCAAGCCTGAAAAAAGAGAACACCAAGGAATACAATTTTGTGCTTATTAAACTCACTTGAAGGGTAACCTTGCCAGCTTCTGAACTTGAAGATGGCAATAAAACCTGTACACACGCTAGAACATGCAACCCTACACAATTCTCTTTCTCTGCCTCATTTTGAGTTACTTCTTCAGCAGCTGAACCTCCATTTCATTTAGCACTTCGGCTTCTGGTACCCTTACTTTTTTCAGCACTGTCAATTCATTTAACTGTGAAAAGGTCACCGGAGCAGAGAATCTCATTTCTTTTAAAACTCGCATTAAACCAGCAAGTCCCCTGTTAATATTCTTTCTCAACTAAAGAAAATCACCACAACAAATCCATCATTTCATCTTTCACTTTCTCTGCCTCCCCCACCAATCAAATCAAAGCTTCACAGAATCAAGAAACAAGAAGCAAGAAAATGGCTGCCAACAAAGAAGAAGAAGCTAAAATAGATTTCATCAGCAATCTCCCAATAGCAATCCTCCTTCGCATCCTCTCTTTACTCCCCACCAACAATGCTGTTGCTACCGACACACTTTCTAAACATTGGCACAATCTCTGGAAGTCCGCTTCTCTCCCCCACCTCAACTTCAACGATGCCGCAACCCACAAGAAACCCAACCCTAACCCTGAACTTGGCCACGACCCTAAAACCCTCTTCATCAACTTCGTAAACAAACTTCTCCAACAAAGCAAGAACTCGGCTAGAGTCACCCTCTCTTGTCTTGAATCGTACGGCTCCTCAACCATAAACACTTGGCTAAGTGATGCATGCAGGCATGACAGCAACATCTTTGAGCTTGAAGTTTTCGTCAAGATCCCACTGAGCTTCCACCTTGGGTTTACACTTCAACCTGTCTTGTTGTTTTAAACTTAATGCGAACGTTATTACGATGTCTGTTTCCCGAGCCTCAAGGTTCTTCATATATTCGTCCACAACCAACGAGACCTTGATTTGACGACCAGGCTTTACAGTAGGTGCCCTGTTCTGGAAGATTTGCTCATAGAATCACTGATGCTTCAAGAAAGACGAGTTAGGTTCGAAGTGTGTTCAACACTGAAGAGGCTTAGAATTGAACTCACTTTGACGGAAACAGACATGCTTGGTCTTTATGATTACAAAGTCTTGATTAAGGCTGAGAATCTTGAGTTGCTTGCTGTTTCTAATAATTTCATAGTGCAGTATTATTTTAAGGATCTGAATGTTCTTAATCGAGCAAATGTTCGTATTGGAGTTCCCCACGAGTCTTCATTTGGGCAGACTCGTTGCTCGAGTTTCTGAAAGGACTCCCTCATCACGTTAAGTCTTTTTCACTTTCTGGATGCACTATGTCGATAAGTAAGTTAATTAATTCTCAATTTATTGTTTTGGTTATTATTTAATTAGTTAGAGCTATATAATTTTTTATTTTGATATAATAATCAATTAATTTTTTTTTGGAAGGTTCCCTGCCATGTCCTCATGCCAAATCTTGGTCTTGGAGCCGTATCTAATTTCACATTTCCTGCTAAATTCACTTGTTTGATAAATTTGGAAGTGCGGTTTCGGAATTGTTATAGCTGGACCGTTTTGCCAGTTATAATGGAGTGCTCGCCCTTTCTAGAATTTCTAGCCTTGGAAAAGGTCCTATTTGACTCAACAAATTTTTAAGTTATAGCAAAATTATGAATGATGTTCTTTGATTGCATATTTGATCATTATTTTGTTTTGCATGTTCGACGTCATCAGGAAGTCCTGGATGAGGTTCAATTTGTCTGCGATGAATGGCTCCAGCGATGGAGAGAACCAGAGCCTGTGCCCAAGTGTATGTTGAATTGCCTTAAAGTCATTGGTATCAAGCGGTTTCAAGGCAAGCAGTATAAGTTGACAGTGGTAAAGTTCCTGTTGGGAAATGCGGAAGTCTTGGAAAAGATGGTATATTTGTTCTCCACCATTGTCATCAGATGAAGAAACGATGCTTATTAGCGAGACCATATTTGGGTATCCAAGAGGTTCTAAAGATTGCCAAATCATATTTCTCTCGGACAGTTAGGTAAGTACTCTTCCTGCAACAGCCAGAAATGGTGTTAGTACTCTTAAATCAGATATGAACTCTGTTGTAGATTGGAATTGATGATTTTGCCATCTAGGATTATTGCTTTTTTGTTGTTTGGCTTGGGATTGGTTGAGTGAACTAATTGTGTTTCGACGATACTTGGATAATTGGTTTACTGACTTCAAGCACATTTTTGCAGATTATGTCTCTTCAATTCTTTAAGCACAGAGTTACATTGTGGCTTGTTCTGTAATAGATGAGATATAATTGTCATATTTAGCAGAACTGAATTCTATCTACTTCCTTCTCATTTAACTGATAAATGCGAAATCATTTGTAATTTTGATAATGTAGTTTATAATTTCAACAGTTACATAGTTGAATTGCAAGCATTCTCTCTCTAGCAATTTGAAGGAATTAGCAATGGGTTGAATGCTATTTCGCTGGATTCATTTTTGCAGAGTCGATTACTATTAGGCTTCATTCTCAGAACGTTTTTGAATTCAGTGTTTGTGCTTACGCTGCCTCCTTTCAAGTCAAGTTACAATCCTCCCTTATCACACCCATGATTGCTGGGAAAATCTGTATTTCGAGTTCAGCTCCTTCAGAATGGTATTGCGTTGAAGGAATAGAGTTGAAACCTGCTGGCAGTTCATAATGGCTATAAGAATCCTAAGGCAATAGCAACTCTTGGATTCTAAAGGTTATATTGGTAAGGGCAAAGGCGTATCTTGGATTCTGATATTTAAGGAAATCAAAGGTAAACCAGCTTAATCAGTTTTAACATCTTTAAAAATCTGTCCAAATAACCGCTCAAGCAAAAGGATGCATCCACCCTACAATCTGGAACCCTCTACCCTACAGTCTTGACAAAACAGAAAAATAAATAAATAAACAAAGATCGAAAAAGAAAAGCTATCCAAGCAAATTCAAGTTTCAGCTACTAAGCATAGACGAAAAAAGAAAGGATGTCACAAGTCTGCAATCTAAGTTCCTGCACAATATAACATTAGCTGCAGCATCTACAGCCTACAATACTACGGATACAGATTAATTTCCCTACACAGACAATTAAATCTAACGACAACTTTAATGTTACAGTCATCCAAGAAATCCAAAATGTTACAAGGACAAATCAAAAAAGATACAGGGATATTACACTGGGCTACTTGCAATGGATAAAAGCACAGTACATTCAGCAGCTAACAGAAGCTGGATGTTGAGGGGTGGTATCAGTTCGCCCCATTTGGTCAACTTTGCCATTTTCAATCACCCCCCCGTCAATTTCCTTGCCTGTCTCCTTGTCCGGGACGTTAGATTTTTCATCATTTTCCAGCTCATCTTGTTTCTCTTTGACCTCTCCATCAGCTGCTGGGGCCGATCCTTTGCCTTCCTCTTTCTCTGCTCCGCCATTTTCTCCAACAGTGACAGTGCTGGGGTTGTCTTGCTTCTTGTCAGTGGCAACATTCTTTTTCTCAGCCTCATTTTGTGGAACATTTTCCACAGAGATTTCTACCTTCTCGTTTTCATTTTGAGTTACTTCAGCAGCAGTCTCTTCATTTTCCTTAGCACTGGCAACTTCTCTCTCTTCATTGCTATTCTTAGTCTCCTCAGCACCATCTTGGGCCTTATTGTCCTGTTCTGGACCAGCTTCCTCCTTATTGGCATCTTTGTTCTCAGTCACTTCAGCTTTTTCTTGTGTTTCACCTTCCTTCCCAACTTGAGTCTCAACAGAAACATCTTTGCCCACCTCATCTTCTGCCTTCTTCTCAGTTTCTTCCGCATCTTGCATCTCAACTTCTTTCTCACGCTCAGCGTTTTCAGGAGCTTCAGTTTCTTTATTATCCTTCTTCGAGGCTGATGTCGATCTTCGACCTCGCTTCTTCGGAGGCTCCTTCTCAGGAGTTGGAGTTGCCTTGGCCTTTTCGCTGATCCTTGATGATCTTCTGGGGGTCTCACCAGTGCCCCAATCAAACTCTGTTATTGCAGGATTACCAGGGTGAGATTTTAGGTATTGTTCCAATTGTTTCCTGTTATGGAGCTCCTCTCCAGTTGGAGCAATGAACATGATTTCACTCTTCCTTGGTGTCCCTCCTTTCTTGGGCAAATACTGCGCAGAAACAGAGGACATCATGTGTTATACAATGCGAACCAGACACTATAAACCAACATCCAATCTTGTATACATAAATAAGGAATAGAGGAAAGAGAATATAATACAAAGATCAAACACGTATAAAATGTGCTTTTCATTAGACTCTTCAATGTATATTTGAGATATAAACACAATCAAATAACACAGAACCCACGGTATCTTCATACAGGTAAATGCTTGATTCTTAACATCTTCTCTTAATTCTTGAATTTTTAATCCAGGAAAAGAATCTAATTTAAGCTTGATTCTTAACATATATCCAATGGTTTAAAACATGTAAACGTATGACTTTCAAGCTCTCAGGCATAAAAAAAAAAAAAAAATCTCCTTCAAGCTTATAGAAACCATGATAGAAATCTGCATCTAGTATATATCAAATTGCCTTAAATATAAAATCTCAAAGTTATATCCCTAATATTGAATACAAGATACATGCATTGACATCTAGACTTCCAAATTGATGATAACCTGTACCATTCACACTCCCTTTCTTACTGTTAAACTGCTGCTAACCCTAATTCTATCCACCTAAACACTGAATCAAGCAAAAACATGATAAGTATGATTACATATAAGAACTCACATGAGGCTTGCATTTGTTGGCTTCACAATCCAGCAAATATAAACTCTTAATTGGCTAGTCAAACAAGAGGACCATAAATTGGTTAACTGACTAACAGCTATCTAAGTCCAAAAAGACAAAATGCAATCCAAGTAAACATTGAAATTTATATATGCTTCAACCAAACGAAAATATCTCATAAACTTAAGCCGTGTATAATTCATGCATCTGCATCAGTACAAATATTACTTCTTACATAGAAAATCTACAAATATACCACATGTTAAGCAGTAAAATTTCTTGATGGATGCTACCTTGTCTAGAAGATCTTAGACTTTATACGGGTGGGTGTATGCACTTAGAAAGCTTCTTAAAAATCCAATAAAAAATAAAGATCGACAGAACATGCAAGGACAGGGGAAAATTATTTAAAAGGAATATTGATGCGCGTTATTTGGTCATCAAAATATATAATACAGGATGAAACTAAATATTTCCTCGCTTTAAACTCAATTCCAAAAATGGAAAACTTTCACCTTTCCTCAAACATTGCATACATACATCCTTTTCCTGTCTACTTATATCACTGTAACCTTTAAATTTATTGTCTAAACACATGCTGACACATGCATAAACACTAGTTGATACATGCTACATCTACTAGGATCTAAGTAAACAGAGGGAATTGAGGATTATTTACTGATTTTCAGCCATTCAATAAATACACTAATACATGCAGTGACAGTAAATGATAACAAACCCAAACATCTGCCAGTAATATCCACTAGCAATAAGAATTTGAACATATAACACATCCCAACACCAGACTATTCCTAATAACAGCAAAAACCAAGATGAAAGTACTTCATGTTTCACCAAATCATTTGATGGAATGACTTTTCACTTCGGTTGTTATTAGGAAAGTCATTGATTAAGAGCATTCAAAGGAAAGCCAGCCTCGTAGATAAGAGCTGCACCAAGAAAGGTAATTTTAAACAATAAAGACCCAAGTGCTTACAATTTAGGGAAAAAAGAATACCATTGTGTTTGTAAACTCAAAAGCATAACCCAACAAAACCCAGAAAAATAAAATTACAGATCCGGCTTAGCATCAGATATTTGAATAATTAAACACCCATTTTCAATTGTAATAAACACAAAATCACCAAGGATCAACCAAAGCTGACATGAGAATGAAAGCAATGCACGAAAATTTAAAACCTTATTCAAGCAGCAAAGGATGGTTCTTTTCATACACACACTTGCACAAACGATCTGTATCAAACAGAAGTAGATTGCCCAACATGATGACTTAACTACATGTATTACGAAATGATACTCTTGTAGAACTATATAAGCACATACATAGAACACTCACTGACATCCCATCACATTATCTTTCCTCTCAACAAAATTTTCATTGGTCAGCTCACTAAAAAAGCATGCTATTAATCTTTGCCGTGATTTTTTTCACAAAGTACATACATGAACAAGGCTTTTCAGCACTAAAATCAAAAGCAAATACAAAAATGCAGCAAAATTCAGCATGAAAATCAAGATAATCTCAACAAGAAACTTTAAAAGGGCTAGGAGAAAAAAGCTCAATTTGACACGGAAGAAAATAATCAGAAAAAGCTTCCATGGAAAGGATTTTTTTTCCTACATCTCTGTTAATTAAAAAAAAAATGATTAAAAGAAAAATAATTGATAGTTGACCCCAAAATACTGAAAACGGTTAAATTGTTTTTAAACACCTCAAAGAGGAAAAGACCTTATTGCAACAATCATCACTACTGCAAGTAACACCTTTCAAGAAAACCCTAACTGTAGAACTCCTACCCTAAAATACAATTATGAGAAAAAAAGATACAATCCAAAATTTCTACCTCAAAAATTCAAAATTCAAAAATTTCTATCAAAAAATTAGACAAATAAACATATTTAAAATGGTAATCAACCACAAAACATGGCTAATTTCTTTTTTTTTTCAGTGAAACCCTAGCCACAAATTAGTACCAACCCAAATTCCACAACGTATGACAATCCATACCCCAAAAATCCCCAAAAAATATACATACCCAGAAATTAAATCACACTAAAAAGTAAGAATATAACTACTTTACAAACAAAACATAAACTTTGAACCTCCGAGAACATAAACATACACTTTCATACACATGAATATGGAAAAAAAAAAAGCTTTAAAGAGAAAATTAAAAGACCATTTTCTTCCAAGCAGGCGGTGCTGGCAGCTCAACCGAAATAACTTCCCCCTTCGTCTCCATTTTGTTCACCTGTAAAAGATAAACACACAAAACCAAAGACAGAAAACAAACCGTTGAGAGCTTTTAGATATGCCTGATTGTTGTTGGTTAGTTCGGTTTTTATTTCCCTTTAACGAAATAACAGGTAGATCCCTAGCTTATTACATTTTATCGATTAAGGTCACATGTTATCAATTTTATTTTAAAACAGTACCTGATACCAGTGATATTACCAATTTATCCTTACTATAATGAAGTTTGATGTAGGGACCTATTCAATATAAACTTATAAACTACGTAGATTTTTATAATATGTAAAATATTAGGGACTGAATGATGCAACCCGTTAATATTTTTGTACTAGAACTGTTCACATAATCCGTTAGGAAGAGATAAAGATACAATCTGAAGCACAGTATTAAGTGAAATTTTGGCAAATTGTCCAATGAGAACTGGACGAGTGTCAGTAGACAAGCTGATTTACCTTGTAATAAGTAGACGTAAGAGCATCTTGTTGCGCTAAAATCTAACTCGGTCTAGTGTTAACACGTGTGCAACGTCTGGAGTGGATATTGCGACTTACAGTATCTAGAAGGTAGAGGTGGCAAAATGGGTCATCGGGTCGTGTTCGTGTCGGGTCAGCTTCGTGTCGTGTCAAATTTAGGTCGACCCAAACCCGACCCATTTAATAATCGTGTCAAAAATTGAGACCCAAACCCGACACGGAAAAATAATCGGGTTACCCAATAACCCACTTAATTTCTACATATTAAATAAAATTTACATTAAATATTTATACGCTGTCATTCATACACGCGTACATACTTTATCGATATTATAAAATATACATATGTACCAAAATATTACACATTTACACTATTGAAGTTTTAATTTTATATATATATTATAAAATATACATGTCTATCAATATTTTACACATTGATACTATTGAAACTCTAAATGTATATAAAATTTTATAAATAAAACACTGTGTTTATATTCATCATTTCAAAAAATAGAAATAAAAGTGAAATTTATCTCTAATTTTGAGTTTTGATGATAAGAACCTGCAAATTATTTTAAAATAGAAAATATAATCGGGTCATTGATCGGGTAAATGGGTCAAAAACTTTAACCCTAACCCGACACGGAAAAAAATCGTGTCAACCCGGACCCGACCCATTTAATAATCGTGTTAAATTTGATGACCCATACCCATTTATTCGTGTCATGTTCGTGTCGGGTAATCGGGTCGTGTTAAATTTTGCCAGCTCTACTAGAAGGTAAGCGTGAGATCCAATGGTGATAGCAATACGCTCACGCTCTCGTCAATGGCGCGTGCGTACAAAACCTATGAATTATAGAGATGCGTTTTGAAATTGAAATTCATGCATTTTCTAACTAATTTAATTATTCAAGTCAAAAGAGTACCACAAATACTTTACAGTGCCTTTATGATTTTTTGAGCCCCGTAGTTAATAATCTTATGAAAGAAACGTGATCGTTTATTATTTTAGTTTAGACTAATTATAGGATAAGTGAATTTTAGATTGATCATTTAATTTTTTATGAATTAGTGAATTTATAACATGTTGATCGCTAAAAAAAATTGAAAAAAATTCGTTGGCTTGGTTACGTCGAACGAATCTGGATCTAATTAATTTTGATTAAGGAACCTCGACAGCACATTGTTTAAGTCATTACATTTATAACAATAATTCCTTATCTAGTTATCCTATACATTTTCTTTTTAATGTTCGAGATTTTTCAAAAATAAATTTTGAATACTTATATTCAAAATAATTAGAAAAAGATTTATTTTCATTTTTATATTTTTGTATCTTTTTCAAAAAATAAAAGAGAGGGTGAAATTTAAATTATTTCTTGTATCCTCTTAAATTATTTCTTGTATACTCTTACTTTTTTCAAGATTTAAACTCTGATAATCAATTAAATAAAATTATTTAAAAAACGACTTTGTCAAGCACAAAAGACCTAATAATAAATATTACCTAATAGTTATTGCTTTCTCTTTCTTTTATTTTAAGATAAAGAGTAAACAAGAGTCTAAATATAATCTATTAATCTCCCTTCTCTAAGAGCCAAATAGAGTGGCTAGTAAAACAAAGGGGTAATGAAATAGATTGACATGTCATTCTTAATTTTGCTAACATTTGCAAATAAAGTGACAACTTTAAAATATCAAGTTCGTGCGCACAGGGTTCATTGTAGAGCACTTAGTAATGACAGATAACCATTTGCTCCGTGCTCGCCTAAAAAATGGGATAACATTCTTAAATTAACTCATTTGGAAAGTAGGTTTCCCATCCAAATGTGACGGTCTTTGCTACAGAAGATTGTTGAAAGATACTAACTGTTGATGCATAAATTTGATCGATGTTGTAGCGAACAAGTGTCCACGTCAACAATTAAATTTGTTTTAAGGTTGATAGTACTTGGTCTCACCTCTTTTTTTTTAGCAGGCACTAACGACCATGAGCACTTCTTACGAGACTCATCTATGTTCACAAAGAACAATTAGGAGGACGCCAAATGTTTTTCTAACATGAATCTTTCGATGCTCAAGTCAATCATTAGGGCCTTTTCGAAAAACTTATGCCACAACCCACGTTGCTTAATTGAATTTGCATCATAAGAATTACTGTAGCAACTCTGATAACATCAATCCCTATGGAGACAATACTCAAATACCTATCAATTTATTACTTGTTGTGTACACTTGCGCACTAACACCTATATTTTAAGATATTGAACACAAACAACAATAAGTTTTTTGTGTCGTTGCAAATGATTGATTATTTATTTTAATTTGTAAAATCAAATTTTGTGGTGTTTATTTAAGTTCTTGTTTAATTATTTTGTTGTGTTGATAAATTGTTCTAATGACTATTGCATACGCAAAGACAAACAGGTTGAGTTCCACTTTGATCCAAAAATTGAGAAGACTGTAAGGAAATTAAGAAGGGAGCAAAGAAATTCAAAAGTTGTTGTAGCAATAGATGGGTTATAAAATATGAGAGATTTAAACAACCAAAGAGAATTGCAATCATTGAATGAACAAGGAGGTCAAAATGAACAGCATGTTTTTGGGCAACTAGGAAACAATATCATTCATATGGTAGATGATAGAGATAGAGCCATTCAAGACTATGTTGTGTTGACTTCTCATGCCATACATTCGGGCATAGTTAGACCTGAAGTTCAAACAAATAACTTTGAGTTAAAACCAGTGATGTTTTAGTTGCTACAAAATGTGGGTCAGTTTAATGGACTGCCATCAGAAGATTATCACCTTCATCTCAAATTGTTTTTGGAGGTGAGTGATACTTTTAAGATTGCTGGAGCATTACAGGAAGCATTGAGGCTCAAACTTTCCCTATTTTCTTTGAGGGATCGAGCACGAGCATGATTGAATTCTTTACCACCAGATTCCATCAAACTATAGAATGACTTGGATAATAGTTTTTTATGAAGTATTTCCCACCCATTAAGAATGAAAAATTGAGAAATAAGATCAAATCTTTCCATCAATTGGAAGATGAAAGTTTATATGATATATGGGAAAGATTCAAAGAGTTGTTAAAAAGATGTCATCATCATGGTATTCCTTATTGTATACAATTGGAAACCTTTTACAATGGTCTTAACCCAAGTACAAGAAGATTTGTTATCCAAATCCTACAATGAAGCTTAGGAGATTTTAGAGAGAATAGCCAACAATAATTATCAGTGGCCATCAACTAGGCAAGCTGCAGCAAAAGGTGCAGCTGGAGTGCATAATGTGGATGCCCTAACAGCTTTATTAGTATAAGTAACTTCATTGACAAATATGGTAAAGGCTCTAACCACTGTTCCAGCAATATTTAACCAAGTTGCACAAGTGTTATGTGTTTATTATGGAGAAGGGCATTTATTTTATAATTGTCCTAGGAATCCAACTTCAGTAAATTATGTGAGCAACTTCAATAAATAGGGTCATAACAATCTATATTCAAATACCTACAACCCAAGATTGAGGCCACACCCAAATTTCTCATGGGGAAATCAAAACCAGCATACTACAACAACCAATGGACAAAACAGACATGTATAACCACCGAGATTTCACCAATAAAATCAAGATCAAAGAAACACCAGTAATGATCAAATCAGCTCTCTTGAAGCCTTAATTAAGAAGTATATTATGAAGAATGAGGCAGTTGTCTAAAGTCAAGTTGTGTTATTAAAAAACTTGCAAAATCAAGTGGGACAATTTGCCATAGCACTCAGCAACAAACCTCAGGAAAGTTTAACCAGCAACATAGAGGATCCAAGAAGAGAAGGAAAAGAGCAATGTAAAGTGATTAATCTGAGATCTAGAAAGGATGTGCATATTCAGCCATGCCAAAGATGAGAAGTGAGTCTTTTCAAACTCAAGAAGAAGTTCAGAATGAAAAAGAGCTTATTCTTTCCACTAATCAAAACACTAATGAGAACAGCAAAGCTGCAGCACCTGCAGAAACAAATGAGTTATTGCTTGTTAGAAGGGATGCTGAAGAATCATCAGCTGCAGTAGAAAAGGGCAGAATAAATGAAAAACAACTTGTACAGCCAACTGCAACACAACAGTTTAGACATCTACCACTATTCTTGTAAAGATTTCAGAAGCAAAAGCAAGATAAACAGTTCAGTAAATTTTTAGAAATGTTGAAGTAGCTTCACATCAACATTCTATTTATGGAAGCTCTAGAACAAATGCCTAATTATGTGAAATTCTTGAAAGATATTTTGGCAAAAAAAAAGAGGTTAGGAGAATTAGAAACTGTTACCTTAACACAGGAGTGTAGTCATATGCTTCAAAGCAAAATACCTTAAAAATTGAAAGATCTAGGAAGTTTCATGATTCTTTGTTCCATAAGGACCAAATATAGTGGAAAGACACTTTATGATCTCGGGGCTAGCATCAATCTTATGTCATTATCAATTTTTAAAAAATTGGGTGTTGGTAAATGTAAACCAATAACAGTAACTTTACAACTTGCAGATAGATCACATGATTATCTAGAAGGGAAGATTGAAGATGTCTTGGTGAAGGTTGATAAATTCATTTTTTCAATGGATTTCATTGTGCTGGACGTTGAAGTAGATAAAGAGGTATCAATCATCTTATAAAGACCTTCTTGGCCACAGGAAAGACTTTAATTAATATGTAAAAAGGAAAGTTGACAATGAGGGTTAATGACCAGTAAGTTACATTTAATGTGTTGGATGCCATAAAAAGTCCCAATGAGATTGAGGATTACAATTTCATCAGTGTTGTAGATCTTGTAGTAGTTGAGCAAATATACAGTTGCTGCAGTAACATGCAATTTGATGCTGTGGCATTTGATGATAAAGATGCTAACACAATTGATATAGCATACTAAGAGAAAAACAATCATTTAGAGTAGATAGACATTTTGAATCTTTGCATTTATTAAACATGGAAAAAAAACCTCATGTATCTTCTATGGAGTCCCCACTAGTTTTAGAATTAAAATTGCTTCCTTCACATTTAAAATATGCATATTTTGGTGATAATCACATACTACCAGTAATTATTTCATCTTCCTTGGATGCAGGTCAAGAAAAAAGATTAGTGGATGTGTTAGGAAAGTATAAGAAGGCCATTGGCTAGACTATGGTAGACATTAAAGGAATCAACCCATCTATTTGCTCGCACAAGATTCTGGTAGAGGAAAGTTACAACAATTCAGTAAAACAACAGAGAAAGTTAAATCTAATTATAAAGAAAGTTGTGAAGAAAGAGATTATCAAATGGTTGGATGCTAAAATCATATACCCTATATCAGATAATTCATGCGTAAGTCCAGTACAATATATACTTAAGAAAGGATGAGTGACTGTGGTAGCAAATGAAAAGAATGAACTCATAACCACAAGAATAGTCACTGGTTGGAGAGTTTACATGGATTACAAGAAGCTCAATAAGGTTATATGAAAGGATCACTTCCCTTTACCGTTCATAGACTAAATGCTGGACAGACTTGTTGGAAAAAAATATTATTGCTTTGTGGTTGGGTATTCAAGGTATAACCAAATTGCTATAGCACCAGAGAACCAGGAGAAGGCAACATTCACATATCTTTATGGCACCTTTGTATTTAGAAGGATGTCATTTGGTTTGTACAATGCTTTAGCAATATTTTAGAGGTGCATGATGGCAATTTTTTTCAAACATGGTAAAGCAAACACTAGAGATATTCATGAATGATTTTTCAGTCTTTGGTGAATCATATGAGGATTGCTTACACAATTTCGAGAATGTGCTTAAAAGATGTGAGGAGATAAATCTAGTTTTCAAATGGGAAAAGTGTCACTTCATAGTGCAAGAAGGGATAGTTTTAGACTATAGAGTGTCGACAAAGGGTATTGAAGTGGATAAGGCAAAAATATAGGTCATTGACAAACTTCCACCACCCACCTCAGTTAAGGGCATAAGAAGTTTTTTGGGTCATGCTGGATTCTATAGGAGATTGATTAAAGATTTATCAAAAATAGCCAAGCCCTTATGCATGTTACTTGAGCATAACAGACCATTTAAATTTAATAACAAGTGTTTAAAAGCCTTTGAAGAACTAAAAAGAGCTATTATTACAGCACATATTGTTATAGCACCAAATTAGAGCATCCCTTTTGAGTTGATGTTTGATGCTAGTGACCACTCTGTTGAAGCAGTGCAAGGACAAAGGAAAAATAAAAATTTTCACTCAATTTATTATGCCAGTAAGACAATTGCAGATGCCCAGCTCAACAACATAACTACTGAGAAAGCGTTGTTGGTTGTTGTGTTTGCATTTAATCAATTCAGGGTATATTTAATTAGCACCAAGGTGATTGTCTATACAGAACACTTGGTAATAAAATACTTGATCTCCAAGAAAGATGCTAAACCAAAGCTGATTAGATGGATTCTTTTACTACAAGAATTTGACTTGGAGATTAAAGATCGAAAAAGGGCTGAAAATCAAGTGGCAGATCATCTATCAAGATTAGAGGTAGATACAAGCACTCAAACCAAACAGGCAATCACAGAAACCTTTCCTAATGAGTAGTTGTTGATGCTTTAGCATACACACATGCTGCAATAATCAAGATTCCTATGATATGCAGACTTTGCTAACTACTGAGTAAGTGGACTATTACCACCTAAGTTAATCTACCAGCAAAAGAAGAAGTTTCTCCATAAAGTTAAAAGTTATCAATGGGATGACCTTTACTTCTATAAGGTGTACCCAGATAAGATTATTCGAAGATGCGTGCCTGATGAAGAAATTCAAAACATATTACAGGCATGTCATGCTGCAACATACGGAGGACATATTAGAGGCCATAGAACAACAGTAAAAGTGTTACAAGCAGGTTATTACTGGCCCTCTATTTTTAAAGATGTTTATAAGTTTATTAAATATTGTGATAGGTGTCAAAGAACGGGAAACATCTTTTAGAAACACGAGATGTCACTCACCAACATTCTAGAAGTAAAGCTATTTGATGTATGAGGGGATAGATTTCATGGGACCATTTTAGTGGCTGTGGATTATATGTTCAAATGGGTGAGACTACAGCCTTACCTACAAATGACGCAAGGGCAGTGGTAAAATTTTTTCAGAGGAATATTTTCTCAAAGTTTGGGACTCCTAAGGCCATTATTAATGATGAAGGCACTCACTTTTGCAACAGGGTATTTGCTGCAGCGTTGGTCAAATATGGGATCAAATATAAGATTGCTACAGCATATCACCTTCAGTCAAATGGTCAGGCAAAAGTTTTCAACCAAAAAATCAAGAAGATTTTTTAAAAGGTGATGAACCCTACTATAAATGATTGATCTCTTAGGCTACATGATGCATTATGGGCTTATCGTACAGCCTACAAGACACCACTTGGCATGTCTCCACATAGAATTGTCTATGGCAAAGCTTGCCATTTGCCATTAAAGTTGGAGCATAAGGTATATTGGGCACTAAAATAACTTAACATGGATATACATGTTGCCGCAGAGCATAAGAAGCTTCAACTATGTGAACTAGACGAGTTAAGGTTATTTTCCTATAAAAATGTAAAGATTTACAAGGAGAAAACAAAGTAATGGCATGACAAACACATTCAGCAAAGGAATTTAGTTCTAAACCAGCAAGTTTTGCTTTACAATTCAAGATTGAAGCTTTTTTCAGGGAATTTAAAATGACGATGGTCAGGTTCTTTTAGACTTATCAAAGTCTATCCTTATAGTGTCGTAGATCTTAAGGATGAAAAAACTGGTCAAGAATTTATGGTAAATGGGCAGCGAATTAAACATTATATTGGTAATGCCATGCATGATTCAAGAGAGGATTTATTCCTCAAAGATCTAGTTTGAGCAAATCAAGAAAGGTCAGGCTAAAAGACTTTAAAATAAGCGTTAATTGACAGGCAACTCAATGAGAGAAGTATTTTAGATTTTGAGTATTACTTTTGTTATTTTATCTTTAATTAGCTGCTTAATTTTATTTATTTCATTTTAACTAACGTTGTTTTGATGCATTTGATTTCTTTAATTTTTGTATTTGCATTAATTCCATGCATTTAAAAAAAAGGGGGGGCAATACAAAAGATAAAGAATTGTTACAGCAGAGACTCACACACTATGTAGAGCAATTAAATATTAACATCAGATGGAGTTATGCCAGATTGCTGCAACATTGAAGCTAACAAAGTAGTTTACAAACGTTTATCGTTACAATTAGTCTTCCATCAATTTTGCAGCCAAGAAATATTTTAAAATTTCACTAAGATGCTGATGTTAGTAAGAGATAAATTGGGATAAGAAAAATTTGAAATCCCTATAAAATCGTGACATATTCCCTTTCCTTTTTGAATTAAAATTTGATTTTTAATTTTCAATTACTACCGCATTTATCTCAATATTTACTTTCCTCATTTTACTCTCCGTATACTATAAATCAAGGATTGTGTTTTCTTAAAATTTATTTGTGTTACAAGTTTTCCTTTTCATTTAGGACTCTTAACATTCTTACTATAACTCAGCAAATTTATTTTATTCTTTTCAGTACAATGAATTTTGGTGCATTTTGCTGTAACAATGGTGAAGATCAAGTCTCGCACCATGAGATTGAATGACCCCTCTCGTTTCCACAGTTACAAGGGTGAGGATAAATTTGAAGAATTTATAGAGCCATGAAAGCTGTTAAAAGAAAAGGGGTTCATCTTCCTAACACAACCAATTGGCGTGATGAGAACCGTACACGCTGCTGCAACACAAAAGGGATGGTTACAATTTTGCTCTTACCCACAAGACCATGTCGTTCCAATTGTTAAGGAATTCAATGTCAATATGTTACAGCAAGAACAACGGAACATCTTTGTCAGGAACGTCCAGGTACCTTTAGATTCTCGTGTTATCAATGTGTTTTATAGTTTACCTACTTCTATCAAGTGTGAATATACTGCCTTTGCTAAGAACATGACCAATAAGAAGTGGGGGGGGGGGGGTTTTTAGGACAATAGGTATACAAGGCAGTACATGAGCTAATGAAGAGGAAAGAGTGATTAACAGAATTGATTTGAAACCCATAGCAAAGGTATGGCCAAAGTTTTTAAAATCCTAGCTCATGCCTACAACACACACCACCACAGTATATTAGGATATGTTAGTCTTTTTTTACACTTTTCTAAAGAGATTGAACATAAACATAGGAAAAATAATTGAGAAAGAAATTCGAGAATGTGCCATCCACAAATAAAAATCAACAGCTTTGTTATTTCTTTCTTTAATCACTGGGATATGTGGGGTTTCGGGAGTACGGTTCAAACAACGTGATGGGAGTACAGTTCGAACTGGGATATGTGGTTAGCTGAAATAGTGAATTAAATTAAGCATTATCAAAACAAAATGCTATAGAAATCATGCAACAACACAATAAATTAATTCAATAAACAATTAAGCTCGTTTATCACTCAACCACAAATAGATTTAGTTCATGATTTGTATCAAATAGAAACAAAAACCGATTCAACCATCATATACATCATCACAAATTAAAGAAAACGAAAAGAATAGTGATAAAGGCGAGTGATCTGTGTAAATTTCTTGATTTCTTCTTCTTCACGCCTTCAATCTCCTTGTTTGGCCTAGAACTTCTTCTCTTCTTTTCTTTTTTTCTTTTTCTTTTCTTATTATTTCTTGTGGTTGACAACTCTTCCTCTTTTTCTTTGTGTGCACTTTCTTTTATAATTGAAAACTATGGCAACTGGAAGTTTAGGTCACGCATTTTCCATATTTGGAAACTGCAGATTGCATAATTTTTTCTGAGATTCGCGTGAATTTTTCTCTTCTGTTGCTCCAGGATTGCTACAACAATTATTACTACAGCATTGGCTACAACACTGCACTATTTCAGACTAGTTTCCACTTTTCTACATCCACTTTCTTTTCTCATTTTTCCAAACCCATTTCAAAGCTTTCCTTTTTTGAATTTGCACATCCAATTACCTACAATTTAAGCACATAATCTAAACACACAATTTATTCTAAAATCACCTAATTTATTGTAAATAACTAAAAATTGATAAGTATGCAAAATTAAGCTAAAATGCAACTAACACACATCATTTACTCTTTAAATAATCTTGATTTAAGTCCAAAAGTGTCATTGATAACTTTCATTTCATAGGGTTATCACACCCCCAAACTTAAACCATTACTTGTCCTCAAGTAATGATAATAACACTAAAATTTGAAACACACAACCATGCAACATACTTAGCTTTGTCATACTATTTGCAAGGATTTTCTAACCCTCAAATCACATCTTAAAGCTGCACAATTGCCATAGCAGTTCAGTTCTAAACTTAGGCTTCATTTTATCCAAAGTGAGCGTATGTTATTTTGACTAAGTCCAGAGATATTGCAGCATTGCACATTATCATTCCATACTCAAGGGCAGAAGTTAATTCAATAATGTTCAGGGCAAAAATCATAACATATTTCAATTGTGCTATAACAAATTTTTTTCTTTTTTTTTTCTTAGTTTCTTCGATTTGGAATTGGTTTTTCATGTTAATGTCTATCACTTATGGTGATGACACCAAATTACTTACCTAAAGCACAAATCCGAGTTGCTGCAGCAATGCTGATAACATGTTCTTATCTAAAGATACTTTTAACTTAAGGCTGAACATGGAACTCATAAATAGACCTGATTACTCAATATCCCAGATAGTGGACCTAAAAAAAATTTTTTTTAACTGCTACAACAATGCTCATAGCATCTGTTGCCTTTGGACTTAAGTATGCTTATAGGGTACATATTCAGCCCTGGTTACTCAGCAACTTCAACTATTGGAGCAGAATTATTCATAACTAGCATAGTTTCAAAAATTTTCCCCAAAACTTAAGATATTTTCTACCCTTCTAACATACAAGGCTTTGTTATAACATTCCCATAGAACTCAGTCAAAACTTAAGTGTTGAGACAAAAATTCAACCCTCATCTTTAAACAATCCTTACTTAGCAATCACAAAACTTGACACCCAATTTATCTTCATTAAGTATTCAATCTATACACAAACTTATATAACAAAGCCTTACACACATATTTACTAACATACACAAAACACACAAGATTTAAAATTATTCTTAAGATGAAAACCCTCTCAAACTTAGGAGGTGTTGTGTCCTCATGTTGAGTACTAGAAAGTGTGTATTTATAATGGAGAAAATCATCATTTTACACTCCAAGTCTTACTAACATCTCTATTTTTATGTCTTTAAGTCCCTTGTAATTTAGTTATGTATGTTTTATTTTAATTAAGTATTTTATGTATTTTAGGGGATATCATGGTCATTTCACAATAAACGAGAGATCAGATTGAAAAACGGACAGCACTTTTGAACTCGTGGGGCGTCGAAAACCTTAGGAGGAGCATAAAAAGAAAAATGGTCATCGTTTCACATATACTAGATCGTTTCACACATACGCGATGACGGTTGATATATACTGATCGATACGACGAATCATTCACAGACATTCATCGTATCAGAGGCCGACGTGGCACTGCGACGATGACGTGGCACTATACGATGACGTGGCGGCATTTGATTGGACGAATGATGTGGCATTGACCGCTTACATGGCATTGATCGATGATGTGGCGTTGATCGATGACGTGTCGTGATCCTATGAACCAAAAATGTTGACCGGTGACGTGGCGAATATTAGTGGATCGAAAAAAACGTGTGTACGGTACATGCATATACACAGAATAACAGCCCCGATGATGTGTTCCATCCAATAGAACTTGCCACGTGGCGCAATCCGAGCGTCCCAAATTGTTTTAATCCGATGGCCATGATTTACTCGGTTTATCTATAAAAGGGGCCCCCCAATTTGACACCCCTGAATCCATTTTTGGACTCCATTTTCTGTAATTCCATCTCCATCTTGTATTTTCTACGTATTTTAATAAAATTCCCATTTTACCCCTAGTTCAAATATGAGTGGCTAATTTCCTTTCAAGCTTGGGTTGAAGGTGAAGTCTCAACATGCTCCATGGGCTTAATTTGGTAAATTTACTTTTCCTTCCCCTTTAATTTATGTGGTTGTTTTGACTTTTCGAGAGAGACAGGATAGTAATAATCTTGTCGGATATCTACTTGGAATAACCGCCTCCCTGCAAGCAAGGTTATTCTTATTTAAGACGGAAGCCCTTAAAGACCATATCTATTAAAGTGTGGTTCATGATGAGTGGAAGTTCCCCCTTCATGATTTAATTGGTATTAATAATGAATATTAAGCCGATGGTACATGTTGAGACAGATCAGGAGATCCAAGCATTTTATTTTAATAATTTATTCCAATAGCTTTAATTCAAATTAATACATTGCCTACATAATTGTCATTATAAATCCAACCACCAACTCAGAAAATTAATTCTACACATAATTAAAATCCACCTCCTCGTGGGATCGACACTCGTCACCATTAATCTATTCTACAATAGATTCGTGACATGAGTTCAATAAAATTTGCACAACAAGTTTTTGGCGCCGTTGCCGGGGAGGTAAGTATTTTAATTTGTAGAATTTTTTTTCTTCTTTATTTATTTATTTTATTTGTTTCCTTGTAATATTTTTTTTTATTCCTTCTTGATTTTAGGGAACTATAGTCTGAAATAGAAACTAGTTATATTGGTTGAAAAGATGTGGCAATGCATACTAGAAAAAAAAAAAAAAAAAAAAAAAAAAAAAAAAAAAAAAAAAGATGATGAATGTATTGGTTTGATTAGCATTGAAATCGTCTATTTTAAGTCGGGCATATTTTTGTCACCTTGGTGAGAGTGTGTGATATTATTTCTTTATTATTTTCACTCAAGCTACCATTCACTGGAGTGATTATTTTTGGGTTTAATTTCTTTGTGAGCGTATTACTACTACCAGTGAGATTTTGGGGTTTGCATGTCATTCTTAAAAGTGACTCGATTACTAAAGTTGTGACAAAGTTTTCTAAACTGATTCATGTGGAGAGTTGATGTGGGAATGATATTTCTTTAGACTGTAGATAATGCTTATACTTTTATTTGATTGTTATCATTAGTCTGATTGAATAAATACCACAGTATAAAAAAAAAAAAATAATAAAAAATTTCAGCTTTGTTTTCGCTCAAATTACTAGGGACTAGCAACAAGCTGGTTGGGGGGTGTGTTGAGTATTAGAAAGTGTATATTTATAATGGAGAAAATCATCATTTTACACTCAAAGTCTCACTAACATCCCTATTTTTATGTCTTTAAGTCATTTGTAATTTAATTATGTATGTTTTATTTTAATTAAGTATTTTATGTATTTTAGGGGATATCATGGTCATTTCACAATAAACGAGAGATCAGATGGAAAAACGGACAACACTTTTGAACTCAGGACAGTCGAAAACCTTAGGAGGAGCATAAAAAGAAAAATGGTACTTTGTTCACATATACTGATCTGTTCACACATGTCTGATGACGGTTGATAAATACTGATCGCATACGATCGCTCATTCACGATCGACTGTTCACATGATCGTATGTTGACGTGGCACTTTCGCATGCGATGGACGTGGCACTATACGATGACGTGGCAAAGATTTGATTGGACGAATGATGTGGCATTGACCGCTTATGTGGCATTGATCGATGATGTGGCGCGCTGATCGATGGCGTGTCATGATCCTATTGAACCAAAAATGTTGACCGGTGACGTGGCAGAATATTAGTGGATCGAAAAAACGTGTGTACGGTACATGCATATACACAGAATAACAGCCCCTGATGATGTGTTCCATCCAATAGGAACTTGCCACGTGGCGCAATCCTGAGCGTCCAAATTGTTTTAATCCGATGGCCATGATTTACTCAGTGTATCTATAAGCCATCCCTAATGAATTGAATCTTATCTTCCCTGTTATCAGACATCATTCCGAAAGAACAAGGATTTTTATCGCATTTCATCCTGGCACACTTATGACAATTAACATGAAGTTTTTCAACTTGTTGTGCAAATTTTATTGAACTCGCAAGTGCACGAATCTATTGTAGAATAGATTAATGGTGACGAGTGTCGATCCCACGAGGAGGTGGATTTTAATTATGTGTAGAATTAATTTTCTGAGTTGGTGGTTGGATTTATAATGACAATTATATAGGCAATGTATTAATTTGAATTAAAGCTATTGGAATAAACTATTAAAATAAAATGCTTGGATCTCCGGATCTACCCTCAACACGTACTACTCCGCTTAATATTCATTATTAGTACCAATTAAATCATGAAGGGAACTTCCACTCATCATGAACCACACTTTAAATAGATATGGTGCTAAGGGCTTCCCGTGCCAAATAAGTAATAACTCTTGCCTGGGAGGCGGTTATTCCAGTAGATATCCGACAAGATTATTACTATCCTGCTCACGAAAAGTCAAAACAACCACATAAATTAAAGGGGAAGGAAAAGTAAATTTACCAAATTAAGCCCATTGAGCATGTTGAGACTTCACCTTCAACCCAAGCTTGAAAGGAAATTAGCCACTCATAATTTAACTAGGGGTAAAATGGGAATTTTATTAAAATACGTAGAAAATACAAGATGGAGATGGAATTAGAGAAAATGGAGTCAAAAATGGATTCAGGGTGTCAAATTAGGGGGGAGCCCCTTTTTATAGATAAACCGAGTAAATCATGGCCATCGGATTAAAACAATTTGGACGCTCGAGGATTGCGCCACGTGGCAAGTTCCTATTGGATTGAACACATCATCGGGCTGTTATTCGTGTATATGCATGTACCGCATACACGTTTTTTCGTCCACTAACATTCTCGCCACGTCAACGGTCAACATTTTTGGTCCGATAAGCTCGTGACACGTCATCGATCAACGCCACATCATCGTGATCAATGCCACATAAGCGGTCAATGCCACATCATTCGCCCAATCAAATGCCGCCACGTCATCGTATAGTGCCACGTCATCGTCATCGCATGCCGCGTCGATATACTGATACATGTGAAAAGATCTGTGAAAGCGATTATCGTGTGATCGATCGATATTATATCAACCGCATCAGTATGTGTGAGCGATCCAGTATATGTGAGCGAGACCATTTTTCTTTTTATGCTCCTCCTAAGGTTTTCGATCGTCTCGAGTTCAAAAGTGCTGTCCGTTTTTCCATCGATCTCGTTTATTGTGAAATGACCATGATATCCCCTAAAATACATAAAATACTTAATTAAAATAAAACATACATAATTAAATTACAAATGACTTAAAGACATAAAAATAGGGATGTTAGTGAGACTTAGAGTATAAAATGATGATTTTCTCCATTATAAATACACACTTTCTAATACTCAACACACCCCCAAACCAGCTTGTTCTAGTCCCTAGCAATTTGAGCGAAAACAAAATCGAAACAAATTTTTTTTTTTTTTTTTTTTTTGTGGTATTTATTTAATCGACTAATGATAACAATCAAATAAAAGTATAAGCATTATCTACGATCTAAAGAAATATCATTCCCACATCAACTCTCCACATGAATCGGTTTAGAAAACTTTGTCACAACTTTAGTAATCGAGTCACTTTTAAGAATGACATGCAAACCCCAAAATCTCACCTGTAGTAGTAATGTCTACGCTCACAAAGAAATTAAACCCAAAAATAATCACTCCAGGTGAATGGTAATTTGAGTGAAAATAATAAAGAAATAATATCACACACTCTCACCAAGGTGATAGAAATATGCCCTCGTTTAGAAATAAGACGATTTTAATTCAAAATGCTAATCAAACCACATTCATCATCCTTTTTTTTTTTTTTAGTATCGTTGTCGCATCTTTTCAACCCATATAACTAGTTTTATTTGGATTATAGTTCCCCTAAAATCAAGAAGGACTTTTATTGGGGACGTAACGTAAATTTAGGGGCGTGGCTAACAAAAAGAAAGGATAATAGGAAAAATAAAATATATGTTTGAAAAATAGAGAAGCTTTGGAGATTGTAAGGTGCTTTTCACTTAATTTTTTTTTTTTTTTTTTTTTTTTTTTTTTTTTTTTTTTTTTTTTTTTTTTTTTTTTTTTTTTTTTTTTTTTTTTTTTTTTTTTTTTTTTTTTTTTTTTTTTTTTTTTTTTTTTTTTTTTTTTTTTGTGAATGCAAAATTATCTCTATTTTCAAACATAAATGGGTGGTGGGAAATACAAAATATAAGGTGATACTCCGCGTTGGAGTGGGACAAGATAATAAGGTTGAAGAAAAAAAATTTTTTTTTTTATTTTTTTATTTTTTAGGCTCAAAGGGGTTAACTATGGATACATATTAATAGGGTTGGCTAGAAAGGCTCAAACGGACCAAAGATGGCCTTTCTCGTCATCTTTTAGGGTTCTAAATAATCTTCCATATCTACTAGTTAGATGGACCTTGAGATGTGGCAACATACACTTTTTTTTTTTTTTTTTTTTTTTTTTTTTTTTTTTTTTTTGGAGATAATGTATAAAGAATAAACTCTAAAATGTTTGAATGAAGAATGAAAAAAAGGGTTCTCTCTCAAGAAAAAAACGACAGCTCAAAAACTCACTTGGAAATTATTATGACATGTGCATTCTTTCAAGAACTTATATTTTTTCTCCAACATCAACATGTAAAGTAACAAACATGGTGTAACATAACTAAAGACCAAAGATAATACAAATACTAAAATTTGAAAGTTATCATGTCATTTAATTATGAAAAGATCACACAAAATTATTTTTTTTTTTTTTTTTTTTTTTAATAAGAAGATGCGTTTAGAGTTCTGCACTCCATATTCACCATCTTCGACTCAAAAATTTAACCGTGATTAGTTTCTAAAACAAAAATTAGTAAAAACTACACTAAAATTGAGATATTCCACAATTGTCAACTATTCCCTCCCCCAACCTCGAAGGCGAACATTGTCACCGATGTTGAAAGAAAATAGGGTTTAGAAGACATCACTGAGTCTTTGGACGTATCACGCGAGGAAGAAAATATTTACAAGCGGAGAGTTAAATCTAATTTGCAGACACTTACTACTCGCCATCTCTTTATTACCATCATTAGTTGGCCATTCCAAAGACAAGGGTCTTGGGATCGGCTGCAGTACATAAGCATGAATGAGATCAATTAACTCGTTAGCGGTATGAGCACAAATAAAGATTTTTTTATTTGTGAAAGGGATGAAATGATTTTTATTGCATGGTTAAGAAATGCGATGAAGCCATCATAAAAGTTATTGACATTTAACAAACCGATGGGTTTTCGATGAATGTTGGATGGGCAAGATCTTAATGTGATTAGTGCCTCTAGAGTTGCAAGATCTCTGGTAGGAAAATAAAAGCATCGGCGATGATTTAGCATTTGATTATTCTTTCTTGCATACGAGACAACTAACTCTTCTCGGTTGGTGAGTCGGACATACGAGCCAACGGTTTGAGGCTTCTTGGGATGATGCCTAACACTTGGCTCCTCGAGATAAAGCGACACGAGACTAGTTTTGATAACCCCGGTCACCTCCTCCATAAACCGGATGCAAATTTCTTTTCACATCGTTGACCAAGATCGATGTCTGACTCAACGAACTCTTTATGTTTGCCGTAGTTAAATCCAGAGAGCACAATAATGTTCTTGAATTGTTTATTGGGAGTAGCTGCCTTTTGGATGCTTTTCTTAAACAATTTGTGAGTATAAAAGAAAATGATCATATATCGAGGATCTTGGTGACAATGATTTGTTTGTATAGGAGGTAGCATGTCTATGTCAATTAACGCGTAAAGCACATGGCTCGAGAGTCAAAAGGAAATAGTAAAAGAAAAAGCACTCAATTATTAAAGACAATAAAGCAATTGATAAAACAACGAGTGAAATAAAACAACGAAGAAAGTAAAACAACGGTAAAAGGATATTTACAAGTAGTTGTGATTGTGGCTCACATCTTCCTCTCGGTTTTACGTCCAGAAGCGGCTTGAACGCCCTCATGGGTCGAGGATAGGCTTCCTATCCAGTTTTCTTATAAAGCGGCAAGCAGGTCGTTTATAGTCGATTCCCAAGACTATATCGGACACGTTCTTTCGAAATAATGGCCATAAGCGGAGAATTGCTTTTTTATGCGTATCGGCAGGATGCGTTTCAAGAGACAAAAGGATATCATCCAATGACTCTTTATTCAAGCCATCCCTAATGAATTGAATCTTATCTTCCCTATTATCGGACATCATTCGAAAGAACAAGGATTTTTATCGCATTTCATCTGGCACACTTATGACAATTAACATGAAGTTTTTCAGCTCTTCGTTTTCTCGAGTAATTTCCTTTACCACAACCAGGCATGTATGCAATAAATTTAGGAGGTAACTCACCGCTAAACGTACTTTAGCCTCGATTAACCAACGGATGTCAACGGGGATGTTATATTTCATAAGCAATCGCATGCGTTGGACCGAGCTTTATAGATCGTAAGGAGGGCATTACGAGGAAGTGAAGTGAAGGAAATCGCTTGTGAAGCTTTGCTAGAATTGTGTTTGTCCATACCTTCTTCTCGAGAATATTAGTTATTATGGGAAACTAAAGTAACCGACTTTGATTGTCACGAAGTACCGTTATCCGCCACTTATACGGGAAGATAAATCAAAACACACTAAATAAAGAAAATCAAATCAGTAAAATCGAATCAAACACAAAAGTGAACAAAATAAGAAAACACACAATAAAAAGAAAAATGAACTTACATTCGTCCTCTTATTGAGTTAACCTCAAGCTCTAATTGGAAGTTATATATCCCATCTTCTATTCCTCTCGAATAAGTTGTCTTTCTAGATCTTCAACGGGGATACCAACAACTCTACGGAGGTTGTAGCTTCCAAATACGATGTGTTTTGTAAAATCGTATCGGCTTCTCGGATGAGATCGTATACGTTGAAGTTATGCGAGATTTTTAAGAGGCTCTGTCTAATTGAGGCATACATGATTAGAAGTGATAAAAGAAAATTGAATGATTAAATAAACACACTTTCACACAAATTTAAATCAGAAAAGAAGAAATAAATAAGAAAAATTCTCAATTCAAGTTTGTGGTCACTCAAATCGATTTCGGTGTCATTTTCATGTTGGTTGGTATTCTAGATATGACTTTAATCTTTGACCATGCATGCAAATAAGAAAAAAAAAATAATAATAACAAAATTAATAAAGATAAAGGAAAGGGAGAAATTACGATACTAACCTTATTATTATTTATTCTGATTTTCCTATGAAAATAACTCAAGTGCTATATAGAAAAGAAAATACGTGAAACAAATTAAAATAAATTAAGAGGCGGTTGAACTGCCGATTTCACAAAAAAATAAAAAAATAACATGAAAATTAAATTACAGAAATTTAAAGAAAGAAGAAAAGAAAAGAAAATAATACCTACTTGAGAATGTAAATTCACTTTTTTTTTTTTTTTTTTTTAATCATAATAAATAAAAAAATATTACAAGGAAACAAATAAAATAATTAAATAAAGAAGAAAAAAATTCTACAAATTAAAATACTTACCTAAAAGAACGGCGCCAAAAACTTGTTGTGCAAATTTTATTGAACTCATGAGTCGAATCTATTGTAGAATAGATTAATGGTGGCAGTGTCGATCCCACGAGGAGGTGGATTTTAATTATGTGTAGAATTAATTTTCTGAGTTGGTGGTTGGATTTATAATGAAAATTATGTAGGGTTATTAATTAATTTAAATTAAAGTATTGGAATAAACTATTAAAATAAAATGCTTGGATCTCAGGATCATGTCTCAACATGTACCATCGGCTATATTCATTATTAGTACCAATTAAATCATGAAGGGGAACTTCCACTCATCATGAACCACACTTTTAATAGATATGGTGCTAAGGGCTTCCGTGCCAAATAGTAATAACCTTGCCAGGGAGGCGGTTATTCAGTAGATATCCAGACATAAAGATTATTACTATCCTGCTCTACGAAAAGTCAAAACAACCACATAAATTAAAGGGGAAGGAAAAGTAAATTTACCAAATTAAGCCCATTGAGCATGTTGAGACTTCACCTTCAACCCAAGCTTGAAAAGAAATTAGCCACTCATAATTTAACTAGGGGTAAAATGGGAATTTTATTAAAATACATAGAAAATACAAGATGGAGATGGAATTAGAGAAAATGGAGTCCAAAAATGGATTCAGGGGTGTCAAATTAGTGGGGGGAGCCCCCTTTTTATAGATAAACCGAGTAAATCATGGCCATCGGATTAAAACAATTTTGCGCGCCACGTGGCAAGTTCTATTGGATTGAACACATCATCGTGGCTGTTATTTGTGTATATGCATGGATTGAACACACTAACATCGCCACGCCACGGTCAACATTTTTGGTCCAATAAGCTCGTGACACGTATATGCCAACGCATCATCATCATCGGGCCAACGCCACATAAGCGGTTTTTCATTCGCCCAATCTACGTCATCGTATAGTGCCCGTCATCATCGCATGCCACGTCGTCACGGATCAACATGTTTTTGGTCGATAAGCTCGTGACGTATTTATCAACCGTCGATGTGAACGACCGTATATGTGAGTCGTACCATTTTTCTTTTATGCTCCTCCTAAGGTTTTCGATCGCGAGTTCAAAGTGCTGTCCCGTCGATCTCGTTTATTGTGAAATGACCATGATATCCCCTAAAATACATAAAATACTTAATTAAAATAAAACATACATAATTAAATTACAAGGGATACGTACAAACAAGAATTCTAGTGCCATTATTTGAAAGAAGCGCGTCGATATAGTCTTGGGAATCGACTATAAACGTGTTTGCGGTTTATAAGAAAAGCTGGATGGGAAGCCTATCCTCGACCCATAGAGGGCGTTGGCCGTTTACGGACGTAAAACCGAGAGGAAGATGTGAGCCACAATCACAACTACTTGTAAATATCCTTTTTTCTTGTTGTTTTATTTTCTTGTTGTTTTATTTTTTGTTGTTTTATTTTTGTTGTTTTATTTCTTTGTTGTTTTATCAATTGCATTATTGTCTTTAATAATTGAGTGCTTTTTTTTTCTTTTACTATTTTCTTTTTGACTCTCGAGCCATGTCTTTCTGGCGTTAATTGACATAGACATGCTACCTCCTATATATCTGTTAGAATAAATCATTGTCACCAAGATCCTTGATATATGATCATTTTCTTTTAGACTCACAAATTGTGTTTTTGAGAAGCATCCCAATGGCAGCTACTCTCAATAAACAATTCAAGAACATTTGTGTGCTCTCTGGATTTAACTATGGCAAACATAAAGAGTTCGTTGAGGCAGCCATCGATCTTGGTCAACGCATAGCAGAAAGAAATTTGCATCTGGTTTATGGAGGAGGTGACCGAGGGTTATCAAAACTAGTCTCAGAAGCTGTTTATCTCAGAGGGAGCCAAGTGTTAGGCATCATCCCAAGAAGCCTCAAACCGTTGGCCTGTATGTCTGACTCACCAACTGGAGAAGAGTTAGTTGTCTCAGGTATGCAAGAAAGAATAACTGAAATGCTAAATCATGCTGATGCTTTTATTTTCCTACCAGGAGATCTTGCAACTCTAGAGGCACTAATCACATTAGCATCTTGGGCCCATCTGAACATTCATCAGAAACCCATCGGTTTGTTAAATGTCAATAACTTTTATGATGGCTTCATAGCATTTCTTAACCATGCAATAAAAAATCATTTCATCCCTTTCACAGCGAAAAAAATCTTTATTTGTGCTCATACTGCTAACGAGTTAATTGAAATGTTACAAGCTTATAGACCAGAGCCAGATCCCAAGACCCTTGTGCTGGAATGGCCAACTAATGATGGTAACAGTAGCCGTAGTAAGAAGTGCAAATTAGATTTAACTCTCCGCTTGTAAATATTTTCTTCTGTGATCCAGCACTCAGGTGATGTCTTCTAAACCCTATTTTCTTTCAACATTGAGGACAATGTTTCGTTCTGGTTGGGGGGAGGGAATAGTTGACAATTGTGGAATATCTCAATCTTGGTGTAGTTTGTTTTTTTTGTAGAAACTAACTGTGGCTAAATGTTTGAGTCGAAGATGGCTGAATATGGAGTGTAGTAACTCTAGAAACGCATCTTCTTATTTAAAAAAAAAAAAAAAAAAAAAAAAAGCATTTTGTGTGATCTTTTCATAATTAGACGACATGATAACTTTCAAATTTTAGTATTTGTATTATATTTGTTATTTATTTATTTTACACCATGTTTGTTCTTTACGTGTTGATGTTGGAGACAAATATAAGTTCTTGAAAGAATGCACGTGTCATAATAATTTCAAGTGAGTTTTTGAGCTGTTATTTTTCTTGGAAAGTAACCCATTTTTGCCCATTCTTAATTCGAACTTAGTAGTTTATTCTTTATACATTATCTCCAAATTTAAAAAAAAAAAAAAAAAAAAAAACTAAAGTGTGTGTTGCCACATCGAAGTCCATCTAACTAGTAGATATGGAAGATTATTTAGACTCTAAAAGATGACGAAGAAAGGCCATCTTTGGTCCGTTTGAGTTTTCTACCAACCCTATTAATATGTATCCATAGTTAACCCCTTTGAGCCTTAAAAAAAAAAAAATAATAATAAAAAAAAAAAAAAAAAAAAATTTTTCTTTTACAACCTATTATCTTGTAACACACCAATGTTGACTATCAACTAATATTTTGTATTTCTAACCACCCATTTATGTTTGAAAAAAGAGATAATTTTAATTTAAAAAAAAATGGTTGAAAAAAAAAAAAAAAAAAAACAAAAATAAAAAAAATTTTTATTAATAAATAAAAAAAAAAAAAAAAAAAAAAAAATCAAGTGAAAAGCACCTTACAATCTCCAAAGTTCTCTATTTTTCAAACATATATTTTGTTTTTCCTATTATCCTTTCTTTGTTAGCCACGTCGCAGCTTTCACGTTACGTCACAATAAAAGTCTTGATTTTAGGGAACTATAGTGCGAAATAAAAGCTAGTTATATGGGTTGAAAAGATGTGGCGATCATCTAAAAAAAAAACAAAAAAAAACAAAAAAAAAAAAAAGAATGATAAATGTATTGGTTTGATTAGCATTTTTAAATTAAAATCGTAATATTTTAAGGTGAGGGCATATTTTTGTCACCTTGGTGAGAGTGTGTGATATTTTTCTTTATTATTTTCACTCGATTTACTATTATTCATTTGGAGTGATTATTTTTGGGTTTAATTTCTTTGTGAGCGTATTACTACTAGGTGAGATTTTGGGGTTTGCATGTCATTCTTAAAAGTAATTGACTCGATTCTAAAGTTGTGACAAAGTTTTCTAAACTGATTCATGTGGAGAGTTGATGTGGGAATGATATTTCTTTAGATTTGTAGATAATCTTATACTTTTATTTGATTGTTATCGTTAGTCGATTGAATAAATATCACGAGTATAAAAAAAAAAAAAAAAAAAATTTGTTTCGAGTTTTGTTTTCGCTTAAATTGCTAGGGACTAGCAACAAGTGTTGGGGGTGTGTTGAGTCTTAGAAAGTGTGTATTTATAATGGAGAAAATCATCATTTTACACTCCAAGTCTTACTAACATCTCTATTTTTTGTCTTTAAGTCCTTGTAATTTAGTTATGTATGTTTTATTTTAATTAAGTATTTTATGTATTTTAGGGGATATCATGGTCATTTCACAATAAGCGAGAGATCGGATGGAAAAACGGACAGCACTTTTGAACTCGGGACGATCGAAAACCTTAGGAGGAGCATAAAAAGAAAAATGGTGTTGTTCACATATACGGATCTTGTTCACACATATCTGATGCGGTTGATATATACTGATCTGTACCACGACATAATCATTCGCGGCCTTTGTTCACATATCTTGTATCTTTGGCGTGGCATGCGATGGCGTGGCACTATACGATGGCGTGGCGGCATTTGATTGGGCGAATGATGTGGCATTGACCGCTTATGTGGCGCATTATTGATGATGTGGCGTTGGTCGATGGCGTGTCGCGATCCTATTGAACCAAAAATGTTGACGGTGACGTGGCGAGAATATTAGTGGATGGAAAAAAAACGTGTGTACGGTACATGCATATACACAGAATAACAGCCCACGATGATGTGTTCCATCCGATAGGAACTTGCCACGTGGCGCGATCACGAGCGTCCAAATTGTTTTAATCAGATGGCCATGATTTACTCGGTTTATCTATAAAGGGGCTCCCCCAATTTGACACCCCTGAATCCATTTTTGGACTCCATTTTCTGTAATTCCATCTCCATCTTGTATTTTCTACGTATTTTAATAAAATTCCCATTTTACCCCTAGTTCAAATATGAGTGGCTAATTTCCTTTCAAGCTTGGGTTGAAGGTGAAGTCTCAACATGCTCCATGGGCTTAATTTGGTAAATTTACTTTTCCTTCCCCTTTAATTTATGTGGTTGTTTTGACTTTTCGTGAGCGGATAGTAATAATCTTGTGCGGATATCTATTTGGAATAACCGCCTCCCGCAAGCAAGGTTATTCTTATTTGGCACTTGCGGGAAGCCCTTAGCACCATATCTATTAAAGTGTGGTTCATGATGAGTGGAAGTTCCCCTTCATGATTTAATTGGTACTAATAATGAATATTAAGCGATGTAAGTACGTGTTGAGGCAGATCCAGGAGATCCAAGCATTTTATTTTAATAGTTTATTCCAATAGCTTTAATTCAAATTAATACATTGCCTACATAATTGTCATTATAAATCCAACCACCAACTCAGAAAATTAATTCTACACATAATTAAAATCCACCTCCTCGTGGGATCGACACTCGTCACCATTAATCTATTCTACAATAGATTCGTGCACTTGCGAGTTCAATAAAATTTGCACAACACCTCACATGTACAAAAACACACAGACTGCAAACAAAACAAACAAACCAAACATGCAACAGAGAAATAAAAAGTCTTAAACCATCAAACAACAACATAAAAATAAGAAAAACAAAACAAGTTTCTAATGAAAACTTGAAAATTTAGAATGGCAATGGCACTTCCCTATTGTTGCAGAATCGTTGCAGCGAATGCTGGTTGCTAGATGACATCACTTCCTTTTGAAGCTGCTCCGCAAGCGCTCCTTGAGGGAACTCATTGGGGTAGCAGTTGATGGCTTCTTCTTTTTGTGGGTGTTAGGTTGATGGGAAGGGTACCAGCTGGCTTAGAAATCTTGGGCGGATGGAATCTTGCACGCTTTGGGTCTAGCTCTTCTAATGTCACAGCACTTCCAGACTGCTTTGCCCTTTTTCGTTTGCTGGATCTCTTCATAATTGGTGTTGCAGTAGAATGTTTCGTTGGAGTTGGTTATGGAGTGGCTAAAGTAGATTCCTTGGCGGTAATTTCAGCAATGATATCGAGCAAACTCTGTTTTATGGCAGCTGTTTTGGTAGCCTTGTTAACTGCTACTTCAATTTCATCATTAATCTCAGCTTGGTCATCATCAGATTCTTCCTCACTCACAACTTTCTCCTTTCTTTTCCGAGAGAGAGCTGGTGGCTCATCCTTCTGTTTCTCCTGTTTTCTTCCTCTGTTTCCTGGTCGATTTTCTCTGTCTATCTTTGTTCTCCTTCGTCTTCCTTCTCGTCTATTTCTTGGTCGATTTGTTTTCCTCGTCGCTTAAAAAGTGCCACTGAGGGTGCCTCATCCTGCTCCTCTCGTTTTCTTTTTTTATTTCCCGGTCGTCTTCCTCTTCTTATTTCTGCTCACCTTTTTTGTCATGTTAATCTGTTTCTTCCTCTTTTTGTTGTCCTGTTGCTGATGATGGAGCTGTCTCATAGCTAAACTCTTCTTTCTTGTCGCCGTTTTGTCATTCTAGAACTCTCGGACTCATCTTAAAGGTGAACTGCTGCAACAATGACCCTGGGATGTTGGCATCCAGACTTTGCAAGTACAACACTAGCTAATGTTTTTGTGCTTCCAAGTGCTGCAAGTAAGCCCAAAACTTCTAATGCTCTTCTGTCTGCGCCTGAACATAGTCCCTCTGAGGTCATTCAACTTGGTGCCCAGGCCTGGAGATGGTTATGTCTAGGCTTCAACATGTTGTTTAACAGGTGCTGCAGCAGTTGCTTCTCGCGCAACTCTTTCCACTGTTTTTACTGTCATTGCCTCTTCATTCTTAATTCTCTAATCCTGTGGTTTAAATCTCACGCCCGAAACTCCACATATTCTAGTGATTAAGGACGGAAACAATAGAGCTGTTCATTTCTGTTTGCGGATTACGCATTCTCTGATTTCTTTCTCAATTATTTTTTCGATGTCTATTTGCAATCCCTTAAGAATGGCATAAAATAGAACTAGCCTATCCTATGATACAGTGGTAGTGTTTACGCCCTTAACTGAGGTAAGTGGTGGAAGTTTGTTAATGACCTTTATTTTTGCCTTATCTACTTCAATACCTTTTCTAGAGACTCTATGGCCTAATACGATCCCTTTTTGCACCATGAAGTGACACTTTTTCCAATTAAGAACTAGGTTTGTCTTCTCATATCTTTTAAGTATATTTTCTAAATTCTACAAAAAAATTCTCATATGATTCACCAAATACTGAAAAATCATCCATGAATATCTCTAGTGTTTGCTCCACCATGTCTGAAAAAATTACCATCATGCACCTCTAAAATGTTGATAGAGCATTACATAAGCCAAATAGCATCCTTCTAAATGCAAAGGTGCCATAGGAATAAGTGAATATTTTCTTCTCCTGATCCTCTGGTGCTATGGCAATATGGTTGTACCATGAATACCCATCCAAGAAGTAATAATACTTCTTTCCAGCAAATCTATCCAACATTTGATCGATGAAGAGTAGTGGAAAGTAATTCTTTCTTGTAGCTTTGTTTAACTCCCTATAATTCATGCAAACTCTCCAACCTGTGACTGTTCTGGTGGGTATAAGTTCATTCTTCTCATTTGCTACAATAGTCACTCCTCCCTTCTTGGGTACACGTTCGTTGTTGGACTCACCATTTCAAATTTATTTGATATAGGGTATCTGATTCCAGCATCCAACCATTTGATTATCTTCTTCTTCATTACTTCCTTCATGATTGGATTTAACCTTCTCTGTTGCTCTACTGAATTATTGTAACTCTCTTCTAATAGAATCTTGTGCATGCAAATTGATGGGCTAATTCCTTTAATATCTACTATAGTCCAGCCAATTGCTATCTTGTGTTTCCCCAACACGTTCACTAAACTTTTCTCTTAACTTACATCCAAAGAAGATGAAATAATTACTAGTAAGGTATAATTGTCACCAAGATATGCATTTTTTAAATGGAAAGGTAAAAGCTTTAATTTTAAAGCTGATGGAGATTCCACATAAGGTACATGAGGTTTTACTTTCCTGTGTAATATGTCCAAAGATTTAAAATGTATGTCTGCTCTGAATGGTTGTTTCTCTCCTAGCCGTGTTATATCAATTGTTTCAGCATCTTCATCATCAAAAGCTATAGCATCAAGTTGCATGTTACTACAGCAACTGTTTACCTGCTCAACTACAACAAGATCTACAATACTGATGAAATTGCAATCCTCAATCTCATGAGAATTTTTCATGGCATCTAACACATTAAATGTAACTTGCTGATCATTAACTCCTATTGTTAACTCTCATTTCTACACATTAATGAGAGTCTTTCCAGTAGGTAAGAAATGTCTTCTTAAGATGATTGGTACTTCTTTATCTGCTTCAAAGCCCAGCACAATGAAATCCACTAGAAAAATAAATTTAGCCACTTTCACTAATATATCTTTAATCTTCCCTTTTGGATGGCATAAGATCTGTCTGCTAGTTACAAAGTCACAGTTGTTGGTCTACATTCACCCACTCCTAATTGCTTGAAAATTAAAAGAGGCATAAGATTGATACTAACCACTGTATTTGGTTCCTATAAAACAAAGAAGTGTAAAGCTGCCTGGATCTTTTAGCTTTCGAGGTATTTTACTCTAGAGCATGTGACTGCACTCTTGTGTTAAAGCAACAATTTCAAATTCTTCTAACCTTTTTTTTCTTGCCAAGATGCATTTCAAAAATTTCACATAATTAGGCATTTGTTCCAAAGCTTCTATAAATGGAATATTAATGTGGAGCTGCTTCATCACCTCTAAAAATTTACTGAATTGTTTATTCTGCTTTTGCTTCTGAAATCTTTGTTGAAATGGTGGTGGATGTCTAAATTGTTGTGCTGCCATTAGCTGCACATGCTGTTTTTCACTTGCTCTCTTTTTTTCTGCTTTAGGTGATGATTCTGCAACATCCCTTCTAACAGATAGTGACTCATCGCTTCTCTGCGGTGTTTTCTCGCTTACTCTCACCAGTGTGTTGATTGGTGGAAAGAACAAGCTCTTCTTCATTCTGAACTTGCTCTTGAGTCTGAAGAGGCTCACTTCTCTTCTTTGGTATGCCTACTGGAATATGCACATCTTTTCCAGATTTCATATTAATCACTTTGCATTGCTCTTTTCCTTCTCTTCTTGGATCATATGTATTGCTTGGTAAACTTCCCTAAGGTCTATTGCTGAGTGCTGTGGCAAGCTGTCTAACTTGATTCTCCAAGTTTCTTAATGACACAGCTTGGCTTTGGATAACTGCCTCATTCTTCACAATATACTCATTAATTAAAGTTTCAAGAAAATTGATTGGTCATTACCAATACTTCTTTGACCTTGATTTTGCTGGTGAAATCCAGGTGGTTGTACAGGTCTATTTTGTCCACTTGTTGCTGCAGCATGTTGATTTTCATTGCCCTATGCGAAATTTGGGTGTTGCCTTCATCCTGAGTTGTAGGTGCTTGAATATAGATTATTATAGCTCTGTTTATTAAAATTGTCCACATAATTTACTGAAGCTGGATTCTCGGGACAATTATCAAATAAATGCCCTTCTCTACAATAGACAAATGACACTTTGACAACTTGGTTAACTGTTACCGGAGCTGTGGTTAGAGCCTTCATCATGCTTGTTACTTGTGATGACAAGGCTATCAAAGCATCCATATTATGCACTCCAGCTGCTCCTCCTACTACAACTTGCCTAGTTGATAGCCACTGATAATTATTGTTGGTTATTCTCTCCAAAATCTCATACGCTTCATTGTAGGATTTAAATCATAAAGCTTCATTTGTTCAAGCATACACCATCAGCCTTGTGCTTCGGTTGAGACCATTATAGAATGTTTCTAACTGTATATAGTAAGAAATACTATAATGTGGACATCTTCTTAGTAACTCTTTAATTGACCCATAGTTTGTAACATCTGAAACATCACTGCTTTAACTCAAAGTTATCTGCTTGAACTTCAGGTCTAACTATATCCGGATATATTTTGGCGATCAATACAACATGATCTCGAATGGCTCATCCTTTATCATATGCCATATGAATGATATTATTTCTTGGTTGCTATAAACTTGCCATCCATTCTAACCTCCCGGTGCATTGGTAGTTGCGAGTTCTCTCGGTTGTTCAAATTTTTCATATCTTTTAAATCATCCATTGCTAAAGAACTTTTGAATTTCTTTACTCCTTTCTTAATCTTTTACGAGTCTTTTCAATTTCTAGATCAAAGTGAAACTCAACTTATTTATCTTTGTCGCCTGACAATTGCTAAAACAATTACATCAACCACAAAAATAATGATTAAACAAATAATTAAATAAAACACCACAAAAACTAATTTCACAAATTATAAATAACAATCAATCCCTGACAACGACGCCAAAAACTTATTGGTTGATTACTAAATATATGAGTGTCAATGCACAAGTATACACAATAAGTAATAAAGTGATAAATATTCAAGTATCGTCTCCATAAGGACTGATGCTATAAGAGTTGCTACAACAATTAATTGTGGTGCAAATTCAATTAAATCAACTTGAGTTGTTTTATCAACTACATTAAACTAAGTAATCTAAATAACAATAAAATGAAACAAACTGAATAAAATTGTCTTACACAAGAAATGTAATCAATGAGAATGATGTAGTTGACTCACTTAACACACTTAATATTATTGACTATTTTTCTGTTACGGTACCACTGCTACAGCAATTACTACAGCACTGGGCAAAACGCTAATGCATCCTTAGTTGTCGCCTGTTGGACATCTTCTGTCTATATGCAACCTAAAAATGAATAGTTGTTGTGTCATACAAGATATAGCATTAAAAGATCTAGGTTCCTAAATACCCTACAAGATGAATCCCTATGTCTAGTTCATCACTAATTTTAAATTAAGCATGGACCTATTCAAAGTGAGTTAACCCAACTTGGGAAACCTAATCTAAAACCAAGTATTGTTCTGATATTTTCCACTAAAACAAGCATTTTTATGGCTCTCTTTTAGCTAGTATCACTAAATGAGTGGTTAGCTGAAATAGTAAATTAAATTAAGCATTATCAAAACAAAATGCTATAGCAATCATGCAACAACAAAATAAATTCAGTCAATAAACCATTAAGCTTGTTTATCACTCAACCACAAATAGATTTAGTTCATGATTTGTATCAAAATAGAAACAAAAACTAATTCAACCATCATATAAATCATAAAAAATTAAAGAAAACAAAGAGAATAGAGATAAAGGTAAGTGATCCGTGTATATTTCTTGATTTCTTCTTCTTCACGCCTTCAATCTTCTTGTTTAGCCTAGAATTTCTTTTCTTCTTTTTTGTTCTCCTTTTTTTTTCTTATTATTTCTTGTGGTTGATGGCTCATCCTCTTTTTCTTTATGTACACTTCCTTTTATAATTAAAAACTAGGGCAACTGGAAGTTTAAGGCAATCATTTTCCATATTTGGAAACTGCAGATCGCATAATTTTTTCTGAGATTCGCAATCATTTTTCATATTTGGAAACTGCAGATCGCATAATTTTTTCTGAGATTCGCTTGAATTTTTCTCCCTTGTTGCTCCAAGATTGCTACAACAATAGTTGCTACAGCATTTGCTACAGCACTACACTGTTTCATACTAGTTTTCACTTTTTTGCAACCACTTTCTTTCCTCATTTTTCCAAACCCATTACACAGCCTTCCTTCCTTGAATTTTCACTTCCAATTGCCTATAATTTAAGTACATAATCTAAGCACACAATTTATTCTAAAATCACCTAATTTATTACAAATAACTAAAAATAGATAAATATACAAAATTAAACTAAAATGTTACTAACACACATCTTTAACTTTATGAAATGAGAGTTATCAATCACCAAAGGAACGTCTCCGCAATGCATCCAAAAAGAAGTGACATTTTCTAGTATTTGCTACAACAACACTGTCATAACATGAGAGTGCCCCTGCCATCTTTAATTTTTCAGTCTTTACTAAAAACTTGTTCTCTTATTTATTTCTATTATATTGCTTTGTTGGTTTATGACTTTTTATTTTTCTTATTTGCATGTGTGATTTTATTGTGTTGTTTGCATTATAAATGTTTTTGTGCGTGTGAAGACACAGTACCTCTCAAGTTTGGGGGGGTTGTATTATAGTATGATGTGTTTTTGTTTTGATGTGCTTTATTTATGTGTGTAAATGTTATGAGCTCTGTTATCTAAATTTGTGTATGGATCGAAATACCTAATAAAGATAAATTAAGTGTTAAGTGTTGTGATTGCGAAGTAGGGATAGTTAAAAAATAAGGGTTGAACTTTTGTCTCAACACTTAGGCTTTGATTAAGTTCTATGAGATTGCTATAGAAAATATTGTGTTTGTTAGAAAGGTAGAAAACATCTTAAGTTTGGGAAAAAAATTTTGGAAACTGTGCTTATTATGAATAATTATGCTCCAATGGCTGAAGTTGCTGAGTAACCAGGGCTAAGTATGCACCCCATATAAACACTTGAGTCCAAAAGTAACAAATGTTATGAGCATTGTTGTAGCAATAAAAAAAATTTATTTTTCTTGGTCCTCTGTCTGGGATATTAAGTAACCAGGTCGTTCATGAATCTCATGTTCAGTCATGAGTCAAAGGTGTCCTTTGATAAGATCATGGTATGAGCATTGCTACAATAACTTTGAATTTTCTATTGGTTGAGTAATTGGGTGTCATCACCACAAGTGATGGATATTCACATGAAAAATCAATGATACATTAAAGAGAATAGTATTGATTAAAAAAAATATTTGTTGTTATAGCATAGTTGAACTTTGTTGTGATTTTGCCCATGTACATTAATGTATTAAGTTCTGCCCTTGAGTATGGTGTAGCAGTTGTGTAATGCTGTAGTACCTCTCGACTTGGTCAAAGTGGCACACATTTACTTTGGATGGAATGAGGCCTAAGTCTAGACTTGAACTATTATGGTAATCTTGCATGATTTAAGGAGTGATCTGAGGGTTAGAAAATCATTGCAAATGTGATGACATAGCTAAATTATATGTTGCATGATTGTGGGATTCAAAAGTTAGTATGTTGTCATTACTTAACGATAAGTAATGGTTTAAGTTTAGGGGTGTGATAACTTTATGAAATAAGAGTTATTTATAGCACTTTTGGTCTTAAATCAAGATTATTTAGAGAGTAAATGGTATGTTTTAATTACATTTTAGTTATATTTTGCATACTTATTTATTTTTAGTTTATTCTTCATAAATTATATTGTTTTAGAATAGATTATGTGCTTGATTGTAGACAATTGGAAGGGCAATTTTCAAGAAAAGAATATTGTGCAATGGGTTTGTAAGAATAAAGAAAGAATTTGGCTGTAGAAAAGTGGAAATGAGTCTGAAACAGTGTAGATGTTGTAGACAATACTGTAGCAACCGTTGTTGTAGTAATCCTGGAGCAATAAAAGAGAGAATTTCGCGCAAATCTCAGAAAAAACAAATATACGATCTGGAGTTTTGACCTATAGAATATACGTGCCATATGCATCTAGTTGCCCTAGTTTTCCATTATAAAAGAAGCATGCACCCAAGGAAAGAAATGAGAGAGCCTTCATTCACAAGAAATAACAAGAAAAGAAAAAGAAAACAACAAAGAACAAGAAACTTCCAGGCTAGATAATGAGATTGCAGGCATGGAAGGAAGAAATCTAGAACTTAAAAAGATCATTCACCTCTATCTCTGTTTTTGTTTGTTTTTTTTATTCATGTTGATGTATTTGATGGCTGAAAAGGTTTTTCTTTTTATTTTGTCAAAATCATGAACTAAATTTTCTTGTAGTTGAGTGATAAACAAGTTTGATGGTTTATTGACTGATTTATTTGTGTTGTTGCATGATTGATATAGCACTTTGTTTTGATAATACTTAATTTAATTCATTATTTCGGTTAACCACTCATTTCGTGATACTAGCTTAGACAAAGCCACAAAAGGGCCTATTTTAATAGAATTATCAGAACAATACTTGGTTCTAGATTAGATTTCTCAAGTTGAGTTAACTCAATTTAAAAAGGGTCATGTCTAATCTAAAACTAGTGATAAACTAGACATAGGGATTCACCTTGTAAAATATTAGGAACCTTGACCATATGATGCTATATCTTGTATAGCAAAATAACTGGTCATTATTATGTTGCATATAGATTTAAAAATTCCAACAGGCGACAGCCGAGGATTCATTAGCGTTCTACTCAGTGCTGTAATAATTGTTATAGCATGATCGATAATGGAAAAAAAAACCAATACTATTCGGTGAGTTAATTCACTCAACTACATTACTGTTATTGATTACATTTTTGTGTGAGACGTATAAATTTAATTTCTTACATTTTATTTTTGTTATTTAAATCATTTAGTTTAATTTAGTTTATGAAAGAGTTTAATTTGATTTAATAGAATTTGCACCATAAGAATTGTTGTAACAACTCTTATAACATTAATCCCTGTTGAGACTATACTTAAATACCTATCACTTTATTACTTGTTGTGTACACTTACCCACTAACACCTATATTTTAAGAGATTAAACACAAACAACAACAATTACAAAAACAACTTAAAATATATTGGATTGCTAATGGAGGTGGCCAGCTTATTATAAAAAATTCTTAGAAAAAGTACTTCTTCAAATGTTCTACATTCTGAGATCTCTTGACTTCACAACCATCTGCATAGGCTAACTTATATGCTCCTAGTCTCGTTGCTAATAAAACTCTATATAGCCCTTGTAATTAAGGCCAAATGTACTTTAGCTTGGATCTCTAATGTTCCGATTCACCCTCCTAGACACTAAGTCACTATTCTTAAATTGTCATATTCATATATTCTGGTTATAATAATGCGAAATTCTCTGCTGATAACCAGTTACACTTTCTAATATGAACTTTCTTTTTCCATTTAGCAGATCTAGGTTTAAGCACACCTGCTCATTGTTTTCCTCATTGATAAAGTACTTTATTCGATGCGCGCCTATCTCAATTTCCGTTAGAACAATTGCTTCATGACCAAAAGCTAAGGCAAAGGGTGTTTCATCTATTTTGTCTTGTGAGTAGTTATGTAGGCTAATAGTACACACGATAATTCATCGACCCCCTTTTTACTTTTCTAGTTAAGTTTTTAGGAGCTTTTTAATAGTTTTGTTTACTGTCTTCGCTTACCTATTTGCTTTTGGATGTGCAAGTGAACATAACCTCCATTCAATGCTCAATTTTCATAAAATTCCCTAAAATTATAGTTATCAAACCGCTCACCATTATCTACTATGAGTGCATGGAGAATTCTATATCTACATACCATATTCCTTTAGATAAAGTTGGTTGTCTTTTCCTCTATAGATCTTATTGAGAGGCTTGATCTCAACCCTCTTCCGAAATAGTCAATTGCCACGATAGCATGAGTGGTAACTCCTTATCCTTTTAATAAAGACCCGATCAAATTGATTCCCATTATACAAATGGCCATGGTGAGGACATTGTTGTGATTTTCTCTAAGCGGTTGTGTTGGATAATGAGGCAAAATCAGGAAAACTTTTCTGAGGCATTTTCTTGTGCATCTTGGTGCATCGTTGGCTAAAAGTACCACTTACTTTAAGGCTTTAAAGGCTAAAGACCTTACCCGATTGATTTTCACAAATCCCTTTAGATATCTCCGACATCTGTTCAATGTTAACATCCTCGAATTTCCCTATCATTTGTCTGATCTTCTTAAAATATAACTCTATCGTCTCACATTTGACTTGAAAGCTCTTATTCAAATGGTTGGTAATGGGCTAGAAGTCTATTCAAATTATTATTTTATATGTTCATATAGCTTGAGCCAACTTCAATCTAGCTATAAAGGCTTCTTACTCCATTTAATTATTAGTCGCCTTAAATTCAAACCTTAAGACATATTAAATTTTCTCTCTTTCTGGGCTTTTTAAGATTACTCGATCGATTCCTTGGTCATTAGAAGATCGACCATTATTACCAACCAAATCCTCCTCGTATTCTACTTGCTTATGGAGCTTGTGCACTCTTAGTTTCTACATTTGGTTCCATGAACTCTGCCACAAAATATATTAATACATGTGCTTTGATCGTTGCTCGAGGCTTGTAGTTTATATCAAATTCACTAAATCACTAAAATACTAACTAGGCTACCCAAGAGAGGGTGAAGTAGGTTAAAACTTAAATAAATAAAACCACACAACAATTAAAACTAATGTTTTAATAAAATCAAAAGCAATAATTTTAAGAATGCTCAAAATTAAAAGGATAATGGAAAAGAGATCAAACACGAGATTTTTACATGGTTTGGCCAACCGTGCCTTTGTCCACCCTCCAAGCTCAGGTGCGTGAGGATTCAACTAAGCAAGCCTCAAGGCTTCAACCACACTTACAATTAACTTCAAAGGTGTCAATGAACCTTTACAACAAGAGATTATTACCAATCTCTAAACCCCAGTGTATCACAATATTGTGCAAATTTTATTGAACTTCATGGCGCATTGAATCTATTGTAGAATAGATCAGCGGTGATGAGTGTCGATCCCACGAGGAGGTGGATTTTAATTGCTTGTAGAATTAATTTTCTAAGTGGGTGATTGAATTTATAATGACAATGATGTAAGCTATCTATTAATTTAAATTAAAGCGGTGGGAATAAATTATTAAAATGAAGTGCTTGGATTTCCGGATCTGTACTCAACATACACCATCGGCTTAACATTCATTATTAGTACCAATTAAATCATGAAGGGGGATTTTCCACTCCTCATGAACCTCACTCTAATAAATATGGTGCTAAGTGCTTCCCGTACCAAATAGTAATAATCTTGCCCAGGGAAACGGTAATACCAGCCAATATCTAGACAAGATTATTACTATCTGTCTATGAAAAGTCAAAACATCCACATAAATTAGAGGGGAAGAAAAAGTAAATTTACCAAATTAAGCCCATAGAACATGTTGAGACTTCACCTTCAACCCAAGCTTGAAAAAAAATTAGCTACTCATAATTGAAATAGGGGTAAAATGGAAATTTTATTAAAATACGTAGAAAATACAAGATGGAGATGGAATTAAGAAAATGGAGCTCAAAAATGGATTCAGGGGTGTCAAATTATGGGGGAGCCCCTTTTTATAAATACAATGAGTAAATCATGGCCATCGGATTAAAACAATTTGGACGCTCAAGATTGCGCCACATGGCAAGTTTTTATTGGATGGAACACATCATCATTTTGTCATTAGTGTATATGCATGTATACAGTATACACGTTTTTTTGATCCAGCTAATATCTTGCCACGCGTCATCGGTCAGCGCCACATTAGCATTTTTTAGTCGATAGGATCATGACATCATCCGATTAATACTACATCATCAGTCAATGCCACATAAGCAGTCAATGCCACATCATTCGTCCAATCAAATGCTGTCACATCATCGTACAGTGCCACGTCATCGTATAGTATAGGTGAACAATTTCGTGAATAGTACCGTATATAGGAATATATCGTATGTGTAAGCTTGATGCATCATTTATCTTTTTATGCTCCTCATAAGGTTTTCAATTGTCCTGAGTTCAAAATTGCTGTCTGTTTTTCTATCTGATCTCTCGTTCATTGTGAAATGACCATGATATCTCCTAAAATACATAAAATAATTAATTAAAATAAAACATATATAATTAAATCACAAGGGACTTTAAAGACATAAAAGTAGGAATGTTAGTGAGACTTGAAGTGTAAAATGATGATTTTCTCCATTATAAATACACATTTTCTAGCACTCAACACCCAACATTTACAACCACTCAAGAACAAATATTACAATCAACTAATCTCTCACACAATGTATATGATTACAATTGAAATCTCAAAGTGTGAATCATGAAACAAAAACAAGTTTAAAACTCAAACGACATTGTATACTCAGTAGCAAGCTCAATGATGATTGTTGAATCTCTTTGATTTGAATTGGATTGCGCTACTTTATAGTTAGAGCTGAAAACTAGCCGTTGTTGACTTTCTAAGAATAATTATATTGCTGTTTGTTACTACTGGTTAATCATTTTGACTTGTCCAAATAGTCGTTGTGCTTAGATTTTAAAGAAACGGTTTACTGTTTAAGGTTATTGGATCGCCGCTTATTTCTAGAATCCTGCAAAACAAACTTAGATTTTTGTTTTTGCTAAATGGTTCAAGATTAGAAAGTTTTCTCCTTTCTGTAATTTATCGATTCAGATTAGTCATAAGCGGTTCACCGTTAATTTCTGAATGCTCAAACAAGTCTAAAGACTAAATCTTTTCGTAAATTATCATTTCACCTTTTATAATAAACGACTCGAGGTAATTTCGAATCTATATTTTTGATAATTTTTATAGAAAAATGATTTTCGACTCGAGTTAACGGTTATTAGCTTCTTTAAACATGTACTATGACTTTAAGAAATTCATTTTAATAGCCCTAATATTTTAATCAAGAACATATAAGTTTTGTTATCATCAAAATCAATATCATAAGATTAAAAATCACCACGACTATTTCACCAAATGCCCAAAAGCTTTCAACTTGTGCAATGTTTGTCGAGTTTGTTGATCCATCACACTGATAATTGGATAAGCTGAAATAAGGCCTCAACTTGCAAGCGATTGTGACCAAGGCTAGAGTTCACTTTTTTTATTTTCAAGTACTTAGTTTACATACCAACCAAAGTTTCTTTGGTGTAATATATTAGATGTTGAACTTTTACTTCACTCATACCAACATCAAACTCGCGGTTCATCTTGACCTTTATTAGGTATAAGTATAATGCATCACTTTCCCACAATGTTGACAACAATAAGGCTTTCAATAGATACTCTTGATTGATGAAATGCCAATTGCACTCTGATCGACTCATCTTTTTTTCCTTCATGCCTTGAAAAAAGATGTGGTATTCGCCTTTATTGCCCTGGATATGAACAGTCAACATTGCCAACTTTCTTATAAGGCTTTATATCTCTTAAGCATAGGAGGAGACTTCATCTCTATTATCTCCGAATCTTCTTGGAATTCACCTTGATCTCTCTTGACTTACTATAACCCAAAAAGTTTCCTAAGTTAACTTTAAATACACATTTCTCGAGGTTCGGTTTCACCTTATGCTTCTTTGGTAACTCAAGGTGTCTTGCAGATGCGTTGTATGCTCAACTAGGTTTTTGGATTTGGTGATCATATCATCCGTCATCTTTTTCTTCAAGTCTGCCTTCACTTTAATTAGTTTCCTACTCCAGATTCTTTTGCCATGGAACTTGTTTTTACACCGAATTCTATTCACCGTGAGATGTTCACTACTAAGTTCTAAGGAATCTTGATTCTCCTCGATTTCCTCATTAAATATCCTTTGCCCGTCCCCTCAATTCGTGTACCACCAACGAGGTCTAAGTATCTTTCCATCCATTTATTCACTCGTATATTTACCATATTCCTTACTTCATTTCTATCTCAATAAAGTGATGATTTCATGCACCTCGATCTAAGTCCTTAACCATTGTTGCCTTTATTAATGTTTTTTCGCCTTTTCTTCAACTTGCTCCAATATGTTCTATCCATAAATATAGCCAAAATGTTGATGGAGAAATCTAGTTGATGTTGTTGTGATCATTGTCCATGCTAATAATTAAATTTATTTTGATGGAATACGGTGCTTGCTCGCACCTCCTTTTTAAGGGATACTTAATTGTGACAAAATAAGCGTTATTTTTTAATAAGAATTTCTTAGGATATTTTCTTATTTAGTAAGATTTCTATTTAAGGAATAAATAATTTTCCTTAAGATTTGACTTATACAAGAAGAAGTAGAACTAATATAAGAAAAGGAATAATTTTCCTACAACGAAATAATCCCATATATAAGGAGATTGGATTCATTTGTTGATATAACACAACGATCGATTCTTTTACAAAAGTTTAAAGTGAGAGAAACAATAAATCTATTGAAAGATTAGGTGTTATTAAGATTTTGGGTGTGAAAAAAATAATAGAGTGATTGTAATAATTTTTTCATATAATGGATTTTTCTCGTTGTCGCCCTTGATCGTGTTTTATCTGTTATAGGAGTTTTCAAGTAAATTCTTGTATTGTGCGATTCGTTTTATTCTCCATCTATTTTTTGTTTATTATTTGTTTGATATTTTCACTTGCAACATCTTTGGATATGATTAAAATTCCCCGACAAATGGTATTAGAGCTCAAGTTTATTATGTAAAGCAATTATATCTTTAAGCAATTTTTCAAATCCTATAAGGATTGAGGTTGAAAAGTTTGATGGAAGAATGAATTTTGGCTTGTTGCAAATTCAAGTCAAGGATGTATTGATTTCCCGGACTCTGAGGTTTTGATGGGCAAACCATCCCTAACTTCCTAACGGTGACTCACGGAAAACCTATTATGAGTGATAAAGATTGAAAAGAATTAGATAGAAAAGTGCAAGTGCTATACAATTATATTTAGCAAAGAATATTCTTATGAATGTAAGAAAAATTCCTTCGACAAAAGAACTTTGGAGAGGTTAGAAAATTTGTATCAGACAATGAGCATTTATAATCATTTGTACGTTAAGAAGCAGGTTTCACATGTTGAGAATGATTGAAAGGATAAAAATTTCTGATCATCTTAATTTTCTCAATTGTATCGTGACTAAAAAGCAAGCGAAGTTAAATTTAAAGATAAGGACAAAGTGCTTAGGTTATTGTTGTCTCTTCCAACTTTCTATAAGCATTTATTGCCTGCTCTAATATATGGAAAGGAGGCGTAAATCTTAAAAAATTATTGATACTCTACTTTCAAAAAGAAAAAATTGAGTAATGGAAGTAATGAAGCACGATAATTTCGGCATTAATAGTTGTCAATTAGAAGCAAAATAACTTAAAAAAAAAAAAGGAGTCTTTAGGTGTATAGACGATCAAGACACCTTAAAATGAATTGTCAAAAAGTAAATTGAGCAAGTTTGGCAAGTAGCTCCAAGTTATTATATAAAGATCTTAATAGTATTATTAGCATAAAGTCTCTCATCATTATGGAAGATGATGGTCCTCTATAATAGATGATGAAGACATCTTCGTGGCAAGCTACTATAATATGAAATAGAATGTGTTATTACTAGCGGATCCACAAGATTAGATGATAATGCATAATTTGGCATTTATGCAAGGTGTGTGATGGATTTTTATATTAATGGATGAGGACTCAAGAAAGCCAAACATTAGAGTGGGTTTTTAATAAAATGATCGACATGTGCTAAACATGTATATGCGGATAATGTAAAGTATAATAATTCTTAATATAGAAATTATTATTGGATAAGAGATAAGATTTTACCCATGGTGAAGTGATTCTCAAGCCGCATGTGAGTGTAGTTTGGGAAGGGGAGAGTAAATAAGGTAGAACAACATGGTTATGTAGATACACGGTGGATCATGTTTTGTTGCCCAATTGAAACTCATTAAGGTAGAGATTGTTAAAGAAATATATCTTATTTTTCATTAGGATTTTCTAGGATATTTTATTATTTAATAAAATTACCTATTTAAGAAATAAGTAATTTTTCGAATTTGAGTTTTCAAGGAAGAGTCTTGACTAGTATAAGAAAGAATCTTTTATATAAGAGGTTGGGTTCAACATTTGGTATAACGTGACAATCAGTGCTGTAAATAAATAGTTTTAGTGTAGAGAGAAAGCGGTGGGTATTGAGAAATTGAGTGTTATTGGAATTTTGAGTGTAAGAGAAAAAATATTAGAGTGATTATAATAATTTTTCATTATAGTAATTTTTCTCCCATCGTCTTTGGTGGTTTGTAGTTTTTCATTGATATATAATTTTATATGTAAATTCTTATATTGTGGATTGTTTTTATTCTCCATTTATTTTATGTTTATTATTTGTTTGATATTTTTGCTTACAAGATCTTTTGGTGAGATTAAAATTACCTAACACTAGCAATCATGAGCACATGTTCGCGAGATTCACCTGCATTCATAAATGGTGGTTAAGGGGATATCAAAGCTTTTCAATATAAACCCTCCGACAATCAAGTCAATTATCTGGACCTCTGAAAAAATTTGTGCTAAAGCCATAACTTAGTTATGGTTGCTTTTAAATAAGAAAATATTTAAAAAGAAATCTAAAGAAGATTGAAAAAGTTTTAGAAAGAGAAAAGAAGTTCGATAGTAAAGAAAGATTACTTACCTGACTTTGAATTTTAAGGATATATAGAGGACTGAGACTCATTGGCAGGATAAAGAGAGTAGTCGTTAGTGGATTTGATTGTGTCGTGATTTTGGAGGAGATTCGTAAGCTGACTTTTAAACGAGTCTCCAGATTGACTTGGTTTGAGTCTCTTCTCGCTTGATTCTTGCGACCACATTTACCAAAGTAAAATGCTCAATTCCTAATACCTCAAGCCCACTGTTTTGTGAGTTCTACTAGATCCCACATTCCGCGGAGGCTCATGGCTACTCCTATTATTGAGGAAAGTATGATTTACCCGGAATCATGTTCAATCATGCTCACCCTTCTATCCCTCAAACACCGACCGTAAAAGTACCGCAAGCGTCAGTCAGTCCAGTGGCAACAATAAATAATAAATAAATGTTCAACAATTGGGGAATATGCGATGAGAAATAAAAATAAAATAAAAAGAATATTGTTATCGATTTTTTAAAACCATTTTCAGTTGGCCTTGTCCCTGGTGCGCCCGGTACATTTTGCTGGCGGATTGGAATATGGCCCTTTTAAAATCACGTAGCCCCACCAAAGTCAACGGGACTTAATAAAAAATATTTTGTCACTTATCAATTAACTACGGACTATAACAAATTACTTTTCGGTCATTTGTTAGCAGCTTCAATCATTTTATCGAGATAAAAATAATGATCGAATCCCCAATTGATAAAATATTCTAATTCTTTTTTAACATTAAAAATGCCCTTAACTGCAAAGTGAAATCATACCAACTAAGATGTGTTTTGATTGGTTGTGGGATCTTCACCCTATCACGAAATCTTAATTTCATGTACAGCCATTGTCCTCTAAAACTCATCCCAGTTACGAAGACAAGACTGGGGAAAGTTTTCATTAGGTGGTTTTATGATTAGATGCAACACCTTGGGATTAAATTGTTATTATGACTACGCACATCCTGGTTGCTGAGCAAATTGTACGATTAAATAATTGATTGAGGAGGAAAGAATTTATAATACAGCTGATTGTATTATTAATTTGGCTTTATCTTATCCATCCTTTACTTGTGAGAATTGCATAGTCAGATCCATTAATTAAGCAAAATGAAGTTAGTGGTCTGAATTTAAAGAAGGAGCTTTCACAGTTCACGTGCGCTGTGCCGTACATCAAATAGATTCACGCTAATATGAAACAATCAAATCGTAAACAAAATATATAAATTGTTGGATTAGAGACGGATATCCTAGATTTCAGGTCTGATCATAATTGGCAAAGATTCTCCTATAATCTAATTTTTGTTAAAGGTTTAATTTTTATTTTTATAATCAATTTAGTATCCAAATATACTGATGGGTATATGAGATAAGGTTTTAACCTAAATTAAATAGCAGTGTTACTTACTAATGCAATTCAAAGAAAATGAAGATCATAAGTTAAATTCATCTCACCCAAAAAATTTTACCAAAAGTCTGAAAATTCAAAATGTAAACAGGGAAAGGCGTGTAAGAAGGGACGCAAAAACACTGAACTTGGTGGAAACTACCGCGATAAATTTGATATTTGGAATCACATGCGGTGAGCATAGATAAGAAACAAAGGAACTAGGAAGGACAAAACGCAGCCATTCATGTATTAACATCATTGTAACTAAAGTCTTGGTTGCAGTTGCACAATCAACTTGCATTACCTGCTTTTCCAACTTTCTCTTCCTTTTTCTCTCTAGAGAAAGTGAAAGAATTGGCTTCTATTTCCTTAAAATGGGGGAAAAGCCAAAGAGCCCACCTATGCAGACGCATTTGTTTTTGTAACACAATTGAGGTCAGTTACCATGTTTCCAAGTTTTTCAGCCTTTGCTTTTGCTCTTTTTCGCTTAAAGAAAGATTTTTAACTCTTTGATTCACGCAGCTTTAATTTGACTGATTCTTTATTTAGAGGGTCCGCAGAACAATTGCTCTCCATATATTTTATCTTTTTTTATGATTTTTTTGGATATAATTTCAACACACTCCTTTGTTGTCTCAAAATTCTCCTGCAAATGTTTTTACATTTCAAAGAAATATAGCAAAATCTGTAAATTTTTTTCATTTTTAGCTAATTTTTGGTTGTAAGTTTTCTTGTGTTTATTTGGGAAAGTTGAGAGTGTGTTTTTGCAGCTAAAGAAATTATGGGTTTATTTAGATACACGGGGGCCTTGTGTTTTTGTCTATTTCTTGTGTTCAAAACCTGCATTGCTGGCTCCCAACAGATTGGCAAGCTTTATCCTGGGTTTGAAGCAACCCAGATGGAGTGGATCAATAATAATGGGCTTTTTGTAATCTCTAATAACTCGGTTTTTGGTTTTGGCTTTTATACTGCCTTTGATGTTCAATTTTTTTTTGCTGGTTGTTATTCATATTAGTAGCGCAAAAGTAGTTTGGACGGCCAATAGAGGCTTGTTAATTGGAGATTCTGATAAGTTTGTGTTTGAGAAAAATGGGAATGCGTATTTACAAAGAGGAAATGGTGAAGCTTGGTCTGCAAATACTTCAGGACAGAAAGTCAAATACATGGAGTTGCAGGACTCAGGCAACTTGGTGTTGCTTGGGGCAAATGGAAGTATTCTTTGGCAGAGTTTTAGCCATCCAACTGATACCCTTTTACCTGGCCAAGAGTTTGTGGAAGGGATGAGGCTTAAAAGTTTTCCCAATAGGAATAACATGAGTGTTTATCTTGAATTCAAGTCGGGCGATTTGGTCTTGTATGCAGGGTATCAAACTCCACAAACATATTGGTCCTTGTCTATTGACAGCCGGAAAACCAATACCCGTGTAGCTGACAATGTCAATTCTGCTTCTTTGGTGTCCAATGCGTGGAACTTTTATGATATTAAAAAGGCATTGCTTTGGCACCATCTTCTCAGAAAACAATGATGAGAATGCTACCTGGGCTGCCATTTTAGGCTCTAATGGGGAAGTACGTTTTCTAATCTTCGTAACGGAAAGGCAGCTACTTCGAGGCAATCAAGATCCACAAAAAATTCTTGCAGTGTTCCTGAGCCTTGTGGCCCATATGTTGTGTGCTCTTTGACAATTGGTGCCAGTGCCTACTTCTCTCAGATCTCAATTCAACTGCAGACCTCCAGTCACTTCAACATGCAATGAATCCACGACTGGCAAAAGTTTTTCATCTGGGTGAAAAGCTTGATTATTTTGCACAGGTTTGTTGCACCCTTTCCAAGATATGATCTTAATACATGCAAAATGGCTCTACATAACTGCTCCTGCTCTGTGCTGTTGTTTGAAAATAGTACAAAAGAATTGCTTCTTGTTTGATCAGATAGGTTTGCAACGTCTCAGCAGGGTTCAACTACAGTTTCATATATGAAAATATCAAGTGGAAAATCAGGTCCTAAACTCTAAAGTCGAGAAAGTGATGGAGGCAAAACATCATACTAATGCTGTTGTAGTTGTTGCAACTATACTTTGTAATTGCCGGTCTACTTTATGCAGGACTCTGGCACCACAACAAAAAGGAAGCAGATTAATGGGAATTTTCTCGAGAAAACTTGAAGAGGATAATTTCTTGAAACTTTTCAGGTAGATTTGCCTTCGTTTAGTTACGCATGATCTTTGTAAAAGCAACTAAAAACTTCTCTACAAAGCTCGGACAAGGAGGGTTCGCTCAGTCTATCTAGGCATGCTACCAGATGGTATCAAGTGGCTGTCAAAAAGCCAGAGCATTGGGCAGGAAGAAGGAATTTAGTGCTGAAGTCACAATAATTGGGAATGTACATCATGTTCATCTGGTCAAACTCAAAAGGCTTCTGCATCGAGGAGCTCACCGCTTCTTGCTTATGAGTACTTGGAAATGGGTCTTTGGAACAAATGGATCTTCAATAGTACTGGAAAGTCGTGGTTTTGAGTTTGAATCACAAGATTTAATATTGCACACTAGGTACGGCAAAGGGATTAGCTATCTTCATGAAGAGTGTGATAAAGATTGTTCATTGCTACATAAACCTGAAGAATGTTCTTCGGCGATAATTTCACCGCCAAGGTTTCAGATTTTGGCTTGGCTAAAGCTGATGAACCGTGAAGAAAGCCTTGTATACATCGACACTGAGGGCACACGGGGTACTCCTGCACCAGAATTGATAAATAAACAACTTGTATTTCAGAGAAGAGTGATGTATACAGCTACGGTAATATCTTACTAGAGATCATCGAGGCAGGAAGAGTTTTCTCTGGGGATGATTCAGAGAAAGCTCGATTTCCTTCTACGCCTTCAAGATGCTAGAAGAAGGTAAACAAAGAGAAATCCTGATCCAAGGCCAGATACGGATGAAAATGATGAGAGTATTGCTACTGCAATTAAAGTTGCATTGTGGTGCATACAAAATGAGATGCAGTTGAGACCACCAATGACTAAAGTTGTCCAAATGTTGAGGGTCTCTGTCTGGTACCTCAGCCTCCCAACTCCTTCTCAGTTGGGTGTGGGCTTACTCAAGTTTCTTTTAAGTGGAGCAGTGAAGAGGAGTACTTCTTCAGGAGTAAATGATGACACTAGTGGTGCATTTTTGTCAGAAATTCAATTATCAGGCCGAGATGATGGAAACAAATACTATGGACAACAAATGGAAGTATCTTCACCAACTGGAAGGTTAGCTTTGCGTCCATAGAAGAAACTATCTAGTTTTCTGATCCTTTATATGCAAATTCTTAAATATGCTTACAAGATAGTTCCTACAAATTTGCTTTAGTGAATATGAGCTTTTAGTCTTGCCTTAGGTGAAGTTTCCAATCACAATATCATTACTATATGTTATCCTTGTTCTACTTCTGGTTTTGAAAAAGGCTAATGATCTCTGATTTAAGGTACTGCAGTAGTAATTTGACTGTTTGCAATAAGACAAAATGGAAACTGTCCCATTGAGTCTTAGTTAGATTCATTCAAACTTGGGAGATTAATATCAGCTTCTATAATTTTTCCTTCCTTCAGTCCAGCTTCATTTTTATTACTGTTTGGTCTCAATGCGTCTCAGATTACAGCATTGTCTAAATTCACTTAGTATTCTATTACATCTAAAATCGACCTTGTTATTTGATGCGTTTCTACTATTTTTAGACAATCCCATATATAACATATGCAGAAAATATTTTTATGATTATTATATATAGAGATATTTAATTAATTTTGAAGTAAGTAATCAATTGAGAGGACATATCAAATCAGAGATTCCAAAAGCAAGACAACTGTTACAAAACCATTTGCTATTTGCTTAATATCGCGCACACTGTAAATTCAATCAGGAGGATTCAAGATAGATCTAGTGTTTCCATTGCAATTTACTGTAGGTAGTGAGTATTTTCTTTATTAGGTACATGTATTTTTAGTTCTTATATTCCTTTAAACTTAATAGCCTCATTTAGTCTTTATATTTTAAAAAATACCTCAAGACACCACTATTATTAAATATATTATGTTTCTATCCTTAATTTTTCTTTCTTTTTATAATAATACCTTTGCGACAATATTCTTGGGAATATTACTGAAAATAATAAAAATTATTAATTCATTAAATTAGCCTTAAAAATAAAATAAAAATTAATGTAAATTTTTAGGCTATTATTTTACTTTTAGGATTAATTTAGTAAATTAAAGTTTTATATGCAATTAATAAGATTGTTGCATGGATATTAAATATCACTTTAAGTTGACCGATATTAATCTATTTATAAATAATCATTAGAAAGATTGTTGTAAGGGTACAAAAAATTATTAGCTCTTTCATATTGATATTTGTTGTTTAATTTGTTAAAAAATATTTATTGGTTCATTTACTAATTAAATTGTTAAGAATATTTTTATTAAGATATTATTATAAAAGTAAGGAAAAAGTAAGAGTAAGAATGTAATATATTTAATAACATTAGTAAATTGAACCACATTTTTATCTATGAATCGTAAACAAAAAATTAAAACAAAATAAAAGGGCTAAACTAATATTTGTCCTTTTAATATCTATGACCAACATATTAAAATTTAAATTTGCTTGTAGAGTATCGGATTTTCTTTTGTTGCTTTCACAGATAGTCTTTGCAGATTGTTGCGATAACATAAAATAGTGCCACGATTATATCATAAATCATTTTTTGCTTTCGGCTTCATTAATTCTGAAAATTGTCCACGGGCTTTTCACAATGAGACCATTCACAAGCTCTCTTCTGATGAAGGATTCTAGTTAGTTTCAAGAGATTTTTAATGAGTTTTTAAATAATATTTGTGAATAAATATCATTGAATTTGGAAATTAATTCACATCCATCTAATCTTAAATGGTAGATATATTGGTTTTGTTCCTTGCCACCAAAGCCAATTTAAGTTCAACTTGATTTGAGATTTTGTTCTGCTAAAATGTTCTTGGATCATCCGCTTGATCTCTATCTTCCAATCACTTTCGTGGTGATGTTATGAAAAAATAACTTAGGAAGATATGTAATTTATCCAACAAGGCCATCATGTATATATCCTAACCACAAACAAAAAAAAAACGACAAAGAAGTCTCTGCAACTCCATAACTAATAATTAATAATCAGAGCATATCAACTTATCCCCTAACGTATACTAAAGAAAATGAAATCTAGTGACCCACATAACTTGGTTAGAATGAAATAAAGAATTGAGCCACAAAAAGAAAAGAAATGAGAAGACTGATTCTGTTGGCAATTCATTTACTCACTCTCCTTGTCTGTTCGGATATTTTAAGGCTCAGAGAATGCTTGAACTTCCAACTTGAACTTATTGGAAAGAATGAAGATTTTGAAGTGTCTCCACAAATACAGAAAAATTACATGGTACATGGGCTCATCATGTAGAAAAAGATAGAAAGATACATATATGACAAAGAGTTACGTGGTACGCTTTCACATTTTACATATTTAGGCATAGTTAAGCACTGGATATTACAGTGAGAAAGTAACTCTGTAAATTTTTTTCGCTACGCATTAGTAATATGTTGGCTTGGCTATCTTACAACTCATATCAGCTATTATTGATTTTAACTCTTTATGCTTCTTAGATGCAGCAGTTAAAGGAAGAATGATGGGAAGCCCCATGGAAGAAATTAGAGGTGACGTATGGCTGTGATCAGCTTGATGATGGCCTCTTCATTGTCTTGTTCTTCTTCTTCATCATCTCCAGCATCCCTGAGGAAATTTAGCATATGACAAAAGCACATAACTGCACAAAAATTCAATTTTCAACGTAAGACTTCAGTGAAAATTTAACAAGCCATATCACAAAACGGGAAAGCACGAACCAACTTCTGAAAATATCATTTATCTAGACACTCCAAAAAGTTCCAAAAGATCCCATCTGTTTTGATCAAATTCCACTTCAAAGAACCCACATGGTGTTGTAAAAATTACTACTTGCCTATTGGCATTGAGGTGTCGTGGCTTTAAAATCACTAACTATTAAGTAAAAAGCTCGATAAATTGTCATGCAGTCACTATAATTAACAAAGTCAGCACTTAAGCAACAATCAGCTACAATTTAATCAAATTCAATCAATGCATACATTCATGTGGGTTTGATCTCTTACCAATCATCAGGGGCAGATTTAACAGCTTGATCAAAGTAACTCTCAGCTCTGGGCATCTTTATGAGCTGCCATAGATCCGCATACAGACAGGATATTCCCATCATTTGGGTTAGCTAAAATTGCCCTTCCACATAACTCCTCTGCTTTTGCAAAATCGCCTCTGACCTGTCCATTTCATAACTAAAAAAATCTCAGCAAATTCAGTTTCTTTTTTTTTTTTTTTGGGGGTGTTGTTGTGCTTTAAAGTTTTACCAAAACTAATGACATTACCTCTTTCAAGAACCTCTTTCAACTCCAAGCAACAAAGCATTTCAGGATTGCTTCTATCATCTTCTGATAATAAGCATCAGTACTACTTACTCCCATGATTGTTATTACTATAATTATTATTACTCCCAAAAAAACCCTGACCCCCCACCACCACCAGCATCTTCCGCCACCACGGCCGCCGCATATTTTCCCGCCATTATTTCCCAAACCGCCACCCATGACCATTGTTTGCATTACTTCTCACCACCGTCTTCAACTTCACAGCCTTCTTTTTCATCATCATCATCTTCTTCAGTAATTTCCCCCAACCCAGAACTTGAAAAAACAGTCTTTGGATCCTTGAACTTGATTCTTTTGCTTGATGATGATCATGAGAATGACTTGCTGGTGGTGGCTTTCAAAGCTCTGATATTGCCTTCTTGTTCACTTCTGAGTCCCTTTATTTCTTCCCGTTGGTACGTTGTAGCAGCCGTGATTTGCCGACTGATGATGATGATGATCATCTGATAATGAAACTGATCTTGTTCTTTGGGGAACTTGAAGCTCTGGCTCTGGTGATGAATTTGATGATGATGACGATGAGGAGTCTTTGCTATACTGGGGCAGCCATGAGTTCAATATTGGCGTTGATGAGCTTCTTAGCAGCATGTTTGCTGAATGTA
>JASUUG010000568.1:0-34090 GCA_030449905.1 Luvunga scandens
ATAATGCAAACTCATTTATTTATGTCAGGTAAATAAATTGTGTCAAATTTGCACAACTCAATGAAAATGAAAGACATCCTGAACTAATGTAATAAAAATGAAAATGAAATATGTCAGGTAATTGTATCGAAAGTTAGTTTAAGTAAACTGCAAGCAAATTTAAGCTTAGTTTAAGTAAACTGCATGCCTCATTACCTAACGAAGGTGCTAACGGCCACCCTGATGGAGAAGCAGCTCCCCACCAACACAGCGAGACGAAAAAAAAGGGGGTGAAATACCTTAAAGAACAAGAATGTGCTACTAAGCGACCACAAAATTTCAATATTCATCGGAGGATAATATCCTTCACCAGTTAACATCTTTGGATTGTATAGTTTGCTAAGGTACACAAAAGGAGCTTAATGAATCTAATTTACTAATAAGATCGAAATACTGAGATATGACACCAAATCTAAATGAGAAGGAAACAAAGGCCCGCAATAAAATCTAAAAGACTTCCATCAATCTAAATAAAATGTTGCAGTCTCATTATTTTTTATAAACATTCTCAGCCTCGTCGTACGCATAAAACAGAGAAGCTGTGAACAAAACTGCAGCACACTATCCTAATCATCATATTATCAAACCAGACGTGTATTGGCAAGAAATGGGTGTTTGAAAACCCTCATTACCACTTTGGCATATGTTGAAAACCAGTCAGCCATCAAGGTACCACTTTGGCAGAGGGGTGTGTGGCTTTTGAGCCTTTTGGGGAATGAAAAGCAACTGATAGGCCAGGGTCACCTCTTTGGAACTCAACCCCACAACATGTCTTATCTACCAACCATTTACCCTTGAGTCCAGGCTCATCATTCATATTCTGTCAATTAACATTTCCCACATTCTAGCCTTATTACTCTGTTCAATCAAGAAACAGCAAAGTGTTAATCCAAAGAAATAAGAGTAAATTCAAAATATAAGTTTGTATCATCAAACCAACAAGAAAAAGACATACATAGACCCATGAGGTCCAAAGCCTGCTGAAAATAATCCTCTACACCAAGGATTAACACAACACACAGCAGTAACCAAAATTTCACCATGTACCCAATAATAACTATCCCTTTGAGAGCTATGACCAACCTACATTCTTCATCATATATTGGAGTTCAACTTTTCAAGTGAATGTTCCTAGCAAGACAAGGAGAATTAATTGATCTGTTAATTCTCATTTGGGATCAAAAGTCAATCTCATTGTAAGTTATAGATTTGCTATAACCAACATACATTCTTCATCGTATAATTGAGTTCAAGTGACCATTCATGGCAAAGACAAGAGAAAATCCCCATTCTATGTTAATTGCTAGTTTATTTCTCATATGGGATCTAAAGCACAACCTTATTACAAAAGTAGCCTGGTTTTTCTACCAAAAGAACAAATGCCCAAGGAAGGCAATTCAAAAGCTTGTTTTCCCTCCTGCCAATTGTCTTACAATATGGCGATGGTGGCATCAGTCTCCAAATTTAGAGAACAAATAAATTAGTATCAACTTATAAAATTGGTTAGCTGCATCAAAAAAACTTTAAAACAACACGTATTTTGTATGAAACTAGAAGGGAAAATCAAGTACAGCATCGCATCTCCTTCCTACACAAACTAAACACCTACTATTTGGACTTACGGAGATATTCAGCATCATTGCACAGAGTTCACACAATAGAATTATATATGCAAAGGAGCTTACCCGCATGCTAGTCCAGATTTTCTAGTTTATTACAATGAGATGTTGGCAGATTCTTATTCCAACGACGCTTCTGGAGCTCTACATGGCAATACCGCCAAAGCAAATTTCTGTAATCCTTGATCACGTTGTCCTCGATAACAGCACGAGCAGAACTACCATGAGGAAACTTCTCATCAAATGATGATGATGATTTGACATAAAATTCTATTCCATGCTTTTCAGTTGTCCTAGGAATCTTATAATTAAAATTCCTATGCAAAGAGTAGTCTGGCTCAGAATAGGGCAGGTAAGCAAGCAAGAATATCAACAAAAATGGCAACATCTGAAAAAGAAACACAAAATTAAGTCCAGCTCCATGAAACTCCTCCCTCTCTTGGCTTCTCATCCCTCTAGTTCTGTAAACATGAGTTGTTCGAAACATATCTTGTTGACCAAAGAATGACCTGAATATCTCATCAGGATCAAATCCGTCATCAAAAAAGTCATGCTGAGCTCTTCTCCTCCTTGGCCTAACGTTATGCTGCTGGTTATGCTCAAATTTATCAACCAAACCTACATGATCATAATGCCTTCTTGAATCATCATCACTCAAGCACTTAAACGCCTTGCACACTTTCTTAAACGCTTCCTCCGAACCTGGAGCCTTGTTCTTATCCGGGTGAACTTTCAAAGAGAGTTTTCTATATGCCTTCCTAATCTCCTCAACCGAACAACTTCTCTCCACACCAAGAATCGCATAATAGTCCTTGTTCCTCTTAATCTGCCTAATCAACTCAACCTGCTCTTCCTTATAACTCCTCTCCCCACTCAAACTCTCACCAGGTTTCTCCAAACCAGGCTTACTCCTTTGATCATCAAACCGCTTCTCATCAGCGGAAGACACATTTGGCTCCGAATCACCCAAACCAAGCTTCTCACAAGCAGCCAAAACCTCATGAACAGACAAATTATCGTTCAGCCGTTGCGCAATTTTGATAAATTTCAACGCCCGTTGTTTATTACCAGACGCAATCGCTTCTTCAGCGATATGAATGCATCTCAAAGCCTCATCTTTGTTACTATCCATAATTCATCCAGTACTCGCTTCAAGACATTCCAATTAATTACTCAGTTCTATCAGAATTAAAGGTCTAGGGTTTCATTCCCATTCTGTAAATTAAAAAAGAAGAAGAAGCAAAGTTAATACTTAATATTTTTAAAATAACATGCGAATATATTAATAGAACGATAATACAACAAATCCAAACATGTAATTTTCAAGAATATAGGTTAATGATAAATAGAATTAGCAGAAGATTAAGACAATTCAAAAATAGAAATGAGATTTACCTGATACAGAGATCGAATCAAAGTGTCGTGACAGTGGGAGGATTCAGCAAAAGCCGAGCGTAAGTAGATGCCACGCGAAATAGGTAATTTTTGGTATGCCACGTCATCAGTATTGGGTCAAATGGGAGCATGCCACGTCAGAGTGCGAACGGGTTAAATTGAGCGAATTGCTTGGGACATACCAATTTCTCCCGAAATATTCAAAATATACCAAAAAAATATTAAAATCTTTAATTTTACATATATATATATATATATATACTTTAAAAAATAAGAGAAAATACAAAAATAATCTCAATAAAATCATAACAAAACCGAAGTGATTCTCTAAATCACAAAATCAAGTTTACTCGACTTATTTAAAAAATTATTCAAATCATTTACTTATTTGACTAGATACTCAACTTATTCAATTATTTCACTTCATTTTTTACTTGATTGAATATTCGTCTTACCCAACTTCATACCCAACTTTTTTAAAAAATAATATAAGTATTACTCTACTTATTCAAAATATTTACTTGACTTTTAAAAATTATTAATACCCCACTCATTTAATATACCTACTCACCTAAATACTCGACTTACTCATCTCTACTTTTAACTTGACTAAATAGTAGACTTACTCGATTTCGTACACGACTTTTTTAAAAATTACATAACTTTTACTCAATTTATTTTAAAAATTATTTCACTTAATATTTGACTCATTTAATATATTTACTTGACTTCTTACTTAACCAGATATTTGACTTACTCATTTCCTTCGCTTCTTGCTCAACTAAATTCTTGATTTACTAGACTTTATACCCAAACTTCTTCCTAGACTATGTATGCAATACTCGATCAAAGCAATACTAAGGGCATTTTTTATTTTTTTCACCTTTATAAGGCATATGTATGTAATAGGATATAAATTTAGTATTTAGGGGTAAATAAAGTATATGTAAAAAAAAAACCCGGTTAAATTCTCTTCAGTAATGTTTTTGCATTTTACTATATAATTGAATTATTTCGAAAAAGGATAAGCGTACTAAAAAATATTTATTTTCATACACTTGTTTTTTTTATATACTGATATATTATAATTAAAATTTTATTGATATTTTACAATTAAAAATCAATTAAGACTCTCCTTTCTAATTTTATTATATTACAACTCGAAAACCAATTCTCATTTAATATTAGAGAAAGATTTATTCTACAAAACTAAATAAATTCTTATTAGAAAGTGAAGTCAGTCTCGGTCATTATTAAGACTCAAACTCATGCGCTTAAAGTTATTGAGTGCATAAATTACCAATGGACTTCAAGTCCATTGGCAGAATATGAGTTCATTGAAAGAAAGAATTATTTTTTTCTTATTTTAATAGCTTAGAAGGATCATTTTGAAAAATAATTCAAAGTAAAATGTTAGGCCAAATTGATACAAATCAATCACAGTTCAACGGATATATGTTCCAAAATTGTTTGTTAAAACTATTAATGAATCAGAAATTTTTCCTACTATCTAAATAACAAAAATTTATCTAAATAACAAAAATTTAGAGTTTTAAAACATTACATCTTTTGGTTTTTAAAATCCAGTAACTTAATACATTACACATGTGTCAAGTGTCAGTATATGCACAACACGGGAGTATTAAGGCTTATGCCCAGATTTTAAAAAAACATTTACAAAGACATCAGTCGTCATCATCTGAATCAAAAGCCTTTCTACTTCTCAAAGATTCCAAGATATCTAAAGACCGATCATTTCGAGGATGGGTTCCTCCTTGGGTAGTCTTGAGTTTAGGCACACTCATGGAACTGAGTGGTGGTGTGATAGTGTGAACTTCCTTGAGCACAGACCGAGCAGTGGCTGCTGCAGCAGCTTGAGCTGCATGATCTGGCTTCGCTGATTCATACTTCTGCATATCATAAATGAGTTCTTTTTGAAGCAGTTTATCGGCAACCAATATGTCATCAATCTCATTTTTGTAGTCTTTGAGGATAATTCTCAGGCATTCCATTAGTGAGCCTGTGAGGGGACTGTTCTTGCTCTCTAGTAGTCTTTTTAGCTCTATGAAGATGGGGATCGTGTTTTGGATTAGCCCTTTTCTTACTGCTTGTGTAATAGCTCTTCCTTTAGCGGCAGATGCTGATGCTGCAGCTTCTCCAGCTTCTTCCTCTATTTCTGCAGTTGCAGATGCTGACCCTCGGGTGGGAGTAATCCGAATCTCTTTGCAGGCAAGAATTTGGAAAGCATCCTGCTTGGAAATATGACATAAAACACTTATTTCCATTTTGTTACATAACATATGCATACTTGCAGTTCATACTGTACAAGGGATTAGTACCTGTAGAACTGATTGCCCAGTAACATCTTCAATATTGAGCATGCCATCTGAGACTGACGCAAGAATCTCTGCACACAACTTTGCAAATGTAGCTAAAAGGTGCTCTGGAGCCATTTGCTTCAGCAAAGAAACATAGATGTGCATTCTTTTAGACCTGGACTGTTCATCATTTCCCCTGAAAAGAAAGACACATGCATGGTAATGACTGAAGCATTTCAGTTGCAGACTACAGAGTTGCTAAATATGATGACATCTACCTGATGGAAAACAATTGACGTTCAGTTCGTGAACCCTTGGAATCATTGTGACCATTATGGGGATGGCAATCATTCAGGACAAAAATGGCTTCCACAAAACTGTTGTAAGCTAGAAGTGGAGCCTTGGCTGCAATCGCATTGTACTCAATGATTAGAGCCCGGCTAACATACATCAACAATCACTATGACCCAGCTAATCTGATATGTCGGGAATATAACCTTTTAGAATGTTCCCAAATAGAAAATCAGCAAGTTGTCTTATCTTTTCTGATTCATCAACCAACGACAAAAGAAAACGAAGAAATAGCATCCCCCTCCATTTCACATAGTCCCTCTGAACAATAAAACTTTACAATAATTAGAAAAGTTCTCTCTTATTGATCTTCAAATGGATATGCGAGAATAATATCCCAAATGAAATAACAGAAATTTACCTGTAACAATCTTGAAAGCAGAATAAATGTCTGCCTTCTCACTAGTTCACATGGATCACAGAGACACAGAGAGATCTTTGCCATGTAGCTGTCAACTTCAAGAATTATTAATCAGAATAGCACATAGATTATTATAAACTAGCTTTTCTCTTTCTGAAAAGTTCAACCAATTTTCAATAGTTTGAATATCAGCACAGTTCTTTCCCATTAACTTTCGACAGGCCTCACCAATCAACAAGAGCAGTATAGCGAACACAAAAATCTGCCATCATTACTACAAGATTATTGCGAAGGGCTGCACAATCACTCTTTTCAAGCTCCTGCATGAACAAGTGAATAATAAGCCTTTTAAAATATAGAGTCGAATTTGTGGTTTAAGAATTGAGTGTTGTTTTTATTAGTTGTTTATGAGAATCAACTAGGACTAGGATAAATGCAACAATAAGATGGTGAACAAACCTGCACAAACAGCGGAATGTATCTCTTTGCAAGTTTGTCATCTGCCAGGCATAACTTCCCCATTGTCAACCATGCTTGAATATAAAATGAAGGAGCAATCTGTTTCAGAGAGACTGTAGGCCCTGGTAATTTATTCAACTTTGGATCAGAACTTCCTGAAGTTATGATTGTGTGTAATAGTGGAGTAATGGAGCTCAAATCAACGGTGGGACAAACAATAATCAAAGATCCAATAGTATAAACTGCAGTGACTGCTTCTGACAATGATCTCAACAAGGCTGCTGCTTTCTTGCCCCTTCTGCTACTTCTAGGTGGTGTAAAGAAACTATTACCATTATTGGCTTCTGAATTGTTTGAAATGTACTTTTCTAAAATTTGTTCAGCTTTGGAGAGAATCTGTTCTACCCATTTCAATACAAGCATATCAGCCTCCTCAGGATTTGAAGCTTTTCGTTTGCATAATGTTCTAAGAGCTTTTACATGAGCATTAACCTGCCATAAAAGATACTTATGTGTAAATAGGTCAAATTCACAAACTAAGCAAAGGAAGAAAACAATATGTTCCATTACTTTGCTGGACCTATGAAAATAGCACTATGAACATCAAGCCATGCTAATGGCAACATAGTATATAACTCAATATTAGAGCTAATAGAAACTAAAACAAGAGAAACAAAGCTGGTATTAGCACCCTGCTTAAAGTACCAAAATGGTTTGTACCTCTGTTAAATGCATGTTGAATCCTTCAATCCGCTTAAGCAAGTTATGAGCTAAATCAGCAGCAGGCTCAGGGGGCAGCTCCACAGAAACATTGGAGATTGTTTGGAGAAGATAAACACGATCCCCAACCCATGAAACAGAATTGGATACTCTCCCCTCTGCATCTTCATGGTCATATCTTGGTGCAAGTGGGCTTCTAAAGTCACCTTGTGATCCATACTTGTCAAGTAGCTGCCAATGGTGATGAAGGAATTCCCAGTCCACTGCTTTGGGAAGGTATGCTGACACCTCTGATAGAAGAAGCCAAGCACCAGGTGGTGCTGTCCACCTGTCAATTGACACGTGATGGCTCAACCAGGTAGCTTCAGATGATCTCATAATATTCTGAAGTGCAAGTGCAATATTGGGCTTCAGTCTTTTCTTCTTCCCCAGGCTGGCGCAGATTTTCTTCACCCAAGGCGACACCTCCCCATTACAGATCTCTTTCAAAAGAGGCAAAACCCCTTCAGGGACTTCTAAACTTTTCTCTTTGACATTCGAGTTGTGTTGAATGGATCCAACAGTTGCAGATCTTGATATCCGGTCTAGTACCAGCTCAAGGAACAGGTTCTCACATTCTTCTTGAATGCTAGACTCATTGTCGGTTATTAAACGGGGAATGGAATGTAGCCACTCAACAGTAAGACTTTCATCAGAAAATGTTCTGAAGGCCTATGAAGTCAATAAAGATCTAAAATGAGATTTAGAAATATATATCAGAAGACATAAGAAAGAAAAGAGAAACCTTTTAGCTGAATAAGAAAACCATGGAAACTCATCAAGAAGACCTGTTTCACTGGATCCTAAATAATACTAATCATACCACTTTCAAAAATAAAATCTTACCTATTAACCAACAAATAAAACCATTCATTTTATCAAAAAAAAAAAAAAGGACTTAAAAGGGTTAAATGTGAGGGAAACCCCCCAAAAAAAAAAATAATAATTTGAAAAAGACAGAGCTAAGAATTGCAAGTTGTTGTAGAAGACCATGATCTACTCAAAGATTTTACAGGGCATCAGAAACCAATACCATATCATATACATACTTTCCTATTGGACAATACTTAAATGAGGAAACTTTAAATTTTACATAAACCTAAACAAAAGACTAACCTCTGAAAGAGCAGAAATTGCTGCTTTCCTAATGCTAACAAGTGGATCAGAACAAGACATGGCAATTGTCTTAAGCAAAATCCCATCAACAGAACCATCAAAAAGACCTATCAACTTGCTAACTAGAAGAAGTGCTGCTTTTTTAACAATTGCCTTCTCATCCACACATCTTTTCTTTAAAAGATCATTCATTTGACCATCTCCAAACCTCATTAGTTTCTTCAAAATCACCCTATTCCTATGATCACTCGACAAAAAAACCCCACCAATTGAGCCAAATTTGACAAAGCCCGAGCTCGAATTACAGCACTAGAATCTGAACAACGCTCAATCAAAGCCTCCAAACAACTCAAACCCCAGGAGTGACTATCTTCACAGTCCAGCTCCAATCCCAATGGATCTCTCATCGACATCATTAGCATTAATAGCAGATCAACTGCAACTAGCCTAAGATTAGCCTTCCTTTCGTAAGCTTAACTGTGTATTTAACAAACCCCATTTGATCCTCAAGCTCCATTGCTTTAACAATCTCCATAATTGCCTCCACAGCTAATCCCCTTGGCTCAGCCTTCTCCGGGGCCTTGTTCACCAAGTACTTCGGCAAATTCACTACTGCCTTCTTGACCCCGTCGCTCTCTTTAGCCACACCCATCACTCCATTCATAAAAAATCCTAATGCAAAACTCCTCGCTTGACATTTCCCCATCAAAATCAATGGCGTTAACGACTTCAAAACCTCTGCAGCTGTGCTCATCACGTCACCATGTTCACCCCTCAACAACTTAATCAAAATCCCTGAACACAAAACATTCAATTTTTCAAAACCTCCCAATTCAAGCAACAAAACTGGAATCTCAACAACAGTCTGTACCAAAGACTTCAAACAATCTGGAAACCTATTCAAATAAACCAACTCCACAACAAATTCCAACTTCTCAACAACCAAACACAAACTCCTAGCATCAAATCCACCCTCGCTCTCATCCTCGTTAAATTCATTCGCCCGCTGAACCCGCCTGCCACCACCTTTTCTTTTGCGGTTACCACTAGAGTGGGACCCAGTATCAGACACGTGCTTAAAAGTCTTGAGGGAGCGGCGAATGGAGCGGAGAAGGGAGAGGAACGCCATGGGAGTGAACAGAGTGAAGACAGGGGAGTTCGGGGAGAGAAGCAATGAAAGGTAAGTTTTGGAGGCCAAGAGGAGAGATTAGTGGGGCCCGCATCCATGGCGCAGGAAATTGGAGGAATGAAAGAGGAGAGAGAAAGGTTTTTGGAGGAGAGTTGATCGGTGAATCGGTAAAGGGTGTCTGGGTCATTTGATTGTAAGAGGGATTCGAGATCGAGGAGAGTGGAATGAGAAATGGGCGTCGTTTGATTTTGACTTAGGGTTTCTTCGAAATCAGTGACTATTCTTGATATGATTGCTTCTTCTTCTGCTGCTGCCATTGTTGTGGGTGTTGTTTGGATTTTGGCAAGCTGGCTGGGGAGACGGGGGTTTCTGCTATTAACAAAATGCTTCGAATTTTGGGTTTTCCCGCCTAAACGGTGAAATTTGACTATCTGAAGACCAAAAACGCCGCCGCACTTATAAAGTGACTCACTGTCTTGGGCCAACTGACAAGCGTACTCCCCGGACCCTGAGTAACGAAAATTTGACAAATGGAACCCAATATTTCAGAACGATCCATCTAGACCCCTCCTCTAGTGTCCTCTTACATTAGGTCCATCCTGAAAGTTGACACCATCGGAACTTTTAGATCTCCTTGAGGAGATTGATAGTATAGCAAGTAGCTACCGGGCAGCAACAGAGGATTACCAACAGAAATTATTAATGGAGGTTTTCTTGGGTATTTTAAAAAGCCACACTGACAGCTGCTGCCACAATGTCTATTCACTACCTGTAAAATAAAGAAAATGATCAAAGAAGAACTGAATCTCCCTAAATAGTATGAGATTCACACGCAAATCTCTGTGTCAAATTCAACTATTTCAACCAAAAGTCCAGCTATTGTTAGCTAGGCAGCAGATTTTCCAGAAAAAGAAAAATTAAACATACCCTCAAGTAAAGATCAAATTTATCTAATAAGTTTTGAGATAGGGGTGGGCAGAAAATTAAAGAATCGATCCGAACCGATGAACCAAACCGAACCAATGTGATTCGATTCTATCATATTTGGTTTGATAATTCATTCGGTTGTCTAATAACCTAAATTAGACGGTTTGATTTCGATTGGGATCGATGAAAACCGAAACCGAATTGAGATTAAGTTAACAAGTGAACCATCACCATCGAGGAAAACACAACTCACAAATCTCCTCTGACTTTGTTAATGGTTTTTCTGTAATTAGGAAAGCATTTGCAGTAACAACCGTGATACTATTTGGTGGGGCTAGGAAGAATAGTGACATTAGAGCCTGTTGATGGTGAATTTGGTGTAAGTTTTCAACTTTGATTTATTGCCACTATTACTCTCTAATTTACATTACATATGTTTCCTCTAGTTTAGTTATTCTTCATGTTATGACTGCTTTGATTATTTATGCTTCTACAATCTCTGTTAGTTAATTAATATAAAAAAAACACTTTCATCTCAACGCTATTGTAGGACATGGATGTAGAAACGGATTATAGTAAAATGAATTTTGTTCTAAATATTCAAAGAAACAACTGAATAATGACTTGGTGAAATGCTATTGGAACACAAGCTTATGTGCTTCCAACTTCCAAGCCATAAACTAATTTGTTTATATGCATGTAGGATGTGTCTTTTGGTTATTAGTCACTAAGCTTAGTTTATATTTATCTTTTAGTTATGGGGAGCTAAAATTAGAAATAATAAATTGTCACATGATTTAATTTTATTACTTTGAAATGATAGGTAGAGAGTTGCTATAAATGCCTTGTAAAATTTTTAGTGGATTTTGAGTAGTCCAGCACTATAACCGTACAAAGTCAATGAAATGCTTAGTTTCTTTGCTTTTTTTTTTAAAAAATTTTATTCTTATGTTTTTTATTCTCTTTTTTTTTTTAATAATCAAGTGACATTAAGAAAGTTTAGGAAAGGTTTGACAATGTAGCATCACTAATAGAATATTAACTAATTAAGTAGTACAAAAATTAAAGGATGTGATTGATTTTCCATGTATAAGTGTTCATTTCAATATTTTCAATATTAATATTTTTAAATTATTGTTTAAATTGCATTATTTCTTAGCTTTGTTATCAAAATTAAATTTATCTAATTTGGCAGAATTTTTTTTAACCCATCTAATTAATACTTGTTGATTATTTTTTGCAACAGGTTTAGCTAAAATGGATCCAGAATATGATATCGTGGCATAGCAAAGTATAAAGCAAAATTCAATCCAATTGAGAGAAAAAAGGTCAAGAAAGAAAGTATCGGATGCATGGGCTCATTTTACTAAATGCGACGGAGAACCGAAGGCTGCGTGTAACTATTGTGCTGGCAATTTCTGTTTCAACAGTAGCTTCCGAGTCTGCTTTTAGCACCAGTAGACATATTCTTGATCCATTCTGAAGTTCGTTGACTCCTCAAGTGGTGGAAGCCTTGATTTGTTCGCAAAATTGGTTATGCTCTTCAATTAGTAGCAACGAAGAGATTCATGCTAACATTAATGATTCATGCATTCAAGACTTAGAGCTTTATCAAATAGTTCAATCTGGTAAGTTTTTCAATTTCAAGATTGTAATTTATGCATGTTTAGTTTTTATTTGTTAAATTAATTTATATTAAATTATTTTTATGTAGAGCTTGAGAAATCTGCACTTACATCGTTGGATTCATCAACTATGGCGGCTGGAAGCTTTTAAGAAAGGAAGAAAGGAAGCCATGGATTCAATTATTGAAAGCTTTGATTTTAATTTGTAGTAAATTATTCTTATTAGTTAATGTTATTTTATTAATGGATTATTGGACAATTGTGTAGTATTTTGATTGATGACTTGTACTTTAACTTTTTTAATTTTTAAAGTAAGCATTGGAAAAAAAAATTGAATTAATCGGGTGAATGTAGAAAAGAGATGCTGATTTAAATCCGAACCGACCCAAACTGGATTTACCGGTTCGGTTTAGTTAATGAAAGGTCGGTTTATAAAAAATTTATGATATAATAAAAACCGAACCAGTTCGGTTCGGTTCGATTTTTTGTAAAACTGAACCAAGCCGACTTTTGCCCACCTCTACTTAGAGAGCTTATGCATAAACCAAGTTAATCACAAAGTCATAAATGCAACCGATAAATGGTTCCCAGTTTGCCAGGGCCAAAAACAAACTCCACGCCCTCATTATGTCAAGCAAAATAGCAATGTTTTTGCAGCTGCTGTTCAATTATTTGAGCACCTCAACCTGCCGGTTCAATTATTGAAGGATATAGTTTGGTTTCGTGGAAAATATTAAAACGTGCTTATACTGCATGATTTTCAGCCAGCTGCATGATGTGCCAGGCACCTAATTATGAGGACCCCCAAAAGGACCCATGTCATCTGGGAAAATTTGGAAAGGTGCAATTTCTTCCTCATAATGGCAATGGACCAGATTTGCTGCCTCTGGCTCCAGGTTGTTCTGAATGGAAAAGCCCAAGAAAGAATCACCATGAACTGCTGCTGCATGGTAGTTGTGAATGGTTGAATTCAAGGCAGGCACATGGTGAACAACCTGAAGTGGTGGTGATGGTACATGCTCTGCTGGAAGCCAACCCCGCAAACCATTAGATCTCCTCCTGCCAGATGACAAGTTACCACAACTCTAGGTGATTGAATTACTTGGGCAATAAATTGCATATATCAATAAATGGTTATAATTGATTATTTCTGCTATTACTGGAAATCCAAGTGATTCTTCAGCAGAACTACAACAGCAAGATTAAATAGATAAGGTATATGCAAGGATGCAATAACACATGAGAAGAAACACTGAAGGAAAGGCATATTGCAGAGTTTTACAAATGGAGGAATTTTTTCATCTTTTTATGGACCTCCATAGAGATTATCAGAAGATAACATACCTTGTAGACTAATACTAGTTAAGGATAAGGGCATTCAAAACCAACGTAAATCATGGTCAAGTCAGTTAAACTTTCATTATTATACGTTTTCAGTTAACATAAAAATCAGGGAATAACAGTTTGACTGTCTGACATAAAAATGGAATTAAATATCAGCATCAGGAACTTGGTGGATCAGTTTAATAGCAATTTCCAAATTTTACCTGGAAGGTTGTACAGAATCTATTGAAACATACCTGGGTTGAAGAATAGCCCTACGACCAACGGACAAAAAATTTGGCAGACAACCAGCATCACACAGGGCAGCTCTCAGAGCAGCTGATGCAACAAAAGGCTGGTTGGCACTAATAAAATTGCCACACATTGGAGAGAAAACAGCTGGATGGATCGGTTCGTGACCATGAAAGATAACTCGAGAAGTAGAAATCTCACTGATCATGGGTGGACCATACAGGTGATGATTGGCAGCAAAAATGGGACAATCACGATCTGCATTGACGGAAAGAAAATGTTTATTACAGTGTCATAACAAGTGAACCATCCAATTTCATGATCAGCAGTGTAGCGAAAAAGAAAAAGATCCCAAAAACCTACGCCCCAGTGATGGAAACTCTGTAACCCTACAAAATTGCAAAGAAAAAAAAAACAATTTAGACAGAGGAGCCATAACAAACATGGTATGAGGGTCCAGGAAGGGGGCATCAGTGATTCATGGATGATATAATATGCTTACCGTTGAAAACCAGGACCCCAGTTATTATTTCCAACACATTGCTGAGGTATCTGTAAACCAAAACGCACCATGAGAAACAAAAAGCAAGCACCAATTATCAATCAAAAGCACAAACAATGACACATAGACCTCTTCACGCACACACACAAAGAATGAGATATATATCAAGAAAGGGGGAAGAGACATCTTATATGTTATTAAAGACAGCAGTATATCTTGGGAGAAAGTCTTGCAAATAAATATAGTAGATCTGTGAAAGTGACATACAGTAGTGTAGAAGCACTTTGATACCTACAGCAGAATAAGGAAATATATAAAGCCACAATATTCACATAATAAAAGTTTTATTTTTATTTTTTTGGGTAATTTTGACATCAAGAGGATAAACCTCATCATCAACAGGGATAAAGTCCGATCACCAGAGACAACCCTAAATAATTACGTAGCGAGACGGAGATAGGAGGCCCTAAATGATCAGTCAATAATAAAATGAGGTAAGGGTATGGATATGATCAAGAGGTTTGTCTAGAATCAGTTATCTCAGAAAGTTATCCCAGAAAGAAGGCATGATGTTCAGATCAAGTGCAACTCTGCTGAAGGTGGGGCATCTGAAAGTGATCTATTAAAGGCAAATCACTTTATAATCAATGCTCAGAGTTTCTTGTTCAAATACAACTTCACTAAATCTCGATGAGTGATATTGCATGGTGATCTCACTACAGTAGCTTTTATAAAGAAAATAATAATGATAATGCTCAATTATAGATAGAGAATCAGGAAGAGTATCTATTAGTACAAAAGGATGGGACTAATGTGCATAAAAAAGATAATCTATCAAGTCTTACAAAACATTATCAAATGATGCTTCTTCATTTCCTAACTAAACCAAAAAGGTAAATATACAAAGCTAATCATAATGATACAAATAATCCTAAGATACTAAATCATATTGCCAATCAATAACAATGATTAATCCAACAATGTATCTAAGATAAATCTTTCTGCAATGTTAAGAAAATTGCACAACCAAGAAAAAAAGAAAAAGTAAAAAGAATGCTTTTGTTAAATTCAAGTATGATTGCGTTCGGCTGGGATTAAGAATTCATTAAGATGAGTTGAACTTAGAGACATTTAAGGAATGTTGAACAAACCCCATACATGCATTTTATGGCTAGATTAAAGTAATTTTTTCCCATACGCATGGACATTCATTTTGACGTAAAAGGCTCCAGTAGTTAAGCTTTCTTGAAGAAGTTTTTCCTGGAAATCATATGGCTTAAAACTTGGTTTTATGTCATAATTATAACCGTAACAACCAAGATTGCTCTTGTGAGCATCATTGGCCACTATATGGCACACACTTGACTATTTGACAAGACCATCTAGTGCCTCATAAATGAAGTTTAAGCATTGGATTGACAATGCAGTGCCATGGTATGGTCTCGTTCACCATAATGGAGGAAATGTCACTCACCAAATTAGTTTTATTTTGGCAATACAAATAGATACAAGCTAAAGAGAAAAACTAGAGTATATGAAGCCCTGGACTTAACGTTATAAGAAATCTTTCCACATTACTGATGGAAGCTCTTATCATTTATGAGATTTTGTTTGTAAACATGTATGAAATGAAAGAGAAGTCAAAGTAAGGAGAAATTACGGGCCATAGAAAAAGAAGATGTTGATTAGATGTAAAAAAATATAGTAAGGCTGGTCCATTTCGACAAAAGACCTTTAACTAAATTCCACAACTTTGGGCCTACTAACAAACTAGGGCTCTTTGAAGTCGAGGCATACTGGTTGAAGAAATCTCTTCAACATTATGATGAAAGCTCATATTAAGTAGAAGATTTATTGTTGTTCAACAATCATGATTTCTAGAATTCACATAAACTGGAGCTAGTTACTTGGTGATCTACGTTTCTGCAAAAATGGGTAGAAGCGGCCATATTTGAAGTCATTTCTTAAAATTATGGTATTCGTTGAAGAGCATGCCAAATGAATCAACACCTAAGTTCTATAGCTTTGAGTATGCTAATAAACTAGGGCTATCTGAAAGTCTAGGCTTAATGGTGGAAGAAATCTCTTCAACAGTACCCTTAGATGCATATATAAAGTAAAAGATTCAGTAGTAGCAAAATTATATTGATACTTCCTGATTCAATAGACCAAAGGTGGTTACATCACTTCTTGATCTAAGTTTCCTCCAAATAGGTAAGAGTGGCCATGCTTGAAGTAATTTCTTAAATTATGATGCCTATTTAAAAGCTTGCCAAATGAATCAGATCTCACGTTCCGTAGTTCTCTGTCCATTCTGTCTGCTGATAAACTAGGGTATTTGAAATCATGGCTTAATCATGGCAAAAATCTCTTGAACAATCTTAATGATGGAAGCTCATGTTAAGAACAAGATTCTCATTCATCATATTAAGAATATGGTGAATCAGATCTCACATTCCGTAGTTCTCTGTCCGTTGTGTCTGCTGATAAACTGGGGTACGTGAAATCAAAGCTTAATCATGGCAAAAATCTCTTGAACAATCTTAATGATGGAAGCCTAATATGATGAATGAGAATCTCGTTCAATAATACTAACTATATTTCCATCCTTAAGAATTCAATAGAACAGAGGTGATTGCATCACTTGTTGATTTGTTTTTCCTCAATATGGGTAAGAACATTTGAAGTAATTCCTTAAATTATCGTATCTATTTAACAGCTTGCGAAATGCATCAGCGTCTAAGTTCCATAGTTTTGAATCTGCTAATAAACTAGGGCCACATGAAAGTTAAGGCTTACCGATAGAAGAATTCTCTTGAACATTCATGTGGAATAAATAAAATATAAATATTAAGTATCGAAAGAGTCGGGTGATTTCATGAATAAGTGCTTGGCCTTTCCTTTACTTCAAGTTGCAATATGGTATAAGGGTTGGGTTGACTCAACGAAAGTTACTTAAAAGAAAAAGAAAGATGAAACGCAGAGCGAGGACCGCCTTAGATTCTCTGACTCAACCAGCTCTGTGCCTTTTGGCCTATGGATGTAAAGGTACTTCTGACACACTACCACACTTCCGCTTGGGTAGGAAAGGTTCTCTGTAGTGAGCTACACTCCTATTCATAAGAAGTGGCTGACTCGAAACTCGATTTCCTCCCTCTCCTTCAAACCTATCTTGAGAAAGCCAATCCAAGGCTTATAGGGGAAGTTGAAAACAACAAGCAACTACCTCTTCTCCATCTGTTCAATCCACTTGAACAGTGGCCCGCACCATGGGGATCATTTCTCCAATCGGACTTCCCAAATGAATCAACACATTAGCATCATTTTGGGATATGATCAGCTTGACTTGTCATCAATTTTGCATAGTTTAGTGCAATCATCAAATCCAATTGGTACCATCCAAGCTCAAGCATTGACAACCAAGCTCTTCAACTATAGAAGAGTCATGTCCTTATAATGAACTTTAGTCAATAAGGTAACTGAGAGGAGCAAGTAAAAAACACCTACCACATTATCCCTGTGCAAACACATATTAATTGATTCTCCCTATATCATGATATAACCATGTGAACAACCTACAGTCTATAACCATGTGAACAACCTACAGTCTATGAAGTTGATTTACAACTTAAAAGATCCAATTGTTAAATCATCATGCTTCCATTGATACTCTTACCTCTATAACTCGATTTTGATAATAATCCTCCATAATATCTAAAGCTATTTTTATAGCTGCCATGCTCCCAAACAGGCATCAAATAATGCATGAGATGGATTGAGTAACAGAATCACCAAGCCAAGCAAAAGGCAGACCAGCATCAGTTAGCTAGGCAAAGAGTAAGATTGGGCTCATGAACCTTGAAGAACTCAACTCAATTTATGGTCATTCTAGCTTATGAACCATCAATACAACTTACTTGCTGGCAGCCTTCAGTGCAAAGCATTTAGATATATATTCATTTAAATAGTAAATAAGCTTAGCTTGCACATGTCTTTTAGGGTGCTTGACTACTTCATTGTTGATTCATATTGCATAGTCTTTTCCAACATAATGTAGTAACAAACATGTAGAACATCTATTGGATAGGATATATTATGCCATGAAGTGTAACACCGTGTATACTGACAGTTTGTGCGTCAAGGAAAAAATAGTATCTTTAGATTGGAATGACATTGACAGGGAAAACTCCAAACATTTTCCCTTCACATGTTTTATCTATTGAATATAGCACAACGCTCCTAGGTTTAGTAACATTTTAGTTCGGCCATCAAGTTGCTTTTACATAAGAACATCAACAAACTTGTAAATCAATGAGATTTGCTCCTCCCAGCCCCTGATCTAACTATTCAAGCAGAAAATAGGGACTATATATATTTTAAAATCATTGAAAACTATTATTAAATAGATAATCCATAGCATTTCACCCTATCCGTGAGCACAATAAAGCATAACTTTCTTTCACTAAAGAAAGATGCAAAATCCAAGATGTACCAAATGGTATATCCTCAATCAGTTAAAGAAATAAAACCGATATTGTAACTTATTACATCCACGAAGGAAATATTAAGCAGAAATCCAAAATAATATTTATGGACCAAAATAAGTTTTGCAGGCAAATGCTGCTCAGCATGTCCTAACCAAATTATTGATTGCTTCCTTAGATGAAGGCCAACACAGGAAAATACTATATTGCAAATGCAATTTAAAATTTACAGGAAACAATAATATACTGATAACGAATTATATATGGAAATCCATAAAACTCTTGGTTTACCATATCTGGCAAGTTATCATCAGTCCACTCATCCTCATCAATGTCCTCATCCATGTCTTCATTGGTCTCAAAATGCATCCACACACCATTTTCAACTTCTCGACAATTAGGGCATTGCATGATACCCGTTGCATTAAATGCAGAACCAATGCAATCTGAAAATCAAAAAACATAACCTTAGAAAGAACAAAAGTTCCACATACTAGCTAGAGTAATTGATACAGGTGGAGGCATCACAATCGCCTTCAAACTGTATCATGCTTTTAAAAAATTTAAAGCATACAACTCGGTTAGAATGAAATCATAAAGGTCGACTCAAGGACCAATTGGCAGCAAAAGAGATATAGTCTCGTGATAATGTAGTTCCAGTTTGAAAAGAAGTCAATTCATAAATGCCTTAAATACACAAAACAGCAAACTTAAACAGGCCACAATAGTCAAAATTTCAATGTGTTCACAGATCAACAACCCCTTAGAACAGGCAAGTTTTGCACCCAAATATCACCACAATCACAATTCACAAATAGATTTAGAAAGACAAAAATAAAAATAAAAAACCAACACCAACAACGGCACAGCTTCAGTATCCAAACAAATTAAAACAAAAGCTTTGTAATAAAAATAAATAGTCATAATCTAATTTATAGGTTATTGCTATATGATGGACTGCTATGAATTGACCAAGGTTAATTCTTCACTATTCAAATGTCAAAATGACAGACAATCACCACATACAAATATAGTTAAAAATTAAAATTTCTTACACTGTTTCACACCTACAAACATCAAACACCCAAACAATATCTACATGTAAGAAATTTTCTTATTACATTTTTGACATTTCACAATGCTGCAGATGTACATCATAGTTCAAAAATCCATATTTTTATTTTACAGCTATATGAAAAACATACATGAAATTGTCTATTCTACACGCCTGCAAACACCGTCATGGACTCAAAACATCCAACTAAAAATTTGAAACATTTAAAGCAAAACTTTAACACGAAACTTGAAATTTGGAACTTAACATCATAAAATGCATCATATTAATAGTAAATTAATTCTCTCGTCAACTTTTTTCTTACCCAGATGAAACAAGTGAGCAGAGCACTGCAGCCTGACGATGGAGCGGCCACAGGTCTCAGATGCCTCTTCCCAGCAAATGGAGCAAATGGTAGCTGCAGCTGCTTCGTTAGCCATATCAATAAATAAAAAACAAACACTCTTGCTTTTCTTTCACTCTAGAACTGAAACTGGACGGTTATGAAGTGAAAAAAGAACAAAAATTGGAAAAATATAAGATTATATGGTGGACCTGAATCTTAATTTTCGCAGAAAAGAACAAAATATTGTGCATGTCTCTCTGCGTTGGCACCTGTTCTTCCATAACTGGAGTTTTCCTAAATTTGATAGTGGGAAACTCGGCTTATACTTGTTTCAGCTTTTTCGACTTTCTATGCTCGAGTTCATGTTATTGAAAATTTTAACCCAATCAAAAATAAACACGCGGACCGCAGTTTTTGTTTATGGGTATTGATTGGGACATTCTTGAATGAATACTGCGTGACAGGTTGTGTGAGAATGCAATTGCACTTGTGTTCACCGGATAATAACTTAAAAGTCCCTTGTCAAAATTTGTCGAGAATGCATGTAGTGTTTTATTATGTGCCAAATAGGTTGTAAATCCTTTTGAATGACCGAATTACCCTTTATATTATTAATAATACTAAACTTCATGAGCAGTATCTCCACGTAAAGTTATACCTTTTGCTTGTATTGTATCAATTCAGGATAATGTGAAGAGGGAAGTTAGTTTGATTCAATTTTCTCAACACATTGATTTTTATTCAAGTTTTCAATATATGTATATATATACAAAGTGGTTCTCCTACGCAGGCACTCGCATTAGTTTTGAAATGCGAATATCAATTTATGGTTGTTGAATAAATCCAATGATTGTAAACATTCTAGAAACTACTAATATGGGTTTTATGTTCAGTCATTTTTAATTATTTTTTTTAGAGAGGGAAAAACCAAATTCACGTGATTGTACTTTATTTTCCTTCTCTTTCACTCAATCTCAAATGTCAAAACAAAATATTTTAATGAATGGAGCTAAAACATTTTTGTTCTCTCATCAGCCGCATTCTTCGTTCTTTGTAAGTGTTTAAATTTTAGTTTTTTTTTCATTTTTCCTGCTTGTTTGAGCAAATGTAGTCACTACATTTTTGTATTCGCGTGACTTAGTACTTAGTTTGTTTTTTCTTGTTTGACTCAATACCTAGTTGAGTTGATTGGTTGACTCGTGATGAGTTTTAACTGCCTACTTTGGTTAACTTGGTATCGAGTTGTGTTACGTGTTGATGCAAAAATTTGGTAAAGACCTTAACCCGGTAAAAACGCTTCTTCTGCCCTCTAATTTTGTGTGCTATATGAATTGTCTCAACCACGACCAGAAAGTTTGTAGTGATCACGACCAGGAAGTCTGCACTCACAACTAATAGTTAGAGAGCGCTGGAAGTTTTTCCGGCAAAAATCCTCCTACGCTCAAGTTAGTAATCGAGCTCTTTCTCTTGGAAAAACTCAAATAAGCCCTCAATGGCCTTGTAGGCAATTTAATTTGAAAGAAAACGAGAGAGAGAGAGAGAGAGAGAGAGAGAGAGAGAGAGAGAGAGAGAATTTTTTTCTCCCTTTTTACCTTTGTACTTCATCCCTTTTATAATCTACCTCCAACCTTTGATCCATTTTTCCTTTCTCCTGTTTTCGGCCCTTTCCTTACTGTAAGAGGATATGAGTTTATTACCGAATTGGAATAGGATTCTGCTATCGAAGAAGAATAGGATTTCATTATGTCTGCCTTTTTTGGAAGATACATGTGCTGGTGATTATTGCTGCCCATAATTCTAGGACTGCTTATGGCCAGAATGTCTGGTATGTTTACGATAGGGATCTACTCAATCAAATGACCAGACGCATGGACTTGTATGTTGCTCTCTGTTGCAAACTCAATCATTATGTTCGAGGTTTCTTGCTCGCAATCACCTCATTGACCCTTTAATTGAGGTGGTATGCTTATGATCACAATGATTTCTTGATTGAGCTGGTTCGTTTATGATCATAAAAACTACTTCCTAGTCGAACCTTGTCTAATCTTTGTATCAAGAAGCCCTCCAACTATCGGCTCACCCTTTATTTAGAAGGTATCTGGTCGCAAAATTTCATTCCCTAAACATTATGCTTGGTTATTTTTGTAGACTCTGTGTTAAGTTTGATTTTTTTGTTATGAGTTGAGTTGTTTTTTGCTAACTCAATGCTAAGTTGATTTCCTTTCTTCTTTTAATTTTCTTTAAATGATACCAACCCTTTTGTTTTCTGTTTCAGTTGATGGATTTTGAGAATATGGGTGATCAATCTAGCGGTGGGGAAACTTTGCACACATCTAATATAGTTTCTTACTACAAGCCACGTAAAGGGCAAGAATTTGATAATTAGAAGAAGTTTTTGCTTTTTACAACAAGAATGCCAAGTAGGCTGGTTTTAGTGTTAGAATTCATTTTAGTTGAAGAAGCAAGGATAATAACAAAATACTGAGGAAGGAGTATGTGTGCTTTAAAGAAGGAAAATCATCACAATCAAGTGCTTGTGTGGGTAGTGGGTCGAAAAGGCATCGACCTATAGTACGTGATGGCTGCGATGCAAAACTTGCAGTGGTGAAGTCAAAATCTGGTAATTATGTGGTTAGCATATTTGTTGAAAAGTATAATCACTCATTAACAACGCCTCGAATAAGATATCTAGTGAGATCTCATTGGTTTGTTTTAAAAGTAAAAAAATGCTTGAGTCAACAGTTTGCATTAATAAATATTCCAACTCATCAGCAAATTAGTCTTTTTGAATTACAAGCTGAAGGCTTACAAAACATAGGCTATATGGAAAAAGATATTTATAATTATGAAAGAGATTGCCGTAATGAATTAAAAAGGCATGATGCATCTTTGTTGTATGACCATTTTCTAGTTGAGCAAGAAAAAAACCCATCATTTTTTTCAAAATTAAGTGTCGATTTGATAATTGAATAACTGATTGTTTTTCGACTGATGCAATAAGTCAATGAGCATACAAGTTTTACGAAGATATGATTGTGTTTAATACCATGTACAACATGAATCATTATGGTATGATTTTTGCACCATTAGTTGAAGTGAATAACCATGGTCAAACTAATATTTTCGATAGTGCATTTCTGAGTGAGAAGACTACATAGTCATTTGTTTGGCTATTTGTATAGTTAAGGAAGCTATGCTAGATGATGACCCAAAAATGAATATCACTTATCAAGATCATGCAATAACAAAAACTATTCATCAAGCTTTGCCGAACACCTATCATAGATTTTGTAGTTGGCACATTTTAAATAAATTTTCTTAAAAGCTAAATACAGTGGTGTATTGAGATCATTATCAGCACTTAAAAAATGCATTTAGGAATAAAAAACCAACGAAGAGTTTGATGCAATATGGATGGATGTTGTTGAGAAAGTAAATTTGATTAAAAATGTCTGGCTACAGAGATTGTATCAAATTAGATTAAAATGGGTGCCTGCATATGTCAATCATGTATTTTCAGCTGGAATGTCAAATCGCCAACGTGCTGAGAGCAATCATGCATTCTTCAAGAGGTATGTTTCAAAAAAGAATTCACTTATTGACGTTGTTTTCAGTTTAATTGAGCACTTGCACTACAATGTCATGAGGAGCCAATACTTGACCATAAAAACATTAATTAAAGGCCATTGTTGAAATGACCACTAGATATGGAGAAGCAAATGGCTGAAATTTATACACGTGACATTTTTTTATAAGTTTCAATCTGGATTATGGGATAGCTTGTCACATTTAATTGAGTTTGTGAGTGAGGATGAAGAAAATAAGATATATAATGTTGTGAGTGAAAAGAAAGATGTTTGTAATGTGCACAAAGTCATTCATGACAAAAACACAAATTTTGTTTCATGTATCTACAAGAAATTCAATAATGAAGGTATCCCTTGTAAATATATTATAGCCTTATTGAAGAAATTGTAAGTTACTTTGTTACCTGATGCTTATATTTTAAATAGATGGACTAAAATAGCCAAACTAAAGAAGGTTGTGAATGATGATGGAGAAGAAATAAATGATTGTAAGGACAAATCATTATTCTTGAGGAGGTCCAAGTTGTTTCAAGTGAAGAAGCAAGTCAGATGTTCATTGATAACTTAAAAGATCAACACAAAGTTAAATCAATAATAAATAATTGTAAAAATGGGGGAGTTTTAGGAAAAGATAGTTCTATTCGATAATTACAGTTCAATGAACCACTTGAAGTCAAGTTTAAAGGGTGTGGTAAATGACTTAAAGGAGGAAAAGAAAAGGCAAAGGAGAAGGCAAAAGAGAAAGGTAGGCATTGTAATGGATGTGGACAAGTTGGTCAATCCCATGATAAGAAAAATTGTCTAATGCTCCTCAATAGGTAAATATGTCTTTCATTTGTCATAGTAATTCTTTTTGTGACTTCGTGCATTTTATTAATAATTTATTTTTTTATATGATTTAGATCTATGGTGGATAAGGAAACACATTTAAATTTGTCGAATTTAGATGATGGTAGCAACTCCTACTCTTCTAGAGGTAGTATCTATTTGTTAAAATTTGATTTTGCAATTTACTATATTAGATTTATATGAATTTAATGTCTCTTGTTGGAAATAGGATTAACTAATTCATTTTGTATGACTTGCTGTTACAGGATAATGAATCTTTATATAGTAGATGTCAAATTGTGAAGATTGTTAAGCTTTAAAAGATACTAAATTGATGCAAAATTTTAAGTGCATTGCTGCACCTTTTTTGTTTGTTTTGTTCATGTATAATTTTATAATTCTTTTAACTCAATGATTTAAACAGTACATTTGTTATCCCTAATTTAAACTTAATGACAAAAGAAATAATAATTTGATATATATATATAGGGAAATTGTCAATTTTCCCCTATTGTAATCAATATATACAACTTACTCCCCTGTTATTTTTGTAATAGCCAATTACCCCATGACAATATAAGTTTATAATATTACCTCTATTTTCAAATATACTTTTATTTATATTTACTATAAATTAAATAAATTATATGAATAAAAAAAATTAAGTATTAAAAACAAGAAATATATGTTTTGGTGTGAAAAAAATTAACAATAAAATTTTTTTCTTGTACTTTTTTTATGTTATAAACATTTTCTTATAATAAATATTTTATAATATTTTAAAATTAAATGCAAAAAGTACAAGATAAATATTTTATTATTTATTTTATAATAATTTTTTATTTATCATTCAAGTTTTCTTATAATAATTTTTTGTCATCTTATAATAATTTCTTATATATTTATTATAAGAAAATATTTATAACATAAAAAAAGTACAAGAAAAAAATCTTATTGTTAATTTTTTTACATCAACACATATATTTCTTATTTTTAATACTTATTTTTTTATTTATTTTATATTTATATGATTTATTTAATTTATAATAAATATAAATAAAAGTATATTTGAAAATAAGGATAATATCAGAAACTTAATATGTCAGGAGAGTAATTGGCTATTATAAAACAGTAAGAGGGTAAGTGGTATATATTGATTACAGTGGGAGGAAATTGGTAATCTCCATATATATATATATATATATATATATATATATTGCACGTCTTCGTCCAATCTTTGAACATTTATCTCTGTTTGAATTCCCGTTGAATCCATTAACATTATTCTGACATTCAAGCCACAACTAATAAATCCCAAGTTGTTGTCCCTTAAACACTAATTACATAATAAAGGAAGAAAAATTAGGTGCAAATAATATAACTTTATCTCATGAAGCAAAATAACAGAGCAGCAAATTTTGCAAAAATTAAATAAGTTCATATCAAGATATTGTACCGAGTCAACCTAACCATAATGCAATTTAGTGACGAGTCAAATAATAAATTGAGTGCCAAATCACCCAAATACAATAATGTATTGGGTGCCTTTGCTCAAATAAGTAGAAAAGAAGAAAAAAAATTGAAATTTGGACATGTACAAATAAGATAGAAGGTGTCGGATAGTTTTGACGGAGCATTGGTTGATTTTCTTCATTGGAGTTCTTCATTTTGGCTTCAATACAATGATTTGATTTTCCATTGACGTTTGAAATTGAGTGAAAGAGAAGGAAAATAAAGTACCATTATGTGAATTTGCTTTTTTCCTCTTCAAAAAAATAATTAAAAATATTGAAGATGGAATTCATATCAATAGCTTCTAAAATGTTTACAACCATTGGATTTATCCAACAGCCATAAATTGATATCCTCATTTCAAAATTAATGCGGGTGCCCGCGTAGGAGAACCACTATATATGTACTAAAAAATTAAACCAAATCGAAATTTATTTGTTTACCTAATCTTAAGCAGTCATTCATATCAAATAAATAATATTCATTATTATACATGCATATGAGTTAACGAGTAATTTTATCAATTATAAACTTGAATGTTTAGTATGAACGTTATTTTATAACTCGATTTGAAAATAATAAAATATTAGTTAGAAAATCTAGCAGTACTCTTATAATTCATTTTTGTAGGGTTAGGGACCTATTTAATACATATATGAAAACTATTATGTCACTTGAGAAATACTAAAAGTGGGGGAACCCAAGTTATTTTTACGCAATCGGGAAAAAGAGTTTTGACGCCACGTCGTGGCCGTGGGGTATTAAGGCAATTGGAAGGAATTGGATGCATTGAATTTTGTTGGGTTGTTAGATTTACACTGGTAAGCTTGTTGGGTAATGTGAGGTCAATGTATTGCAACATAACTCACCTCAAACAACAATTTTTTTTTAATAATACAATTTTCACTAGCATAATGCAACGTATCGACTCCGTAACCAAATCTTCTCTATACTTCAAATCACCTTCCTTTTATGGTTCACAAGGTCATAAATGATTGTAATCCAAATAATAGAAACGAGCATTTGTAGATTTTAAATACACTTAAATAATCATTTATTATTAGTAAGTTAACATTATACTTACAAATTTGAGTTGAAAATTTACATGCCACTAATCAATAATTTTCATTTGTAAGATATATTTTATTTAATTTATTTCTAAATATTAGAGAAAAATAAAGTTTAAGTTGATTTTTTAGTCCCTGCCTCTTTTTTGGTGGTAGCCAAAAAGGAGTTATTAAAATTATATCTTAACCAATTGATACTAATTACTTCGATGAATAAAAATTGTGTATTAAAAATCATATAACCGTATAATAGTTGAACTTTTATTAATCTATGTAGTACAATATATGGAGGGAATTCTCATTATCTTAGAGGTAAACTAATTATTAAAAAAAGTAGCACGTGGGCGGCATTGTTCAGAAATTTGGTGTGGTGAAGTTAGCATAGCCCATAAAAGAACCCAAACTACCGAAGTAATAAACTTAGCCCATTGAGACAGCCGACACCGCCATTGATGATTCAGCCCCTTTTCCCAACCGAACAGAAGTAGGACTGATTAGTAATTAAAATCAAACTGAAGCTCTAATTCCGTAACTAAAGACACTTACGTCACGTGAGGTGAGATTTCCCGAAACTTGAAGCAAAACCCTCGCCTATATAATGCTCACAGTGAGCTCTGACATAGTTCCCTCTCGCACTCGCTCTCTCAACGCTGCGTCTCTCTCTCTCTTTAGTTTTCGTGCGTTGGTTATTTTTCCTTATTTGTGTTCGCGAGAGAGACTGCAATCATGTTGGTCTATCAAGATCTCCTCACCGGTAACCCTTCTTCTTATAGCCTTGTCTGTTCCTTTTTAATTCGCCTGCTCTTACTGTTTTTACTCGATTTTGACTTTAAATAGTATCTTTCTTCTGCAATATAGGCTCGTAATTTGAGCAGATCTGTGATGGTTCTGATTATTTTTTTATTATGTTGGTAAAATTAGTGGTTGTTTTGGGATCCGAATTAGATCTAAAATTGATTAAACTATTCGTGTATGTTATTTAATTTGTTTATAATATCTATGCTTTTGTAATTTGATGCTAGATCTAGATAGTTCAATAGCCAATTCTTTGGATTATTGGTTGATTAATTTTGCATATCAGCTACTGATCTCATAGCCTTATATAATTACTTTAACTTGATATGATTGATGTATGAGATATATATATTGAATGGACTTCCGTACATGTTTGAATAGAGAGCATGTGGTTAACTTATGTTGATGTGTTATTTAGGTGATGAGCTTCTCTCCGATTCTTTTCCCTACAAGGAAATTGAGAATGGGATTCTGTGGGAAGTTGAGGGAAAGGTTAGACTCTTGAGTTCATAATACTTCCAATTTCCTAGCAGACATGGGTCTCTCTGTCTGTAGCTTTTGCTATTTATGAATTGGGCTTTTTTGGTTTAATGATTGTTATTAATGTTGAGTGGATTCCATGTTTTTCTTTTTCTTTTTATTTTTGGCTCCTTCAGTGGGTTGTTCAAGGAGCCGTTGATGTTGACATTGGTGCAAATCCTTCTGCCGAAGGAGCTGATGAGGATGAGCGTGTTGATGACCAAGCTGTGAAGGTGGTCGACATTGTCGACACATTCAGGCTACAGGTTTGTTGCTGCATCTACAGTTGTTTATGATTTCTGTTTTTGAGCTGTTTTATTTTTTCTGAGATGAACAATGAGAATGACAAATATATTATTTATTTGTACAGGAGCAACCTGCTTTTGAGAAGAAGCCGTTTGTAACATACGTGAAGAGATTCATCAAGTTGTTGACACCCAAGCTGAGTGAGGAGAGGCAGGAGATATTTAAGAAGAATATTGAGGGAGCGACCAAGTTCTTGCTTTCGAAGCTCAGTGACCTTCAATTGTAAGTGCCGCTTTAAATTCTGTTGTAACTTGATTTATTCATAAAACATGATGTATCTTGTTGATGTTTGCTTGTGTGCTCGTGGCAGCTTTGTTGGGGAGAGCATGCATGATGATGGGTGTCTTGTGTTTGCATACTACAAGGAGGGTGCAACTGACCCAACATTTTTGTATTTTGCTGATGCATTGAAGGAGGTGAAGTGCTAAGCTGGGCTTCGAAGAGGAAGTGCTTGCTGTAGTTCTAGTTTTAATTATTGCCCGTGGTTATTTTTATGTAACTTTTGTACTGGTTTACTCGGGGCTTGCGCTTGTGTTTTTTTAGTTTTTATTTTGACATAAACAATATGTTTCTCTACTCTTAGTTTTTGGGTTTTATGGTTTGAGATTGAATTACCAAATAACTTAATAGTCTTTGTTTTCTTCTTCCCATTTCTGAGGCATCAATTCTCTATTGTTCCTTTTTTCCTTTTTTTGGGCTTTTGGACCAAGTGATATCAACTAGTGGAAATGTGGTGAGAGAATTTCATGAACAGAGCTTCTTTTCAACGGGGCAGAACAGAATCTATCTTTAATGATTCTCTTACTGCAAGAGTCTCTATCAGAGAGAAAAAGTTATTATTTTTTCACAAGGGAATTTCTCTTGTTTTTAAACTGGGGGACCGTTTTCCATTTTCTTCTCTCCGACGTCGTTGCATCATAGGAACAAAAACGGCCACAATTAAAATCTAAGAGGATTATTACAATAGTGCCAGTAGACTTTATTTATGCTTTACTACTACTAAGATTGGCTTAGTGCTTTGACTTGGGCATCTTGACGATCATTACGGTGCATGAACAATGGTGAGCGCTGTAATCACTTACGCTGCCCAGTACCGCCCTGTAATTGCAGAATTAGAATTTTCTCATGCTCCAAACTTAGTTAACAGCTTGATCAGGTGACAAATTTGTAGCGCAAATTTTGTACCTTTTCACAGCTCCATAACCATGACTTCCCAGGACCAAGATCGTTGGATGGAATCTTTCAACGGCTTCAGTCATTACATTCCTAGGATCACCTTGCATCACGTGCACTGACACACCATTCACCTGCATTAAAATAACATTTTCGGCAGGCAGTTCTTATAATTAGTGGTAATACCTATCAGGCTATCACAAGCAAAACAAACTTTTACTCAAACATGGAAAAGTTTTTTATTTCCTAGTTTTGCTGAAGGAATTCAGAAATGGAGACTGATCATTTTCGTCCCTGATAAATTAACAAAGCGGTAAAAATGTTCCAATGTGAGACAGATTTTTTTTTTTTCCTTTTTTTCCCCTCTTTTCCCTGTTACTCTCTCTTAGCACAAATTGAAGTGGCCTTATCAGCAACCTTTTGTGCCCTCTTCTTCGTATCAAGCTCCACAAGATTAATGACATGAGCCGATCCTGCAATCAATATATAACAAGAATAGAACAATGGTATACGCTGTGTGTGTGTGTTAACAAAAAAAAAAAAAAACACAATCTTAGATCATTGGGTTAGTTATACGCTAACCCGCGCTGCCTTGTCCGGCGCCGGATAGTCCGAGGAGAGAAGGAGGATGCGGTCGTGCATGAATGAGCATGAGCTGAAAGGTGTGATTTGGAGCAAAAGGAGTAAAGAAATAATCAAGTGCCCATTCTAATGCGTAGTAGCTATGGTTACTATCGTCAATTGCTACCATCATTATTGGTTTTGTTTGATCACCCATTATCTGATGAATCAATCACACAATCAAGTAATTTCTTGTTCTTCAGTCTCTCTCAGTTTAATTTGTCGCGAATATAATGAAAATAAAGACAAGATATCAAAAACAAGGCGATATGCGGGTGCATTGCCTTTCATGCGTTGTGAAGAACGTGTGAATTTGGGTTCACTTGTGGAATTTTGCGCAATTGCCGCTAACTTTTTTCGGCCCTTAGACTCGGTTTATGAATTCAAGCCAAAACAATTTATTTACTTATTATTTTAGCATTTGAAGATAATTTTAGTTTAAACACAGTAATAAATTCTTTATGATTAAAAATACAGCATCCATGTCTCCCCGGGCCATTCATTGACTTATAAAACGCATCCAATAATTTAAACTTTTAAAAGTTGCTTTAACCGTTAACAGAGGGCAGAGGGAAAAAGAAAGAGACAGAGACAGAGAGAGTTCACAAATTTTTAGTTGTAAGTTTTGAAATCTACTCGTGGTATGGAACAATTTTTGCATGATTCTCGCAAGTTTTCCCAATAACCATTACTTTTCAAAATGCACATTTGAATTTGATGAAGAGTACGATCGCAAAATAATTTATTTGTGGCCTTTAATTATAAATACTTACCAGTTTTGTGAATGTGATACTACCAACAGATTCTTAATTATACATTATTTATATTCTTGGTTTTTGTTAAATGATGAGTTCTCTAATTTAGAACAAAACAATTGAATATGGCAGAAAACCAAAAAGACGAGCGCTCGGGATTCCGTTCCGGGGATCTTATAGAAATCACTGATACTACCTATTTTCTTTAACTTTCAGAAAGCAGCAATTTGAATTATTGAATGTGAAGATGATTCAATTCGAGATGATGGGTAGGAGAAAAGGAAAGAATTTCGAGAATTCCGAATAAGAAACAATGTAAAAATAGGAAAAGATTGAGTACACAGAGGATAAGAAAGCTTACTTAACCATCAATAGTTCCTAATCCAATTGGGTATACAGGGATCCTTTAAGCTACATGTGTTTGTGTGTATCATATGCTGATGATTGTTCTCTCATGTAACCAGAGGAGAGGAGCATCTGAGAAGACAGTGATATATATTGGGCAGGATTGCCGTTTAATTTTTGATACCAAAGCCACCTGCCAGTAGCATCCTGACACTGTTGCAGTGGTGCAATATATATCGTTGATGGGATGACCGTAGTAACAAGATGCTAGCTAGACTCTAAGCCGTACTTAAATGCACAATCAACAAGAATAAACAAAAACATTTATGGTCTTATATGTATTACATAGGTATATAAGCGTGGGGCGAGATCAAACTTTCTACATATGCAACTGCCGCAGCTGGGCCAACAAAATCCATCAAATATTCAACTACTCTCGTTTCTTTATTAGGATTATACCTTACGAAAGTATCCGCATAAACGTCTATCAGAATTATAACTTCATCTTCACCGCATCCAGCACGACAGTGTGGCACTATTTCTCCATGTAACTCATTAGAGTTACCAATATGATACAGTTTTTCCCAAGAAGACTTCACTCCGTATTCCTTCATCATCCATAACCCAACACTAGTGGTACGATCATCACCCTGTACTTGTGTCCTACTGCCATCAATGATCCATCTGACCAAACAGAGGTGCCCATCGACAACTCCCAATTCTGAATCAACACACATCTCCCCTCCAACAAAATCAATAGAATCAGGCGTTGGCAGCTCACTGAATTTCTCCTCAGCCAAATCAAAAGCAGTAATCACACTACCGATATCTTCAACACCGGACCAACTTATTAGCCAGTGGAGACTTTCATTCAGTAGGGACCCTATTGATCGACACTCGCAATTGTAATCTTCACCGTAATGCCTGAACTTGTGTTTAACTCTTCCCCAGGAATTGTTTTTTGATGTGAAAACATGGGCTCGCTCGTCAATGGAGCTGCTGCTATAACCATCTGCACCAGGAACGTAGAGAATGACCTTGTAATCATTAGTGGACGAATCATAACCAAAACCATAATAGGAATTATCGCGATAATATTCCAATTTAAAATCTAATGGGATGTTAAGATCTGGTAGCTTTCTGTAAGCCCCGGTGGATGGATTCCAAATAAAAATATCGGCACAGTTCTTGCCGAGAGCTAAGCAAACCAAGCCGTTGCATGATCCTATGATCTTTGATGTATCTTGTCTCGCGAACGGAAAATCTAGTTGTCTCAACGTGCGTGGATCATCTAGAGACTTTGTTGAACAGTCAAGAGACTGAAGATTGGAGTAAGGAGAAATATAATAATTTGATGTAAGGATTTTGAGAGGGCTGTTCTTGGCGGTGTGTTTATATTGCAGTACAGCGAATTTGGGATCGGAAATCAGAGAGAACCATTGCTTGCATACAGATTTGAAACGCAGCAGAGATTTGACAGGCAATCTTGAAAGTACCTCAACTACGACGTCGTAAGGAAGATCTGACTTTGTTTTGCTGGTGGGCATGTTGTATCTAATCTTGCGTATAGCAGCTTGGTGGCGGCTCTATAACTCCTGTTTATTATACAGGTGCTAACGGTGGCAAAGCGAATTCTAGTCACATCAAGATTCTGATTCCTCAAACGTTTTCCTATTCCCTTTAAGGTTAAATAGTATTTTTTGTTTGCAGAATATTATTATAATTCGTATTAATTTTTTATATACTTAAAAAAATTAATTCATATATTAAATATATTTCTCGACTCCTATTTCTCTAATTTAACCTCCACTCATTGAGCTTTATTTACCCGTCTGTCTCTTTTTCTGCAGAATACGTGGAGAATGCAATTCACGAGTGAGGCAGGTCTATGCTTAGATTTTCCCAAATTGACAAAACATTTAGTTAGGGAATGTTTCCTGAGAGTCTTTTGTTATTCCTCATTTCTTGCTTTTGTTGAGCAGACAAGGTGTTTGTGAAATGAACACACACTCGATCAAATGCCTTTGTGTAAGTAAATAATAAAACGAGGAAAATCGCATTTTGATCCCTCTTAATAGTTCTTAAAAATAGATCAACTGTATTTACGAGGGCCTTTGGTTGACTTATGGTACAAATGATGACTTTTACGCATCACTGCCTCAACATCAGGACCAAATACCAATTATCAAATGTTCCCAGTTTTATTTCGTACCTTGTCAATTTATCCCCCTCAATTTTGAGTTGATTGCAAGTTGCCTCTTTTAAACGCGCGATGTTGAACAATCGAAAGACCGAAGAAGAGAAGGCTTGGAAGGAGAACTCTTTGACATAAGGAATTCGTAAGGGATGCTTCTTGGTGATAATTGAGAAGAAACGACTATTTGAAAAAGGCAAGGAGGAGAAGAGAATGGGAGGAAGCCAGCTAACTAGTCGCTGGAGAAAAAAACCGTGAGAGTTTAGCAGCAGGTCGCCTTTTCAAATGAGAAGAAATTAGTCAAACTCTCAATTTCTTCCCTGATTAGA
>JASUUG010000569.1:0-45919 GCA_030449905.1 Luvunga scandens
TGTCGTCTGCAATATAAAAACTGGACTTTTCCAGACCATGCACTTCCTGTTGATCTCAAGAAAAGGTAAATGCTTCAGTCCAGTGTACAGTATTATGACATTCAACATGATAAACAGTATTGACTATTGACAATAGAAGCTGCATACAATTGGCAGTAGCATATACTCTGCCTTTGTGTACCACTTATCAAATGTTAAGCAAAATTTTTCAGCTTTTAATTTTAGTAAATGTAGACGTGATTTCACTGACATGCTACAGCATTGTTCTGTTAAGAGGAATGGCAGTTGAGGATCCAAACTCTTCACATGGTCTTCGCTTACTGAGAGAAGACTACCCATTTGCAGCTGATGGGCTAGAGATCTGGTCTTCAATCAAAAAATGGGTGGAAGACTATTGTTCATTCTACTATAAGAGCGATGACACAGTTACAGAAGACTCTGAACAGCAATCCTGGCGGAAGGAACTCTGAGAGGAAGGTCATGGTGACAAGAAAGATAAGCCCTAGTGGCCGAAAATGCAGACGCATCAAGAGTTGATGGACTCGTGCACCATCATAATTTGGGTGGCTTCTGCTCTCTATGCAGCAATCAACTTTGGACAGTACCCTTATGCCGGATACCTGCCCAACCGGCCAACCATTAGCTGAGGATTCATGCCCGAAAAAGGCCAAAAGTATGGTGACTTGTGTCGAATCCACAGCAAAACTTTCTTGGATACCTCAGTAGCAGACACTGTAGGCATTTCTGTTATATTCAAGATGCAAATCATATACATGTCGATCTTCTTAGATAAAGATATTACGAGGTAATACATTGTCCCGAGAGGTAGCAGTAGAAGTATTCTGAAGAAATATGACTTAGGAAAATTAATAGGAGCTCGTAAACATATGGTAGAGAAGGGAATTAGTTATGTGGTAGTGATTCCAATCGCTGTAGTTATATGACGTGAAAATATAAACGTGTGGAATAATTTTCATGATTAAATTCCTGCTCTATGTGTCAAAAAATAAAATGGTTAACACGTATTTATTTAGTTTGAGGCAAGTAAAGCCTAAATCGCGTCATTTCATTATCATAAATAGAGGCCCAATTTTTATAGAAAATGAAGTCTTTATCTTCAAAAGAATGTTGTTGTTTGAGAGAAAATCATTTTCTCCACTATTTTTATCTCTTTTAACGTTGATGAAATCTTAAAATGTTGGAGTCTTGATGATACTCATACCTTGATTAGAGACCAATGATTGTAATAAGTTTTTCACAAATCTACAATATGTGTGAAGGTAAAATTTCTAACACCTTCACTCTTATAGAAATTTTGTCAAGGCATTCAACTGATAAAAGTATACCTTAGACAAAGAGACATGCTTGAATGGACATAAGATGAAGCACCATTGAAATCGTTCGAGGAGTTTGGAAAGAAACCAGTAGAAATTGAGGACAAAATCATGGCAAGAGACGGTGATATCCTAATTGAAGAACCGTTTTGGGCCAGTGAAGATTCCATATACTTTGTTGTATCCTACTAGTGAAGGTGGACTTACAGGCTAAGGAATTCCGAACAGTGTTTCAATCTAGAGCTTTTAGTTAATATTAGTTTAGCTAAAGTTTTGAGCATGCTCAAGCATGACCGCCTTTAAGTCACGATTGTATGTGCCTAATATAGCTAACGCCCAATAGCTAACGCTTAAAGGTGGAAGTTTGAGAATCAGACACTTTGATTTCAAAACCTCCACTCAACATGTATTCTTGTTCTTTGTGCTCCACTAAGATGTTAATCCCTTAGAAAACGAAATTCTAATATAAGATGTTTAAATTTTTCTGAAAAAAATAATAATTGAATTTATTAAGGAATTTTTAATAAAATTGATGAATCACAAAATAATAATCACACTAAGAGAGAGAATCTACTTCTAAATCTAGCTAAAGGTGTCAAGTAGGCCGCGCTGCCCAAAGCACGCTTTCGTCCATTAATTGGGTTTGTTGAACTAGTTAGACTCTTAGACTATGTTTTCAGGCCCATAATTCCAATGGGTTATATCTGTTAGATTATTTTTTTTTTAAAGGATAATATCTGTTAACTTAAATCTGTTAATAATTGTAATTTTGCTTTGTTATTTCATTATATTAACATCGCGAAAAAATTTATTTTAGTCTAATAAAATTGTTCCAATTATCATAATATTAATAAAAATAAACAACTGAAGAATTTTCAATTTTCTATATAACAAAAATATTAAATTAATTTAAGTGGACTTCGTGGGCTTCCGTGAAAAGCCAGGCCCAGTGGATGGCTGGCGGCGGTCCCAGCCCAGCCCGCATGTCCGGGTGCAGGGGTGTGTTGGCAAATTAAGTGAAAGTCAAGGTCACAAATGCAAAACAAAGCCATCGTAAACTAGAAGCTCCGGATTACTGATGCGTTTTTGTCGGTTCTAGATATAAAAGCCCTAACTTATGGCGCCAAAACAATTCCACGATTCCTCCCTTCTCTTCAGCCTTCACGATTACATTTCGTTAAAACAACTTCTTTCTTTCACCTTCCTCTTCATCATCTTCTTCTTCTTCTTCGTTCGCAAATTAATGTGGGTATTTTCGTGAATAAATCGGAAAGCGATGGCAGATTCGCAGCCGGATTCAAAGCTTTTCAGCGTTCGAATCGTGTCCATCGATCACTACATGGCGCCGCCTATCCCTGGCTACGATATTTGCTACAGTAGCTTCCAGAGTACGATTTCAAAACGACTTCGTTTCAATTCGTTTGAATATTCCTCGCTTACTCTCCACTCTATAAATTTTCGCTATGTTCTGTTGAAGTAATGAATTCAAAAGTCATTTTAAAAAGATAAAATTCGTAAGTATATTGTTTAAACGATGTCGTATTATCAGTTTCTGTAACAGAAATTGGTTTTTAATCTTTTTGGGACAGAAATTATACCTAAATTAAAATGCAGCATTCTGCTCTAGTTATACCAAGAATTGTTTATATGATTTGGCTACAATTTTTTTTTTTCGGTTGTTCTTAAACGTTTGTTTATTTACATGTTCAACATGTGAATGGATTAGATTTTTTTTTTTTTGAATTATGAAGGTGGGAAGGTGAATGAGGTGCCGGTTATAAGGGTTTATGGCTCAACCCCTACCGGCCAGAAGACTTGTATGCATATTCATCGAGTAAGATCATTTTTTTTTTAAGTTAGTTAATGTTGATGTTACTGCATTTCACAAATAGTGATTGTATGCAAGTTGTTAGCTAGTTCATTATACAATCATTGCTAAATTTTGTAGATACGATGGATAACTAGTCGTTGATACCGTTTGCTTTAATATTGGCTTTTTGGATGAGTTACTCATTGTTGTCTGTTGTAGGCTTTACCATATTTATATGTCCCTTGTGCTGATATACCGATTCAACTTCACCCAGAAGGTATATTTTATGCTTGGGGTTAGAGGTTACGCTTGTATTCTGTTTTGAAGTTCATTTTTCAAGTCATATTGAAAATGCAGTGCTTAAATTTCTATGTTTTCCTTGTTGATGTTTTTCCAGATGATGGATACACACATGCTATATCCCTGGCCTTGGAGAAAGCCCTGAAGGTGTGCTGTATTTCTTGCCTTGTATTGTGTTGCTATTTTTATGCAGTAGGTATGGTTTGCTAATGTATTTGGTTTGAATTCACAGGTTAAGGGTGGTGCTGGCTCAAAGCGACAGCATGTGCATGAGTGTAGCCTTGTTCGAGCGAAAAAATTTTATGGTTACCATTCATCTGAGGAGCTATTTGTCAAGATATGCCTATATCCCTAATATTTTGTTGTGCTATAGTTCTTTGGTCTTTGAAAATATTCCTGGGCTATGTTATTGGTTGCCTTGATAAAATCCAAGCTATTATCCGCATGATGTCTCTCGTTCGGCTGATCTTTTATTGGTACAATTCTTCAACCTTTTGCAAACATTTAGCTGCTATCTGCATTTCCTTTTTAAGTTTTTGTTGTTGGGTTGAAACCTAATTTGAACTCCTTTTCCAGCGTAGTTGTTCTCATTCTCTTAACAGTTAAAGTGAGGTTCTTGGATTATTGGCATCTTTATTTTGATACACATCTATTTTAATTTCCACAGATTGTGAAAATTTCTGCCTTTTATCACAGCACGTCTCTTGTTTTTCAGGGAGGCGCAGTTCTTGACAAGGGTTTGCAGCCCCATGAATCACATATTCCCTTTCTTCTTCAGTTTTTGGTAAATACCTTTTCATTTTATGTATTGAATATGGTTTTTCTTTCTATTTCAAATTTAATATGGATTCGTGATTTCCAAATGAATCATGAATCCTGACTAATATTAATAGCATCTTGTCGATATAATAAGTTTCCGTGTCAAATCCCATCAAGATAATGCATATATGCTTCACAGAATATAACTTGGTCTTACTTCACTGGGTATTCAAACCTTGTTTCTTCAACTTTTTAACATGCCGTATTCTGAGCTTCTTCTTGGCAGGTTGACCGCCAACTTGTATGGAATGGGTCATCTGCACTATCAAAGCTGAAGTTCCGGCATCAGTACCTGATACTTTTTCCCAAGGAAATTTAATTACAATTGTAATCAGGCATCTGCTGATTTTCAGGTGTCCTTTGTCTATTCTATGCTGCAGAAGCTTTTGGATTGTCATAAACATAATCTCTAATGCTTACATTGTTATATAATTCTGTTGATGTGGTAAAAAAATTTCCATTAGGCAGATTCCATTGGAGCCATATTATTAGGTTCCCCGATCTGGGTTTCCTCTACAATTCCAGGTGATTGGATGTGGCAGTTTTCAATGAATTTGATGGGCCATCAGATCAAAACACTCTCTGGATTAAGCGTCAAAGTGTTTCTGAGCTTGAGGAGATGCTACAGTAGATGGTTTGTTTGATTCACAGTTCAGCTACTGATATATTAGCATCTTCCATTTTCGTTTCTGATGACTGTGTTGGTAAAATTGTTTTTCTGCTTTTGGCTCTGTAGACATTGTCAATCAGCAGTTAACGATGTTTACATCCCTCTCTCAAACTCGTTCTGATGTGAAAATGGTTCAATCGCTTGTACCAATTTGGGAGGTTTTTCTCTCATCCCATCTATAAGCTTTTTAACATTTAGTGTGTATATATATATCCTCTAGTGAACTTTACTACAGCGTTTCAGGAAGAGTATGAAAGGACTGGGATCAATGAAGCAGCTATGGCTCTGATCCTGGAAAACCACTTCACAAGATGTTTTGAGAACTCTTTCACTTGGTCTTGAATTTGAGAATGTACTTATGGAAATGTGTGGTGAAGGACAGGAAACTGTTTCTTCATTTGGAAATGATGTTGAAGTTCTGAAGTCAGTGGCATGTGCAACCCATGAGAAAATTTGATTAAACTTGGACGGCAAATTATGATTACAAAGATCATGAATATTTGACTTGTTTGAAAGGAGGAAAGATTTTGTCAGCTCTGGCCCACAGGGTTTAGTACATCAGAAAATAAGTTCAACTCCCTCCAAAGGGAAGGATGCATGTCCTGAATTACCCTTCAGCGGTGAGATACATTCATCTGAAATGATAGGAACTTCAGGTCAGAAGGTAATTTTCATGTTTTTGTAGTTTTATTCTTTCTAGGTGTTAGTGATTTTTCTATGAGAAGCAATATGCATCTCTTGCCTGTATAAGGTATGTAAGACGCATGCCTAGCATTGTTATTTAGTTTAGGAATGCTGAATTCAGTTGAAATATTTGCTGCCTAGTTGCGTAACTTATTCTAAATGATGTGTTTATAAATATGGTTATAATCTTCATTAGGGCTAATTGTTGTTGCTGAGAGTTTTAGGTATTCTGTATTTGCAATATGAAATCATAGGAGCCTCTTATTTTCTGAATTGATATTCTTCAGGCTACAGATACAGAAGCGCTAGGGCTTTTGAAGTGGCTTGCTACTTCTCAAGCTGCTGAAGATTTAAATTCTGATGATGAGCTCCTACACGAGACCATTCTGAGCCCGCTGTTGCCTGAAACAACCATTGATAAGGTGCTGGAGAAAGCTAATACGGATTATGAGAGGGAGTCCCAAAAAGAGTGTCAGGACATTCTTGATTCAATTGAGGATGAAATCAATGTTGATGGCTTGGAAGAAAAGAGCTTCTTCTACTGTTGATCCCAATAATCATCCTGACACTTCATCACAAAAAAGATACCTCAAATAGATGGTTCTAGTGATGATTTTTGCTTCCTTGTAATGGATCATCTGGAAATTCATCTAAACAAGAAATTAAAAGTGAATCAATAAGGTCTTTTCAACACCAGGTGCCACAAGATACTGGCACAAATGTTGCTAGTAAGTCAATGTGAACAAAAGTTTATGGGGTTCTTTACCTTTTTCTGTTTCTGAACAGTTCAATAAGGACATAGAAACTGTCAGTTGTAGCATAAGTGATTTGTGTGTCACTGAAGTTAAAGACCGTGGAGCTACAAGTTCCTTGGTTTGGGAATGAGTTGGGCAAAATCTTCTGATGCCTTGGAATGTGAAGATGCAGATGCTCATGATATAAAAGAAGCAACTGCAGTGACTGGAGGCTCTGTCGAGACTTGATGAGGAGAAGCGGTCCTACCGAGTCATCTGAATGTGGGCCTCTTAGGGTGAAAAGGGTCCTTGTGACAGAGGAACAGAAAAATGCTCTCTCCGTGTGCAGAAACAATTGGAGTTTGACACATTGCAAAATGATGGCGTGAAAAATGCCCATTACTGGGAGGTACAGGTATCTCTATAGTGTGTGAGAGAACATGGAATCACCATCTCCCTTTTGACACCAAGAAAGAAGATGCTTCCAGTTTCTCTAGGCGACTGTAAAGCTGATAATTGTAAAGAGTCCAAATTTGATGCAACTTCTATAGAACCAAAGAGAACTTTGGGCCCAGTACCTAACAATAATGACTCTAATTTGAATCAAGGAACTCTCATAGGTGTTCCTACTTTGTATCTTAATGATGGTTCTTGCTTGTACATGCTGAGACCTCCATTTTCACCTCCTTCTGTGGATTCTGTACATAAATGGCTGTTGCATGATGACGAAGGTACCTGCTGGATTTTATGGGGATAGAACTGCTTACTTTCTTCCAACTTCTTTGAATTTGCATCTTTAATTTTCTGGTTGTGGTGTTGTAGGTGCTTCTGGAGACATAGATAAAGCATCAGTTGAGCATTCTTCTCTGAAAGGTAAACTCTTATGCTCTTCAGTGAGCTAATATTGTTTAGGAAAAACTGTTTCTAGTGCTTAGAATCTTTTTGCAGACTTTTTGATTCTCTTATTTGTTTACCTAGACTTTTGCTCGATAATTGTAATGAGTTGTCTGAATCAGGTTCTGCCATCGGGCCTGTACGGGAAGAAATGCATCAAGAAGCTGATAAAATGATTAGTACAGAACTAACTCCAGATCTGAATGGGGTGACAGCAATATTGCAGAATGAAGGCCACATTGCAGAAGCAAATTCATGTGCTGATTCCTTGCAAGATATTTCTCAAATATCGGGCCCAGATGGGAGATCAAAGCCCACTCCTCTTAGTCAAATTGGCTTTCGGGATCCAGCCAGTGCTGGTGCTGGAGAACAACTAACATTGTTAAGCATAGAGGTAATTTTTTCAAATTACTGGATGCACATTTTCACCATGGTCTCATTTATTGACAACACATTTGATACAGTTTATCTTGAAAGAAATGTCAAAAATTTTCCCTGTTAAATTTAAATTGATACTTATGGAACTTATCTTTTTTTTTTTTTAAACTTTTTATGATTGCTTAAGAATTTATACCATCCTGGTGATGTGTTATACAGTTGATTATTACTTGATTGTTCATCTTCAAGCTTACTTTGTAGCCTAATTATCTTCTATGATAAAAGTACGTATCCCATATGTTTGTGTTTTGTTTTGTTGTTTTTGGGGTGGGAGGGGGAGTATGATTTTCTTGTGTCATTTTTCTGGTTCCTTATATTGTTTTTTCACTTTGGCTTCTTAGTTTCTTCAAACAATTGTACATGGATAATTTTCCGTTCTATATTTGCATTAATATGTTTCCATTCTACATGGTTTTTGTCTCATATAGTGGAAACTACTAGTAATATTTTGTATTCTGGCTTGATTCTCTTTATTAATTCCTCAACTGGATGGTACACTTGCTGACAGTTTCAGGCAGAATCCAGAGGAGATCTCCGACCTGATCTCGATATGATTCTATCAATGTGGTAGCTCTTGCTTTTGAGAATGATAGTGATCATGCTGTTGAAGTTTATGTGCTTTTGTATTGTAAAAGTGAATCTTATCAAAGGTATGATGACCTTGATATTGATAGATAAATAATTAGAGTATATATATATATATAAGTTTCACTTTGTGAAGAATTGTATATATAGTTGATGGACTTTCTTTTCGTCTGATTGGTTTTATATGATGACTTTATCTAATACTTGATGTGCTTCACAATATGAGGTGAAAAATGGAGCTTTAATGGTGCTACTATTTTATGGAATCATAGAGATTTGAAAGCTGAACGCTGAGCATAAAATGTTAAAGTTAATTCTAAGTTGCTTGGTTGTTTTCTGCTGATTGTTTCCTCTTTTGTAAGGCATTTCACAAATTTTTGTCCCCTCATCTATGGACAAGGGGAGAATTAAAATCCACTGTTGCCTTATTTGAAAGATTGTCATTAGTCTAGATGAAGCAGGTCTGTTCTTCTGTGGTGCATTCTGAAAATATTAGTCAATACTTTTTATTTGTATCTGTTGGAGATAAAATCTCAATCCTTGTAGTTTTTCATTCTCACATAATCCATTTGCAGGAGTCTTGTTGAAATTCCTGACTGCAAGGTGTTTGTTTGCTCTAAGGAGATACATTTATTTAGCCACTTCATCAAGATTTTATGTTCATTCGACCCAGATATTTTAATGGGGTGGGATATACAAGGTGGTTCTCTTGGTTTTTTAGCTGAAAGGGCTGCTCATCTTGGTATAGGTTTACTTAATGACATTTCTCGGACACCGTTGGAGAATAAGATAGCTGCAGGTGATTCTGAAATTTCTGAGAGAGGAATAATGGATAATATGCTTCCTGAGCCAGTAGTTGCTGAATCTCTTCTGGCCAAAGATGCTATAATTGAGGATGAATGGGGCCGAACGCATGCCAGTGGTCTTCATGTTGGTGGCAGAATTGTCCTCAATGTATGGCGATTAATGCGTGGTGAAGTGAAGCTTAATATGTACACAGTTGAGGCAGTAGCAGAAACTGTTTTAAGGAGGAGGATTCCATCAATTCCTTTTAGAGTACTAACAAAATGGTTTGCTAGTGGTCCTGGACGTGCAAGGTATCGATGTGTGGAATACGTGGTGGGGAGAGCTAAATTGAACCTTGAGATTATGAATCAACTAGATATGGTACGATAACAAGATTTTAAATCTTGTGATGGACATATGCTGTTATCTACTGCCTTAATGGTGTTGAATTTTCTTTTCTTTCTGTTCTCTTGGAATGAACACAATTTGATGATACCTTATTTGATAGAGAAATATGTATTTGAAATTTTTGTCATAAAAAGAAATGTATCTTGCTGCTAATGTCTTAGTTTTATTTTATCTTATTTTTATTTATGCTGCTCTTTTGTGAACACTCTTCTGTCTGTGCATTTGCAGATAAATCGAACATCGGAACTTGCTCGTGTCTTCGGCATTGACTTTTTTTCTGTTCTTTCTCGAGGTTCACAGTACCGTGTTGAATCCATGCTTCTGAGATTGGCACACACTCAAAACTACCTTGCTATATCTCCAGGGAATCATCAGGTTATTTGGTTCCTGTTGACTCAAACTTTTTTTATTCAGTAGCTTACCTTACGTCTACCATCAATGGTCAGAAGTTGACTTTCTGATTGGCTCTATTTTTTTGTTATCTAGGTTGCTTCTCAACCTGCAATGGAGTGTTTACCTCTTGTAATGGAACCGGAATCTGGTTTTTATGCAGATCCAGTGGTTGTTTTTGATTTCCAGTCTCTTTATCCATCAATGATGATTGCATATAACCTTTGCTTTTGTACATGCCTTGGGAAAATTTTACCTTCAAAGGAAAATACTCTTGGGGTTAGTTCCTTTCGACCGGATTTGCATGTTCTGCGGGATTTAAAAGATGAATTACTAATTACTCCAAATGGTGTCATGTATGTGCCTCCAAAGGTAACTCCTTGAAATGCTTTTGTTTTATTTTTGATTTTCTGCTGCAAAGTTTCTTTGCACTTGTATTTTATGACTGACAGTCTTTCTTTGATTTTTCTCATACAGGTCCGTAAAGGTGTACTTCCCCGCTTATTGGAGGAAATATTATCTACCAGGATAGTGGTAAAACAAGCAATAAAGAAGTTGGCTCCTTCTCAGCAAATTCTTCACAGGGTATAGTATTCTCTAGTCTGGATTACAAGCTAATACAAGCTTAATCTTTAATGCATATTCTGAGATTTCTCCCTGCTATTCATTGGACATAGAATTCTTATTCTTGATGCTTCACAACATTTTTTCCAAAATTTTCTTAATGTTTTCCTGGAAGTTTAAGCTTGAGGATTTATTTAGATAGAAAGCCAGAAAGACATAGTATTTGAAGCCATGGCTCCTTGAGCATTGACTTTGCACACATTTATATTAGTTAATCTCTCAGAAATGTCCCTGACTTACTTTATATGTTAATTGAAATGCATATATTATTTATAAGCAAGATTAAGTCCTTTCCTTTCATGCATCTGCACATATGAATATTATAGGTTGTATGATTCCGTGCTTTTCATCAAATATCATTACTGTTTGAATATATTGACATCAAGGGAATTTTATTGTGATGTTCTTTTAAGTATGCATACTTTTAGTCTTAGAATTCACTCACTTATAATATTTCAGATATTCAATGCAAGACAACTTGCTTTGAAGCTGATAGCAAATGTGACATATGGTTATACTGCTGCTGGATTTAGCGGTCGCATGCCTTGTGCAGAGCTTGCAGACAGTATTGTTCAGTGTGGCCGTAACACACTGGAGAAGGCTATTGCATTTGTAAATGGAAATGAGAAATGGAAGGCTAAAGTTATATATGGTGATACCGACAGGTATACTGTTTGTATTTAGTAACTATTACAAATTATAACAGGTTTTCTCATGCATTCTATTTTACAAATTATGTTTAAATTACGTAATATTTCATGGCAATTGTTGGATTGTGAAGAGGTTTATTGATACGGACTCATTTGAAAGTTTGTTTTGCTGCTTGAATTTCACCGAAATGAATTAATTATACGCTTGTATTGGATGGATGAGATTCTTTCAGGTCCATTTTCTCTGAATGGAGTTCATAGATTCGTGAGCTAACTTTTCTTAAGAAGAATGAAAGACTGTCTATGGTCTTCAATCTAAAGTGTTGATTCTCTTGCGTGTGTGAGGCTATGTAAAGTTGAATGGTTTTGTCCTGTGCAGTATGTTTGTCCTCCTCAAGGGGCGGACAGTGAAAGAATCATTTCAAATTGGGCATGAAATTGCATCTGCAATAACAGCAATGAATCCAAATCCAGTCACTTTGAAAATGGAGAAAGTCTACCACCCGTGCTTCCTTCTTACTAAGAAGCGCTATGTTGGTTACAGCTATGAGAACCCTGAACAAATTGAACCCATATTTGATGCTAAAGGTATTGAGACAGTCCGCAGAGATACTTGTGCAGCTGTTGCAAAAGTGATGGAGCAGTCTTTGAGACTTTTTTTTGAACATCAAGACAGTTCTGAGGTAAAAATGCTGTTACCTCAAAATATTATTCTCTCACCTTTGGTTGTTGAAGGTAATTCTTTTGGAACCTATTGAATTTAAATATATGGCTAGATAAGGTACACTAGTTAAGAATGAATTATGTTCAGGGATCTAGCATTTAAGCTCTCCTGCTAGATTTTCCTGGAATATGAAATCTGAAGTGGTAGATTGTAGTGGCTACAGCATTTCATTTTGGAAAAGGTTTATCCAAGGTTTTCCTAATTGCATAATCTTATTCATTATTACTACATTCATTTAACTATCAGATAGGTATAAATACATGTTCATTTGTTACTGTTTTAGTGTGTTTTGAATGAGACCAGAGGCTATAACTCTTGAGCTTACAGAAAAGAATCACTTTCTCTGTCAAATTTCCCATTGAGCCTTCGGTTTTTCCCTTCCTTTTTGTTGCACCCAGATTAAAGCATATTTACAGCGTCAATGGACTCGGATTCTATCAGGCAGGGTGTCTCTCCAGGATTTTGTTTTTGCCAAGGAGGTTCGCCTTGGCACCTATAGCACAAGGTCTTCTTCATCGCTCCCACCAGCAGCAATTGTGGCTACAAAAGCCATGAGAGCAGATCCCAGGGCAGAACCACGCTATGCAGAAAGAGTACCTTATGTTGTAGTTCATGGAGACCCTGGGGCCCGCCTTGTTGATTTGGTTGTGGATCCATTGGATCTATTGGCTATTGATTCCCCTTACAGATTAAATGATTTATATTACATCAACAAACAGATAATACCAGCTTTGCAGCGGGTATTTGGACTAGTTGGTGCGGACTTAAACCATTGGTTCCTAGAAATGCCCCGTCCTAGCAGGGAATCTTTTGCTAAACACCCCTTTTATGCCTCAAATCCACGCCGAAGTAGAATTGACTTTTACTATCTCTCAAAGCATTGTGTACTGTGTGGTGAGTTGGTCCAGGCATCAACCCATATATGCAACAAATGTTCACAAAACAAAGCGACTGCCGCAGCTGCTGTAATTGGAAGGACATCAAAATTAGAAAGAGAGATGCAACATCTTGCTGCTGTAAGTTTCTACCGATCCCATGAATTATGTCTGGCCTTTGTTGTAGTATGTCTCTTCTTGTGCTAGGACACATTGTACAAACCAATAATTTAGTGCTGATCTAGAGGTTAATGAAACTGCTTAATGAAAGCTGGTGAGTGTCTTGCAGATATGCCGGCACTGTGGGGGTGGAGACTGGATTGTGGAAAGTGGAGTGAAGTGTACCTCACTTGCATGCGCAGTTTTTTATGAGAGGCGAAAAGTTCAGAAAGAACTACAAGGTCTCTCTGCTGTTGCTGCAGATAAAGGTTATTATCCCAAGTGTATAGTTGAGTGGTTTTGAACAGGTCCTTGTATATGCTCATCCTGAGAAAGCCAAACACAACACTAAAAAAGAAAAATAAATAAATAAATGAATAAATAATGAACATGGAAAGAGAATGAAGCCCCTGTGGTCGTGCTAGTGTATACTTAATTCTTAAGTATCCATGTACAGAGATGTCTGTTGTATTTTCTGTTTGTTGAATCTCGGCAACCGTTTTGATGGTTTTATAGTCATAATTTATGATTACAGAAGTAGGAATGAGGAAAATGATGTACTCCATTAACGTTGTATTACTTTCGTTGTAAATAAATGAAATGTTTTCTGCAAGAATTCAAAGTCATTATTAAGTAACGTCACTATATTTAAATCACATTACTATATTTGAATCAATGCCCATATTTGTTCTGGTGATTTGTCAAATGCTCTCTTCGCAGCCTGCACAAACAACTAAGGAACAGCTCGTATTGACCAATATTATTTCAAGAAGGTCCAATATGCTAGTAGAAGTCTCCAAGAAAGAAAGAACCTCCTCTCCATTCTGGGCATGCTCACGACCCTTCATAAATAAACGACAATAAATATAAACTATATAAAAGGAGTATTTTGATTGGATATGCAGAACTATATATGTGCAATTTTCATCAAAAATTATAATGGAGAAAAAAATAATGTTATTTTTAAGATTGTTATTATTGGGGCTAATGATGAGAATTATTTTGGAATTTCTAGCTATATGCAAAGTACAAATTCATTTTAAAATTTTTTAAGAGAGGTGTACGCATAATAAGGTGCACAAAAATATGATTTCCTTTATTTACTTTGTAAGTTGTATCAAAACTTACAAGATCTTCAAATTGGCCATAATCAATAATCATCTTAGCATCTGTCCAAAATATATTAGTGATTTATTCTTCGTTGTCTAGCTGCATCTAGTAGAAAAATGATGGATTTTTTTAAAGATTCACTAAAAAAATATTTCATTAAATACCTTGTTTCTCCATACCTTGAATCTTTCCGTCTCTTTATTCTAAGATAATTCTTTTGATCTAATTTTGTGTATACAAGGGATTTTCAACCCCCCCCCGCCCCCCCCCCCCAACCCGGGCTTTTACCTGGCCATTAACTCATGCAAATTTAAGTGAAATCCCAAATTCTTTTGCCAAGTCTACTTCCTTTGCTTGTGAAGATGTTATTTTTCTTTGAGAAGGTGGCATGTGGACATACTCTTACATTCCAAGCGGATGTTATTAGAGATAATAAAATGATTAACAAGCCAATTATTCTTCTTCTAATTTAGCTTGATAAATAATCTAGCATCACACTCCGTTCTTGTTCTCGCTTTATATTTTACTTTTGGAAGATTTATTTTGGCTTTCCATGAATAATGTTATTTGCAACAAACAAATACTCTTGATGTAATTTCACCGATATGCTTATTCTTAGCGTGGGTATCTTTTCTAATGCTAAAGCCCATACTTAAGGCATGGTTGTTATAGAATTCATATGTTGTTTCTTCTTAATCGAACTCCATGCATAGTCTCAGTTTGCAGAAAAAATCAATTGAATTTTTTGAGCTCATCTTTGTTACAGCCATTTTAATTAATGAAAAAATATGCACAAAAAAATTAGGGATGGCAAAAAGGAAGGTAGGGGAGAGGGCTGATATTCTTGTATCCATTCTTAGTATTCTACATATGTCTCCATCTTCTCTCTACCCTCGATAGAATTGTTTAAGAGAATCCTTATCCTTTGTCTTCTTTTTGAATAATAAAAAGGGATCCTCAAAAAGCTTTCAAATAAACTATGTGTTTTTAGTTTTAAAATTTGATTTAATCTATTAAAATATAAAATTTAAATAAAAGTACAATTTGACAATAAATTTTAATAAAGTTTGAATGTTATATCTTTAACTTTTACTTTAGTTTTTATTTTATTAAATAAAAGTTTAAAACAAAAATTTTGGGCTAAGGACTTTTGAATAAGACATAATTGAATAATAATTCAAGATTACAATTGGTTAACTAAACTTGAAAATTTCATAGTATATTTGTATAAATATTTTGATATTTGTTATTTATACTAATATTTAATGTTTTTATAATTTAAATTTTTTTATCTATTCATTAATATTTCTAAAAAAATTAAAATTAAAAATCAAAATGAAAAAATGAAAAATTGGGAAGGGGACGAGGATTCCAGCTTATCTCCATCTCTTCCCTAAAAAAAAAAGGGGTAAAAAGTCGTCTCCATCCTTTCCCTTAATAAGAAATTAGGTACAAAATCATTTCCATATCATCCTCAAATGGATAAAATCCTTAAGGGACTCCGTTCTTGTAGAAACTTCTACCATCCCTAATAATAATAACCTTGTTGAATTTTGCTCTTACCAAACTTTCTTCAATAGATATTACGTTGATGATGATGGAACTCAAGTGTGTTTCAATTATGTATGACGAGGTTGAAAGCAAACAACCAGGCAGAAAAAAGTAGGATGTTTTAGAATTAAGATTTTGTTTCAACAAGGTGCATTTCTGGGAAAGTAGAAAAAAATTAGAAAGGAAACAAATCTTAGTCATTAATAGTCACAGTAGACAATTGTAATAAAATCCTTAAAAGCTGAGCAAGAAGCTAGCTCAGCACCGGATCCCATGGACAGGGCTATACATTCACCATAATCTCAACACCCCAATCATCGGCTACAAATACAGACCACTTTAATTAAAAAAAAAAACAAACAAACTCTTCAAATCTAAAGGCAAGATACTTTTCAAAAAACTTCGAAAATATATAAAGACTACCTTCCTAACATTAAGCAAAAACCGAATAAGTTGGCGCATAAATATGTTATCATACAAGATAAACAGCACATCGAGCGTTAAGTATCGGGAGGCAATTACCTTTAGCCTGCTGTCTTGAATAGGGAAATGATTTGTCTTCAAACTTTCAGCCTAATTCTTCATGAAACTCACAATCTACCATTGCGACAGCAGGCACTTCTACAGATTTTATGCTGCAAACGACAACTATCCATGTTTTCTCTACGTGCAGGTCGAGCAGCTAATTCTAATTGAAATAAAAAACTGCCTCATCCTGTAACATGAATCTGATCACGAAAAAAATGAATCTGATCTTGGTTTTAGATGAAGAAAGTAGTATTGTTATTCTTGATGATACGCAGAGCGTGTGGCGTGATTTTGGTTAGAACTTAGTACTTGTGGGGAGATACGATTATTTTACAGACGAAGATGATGATGAAAGTCAGAGAAATGGAGTGTCAGCAAACATTCTTCGAGTTTTGAAAACAGTCCATGCATTTTTTTTTTTTTTTGAAATCCATTGTTGTTACCTATATGAAAGCAAATTTATGATTATCTATTACATATATGCAGAAGTACAGTTATTTTTCATTATGTGAATTGACGAAATCCACTGGGTCTGCTGCTTGGTGATGGACACAGATAGATTATAACGACATGTAAACAAAATAAATCAACGACAATAGTGTAAAAATTAATGATTTTGATGCAATATGTGTGTAAACATGGAAAATTTAAATTTAACATTATATCAGTACTAAGAGCAAATGAGTGAACCTATTTGTATTAAATTTCAAATTCTCTGTTTAGTATTTTGTTTATCAGATATGTCCAATTATATGATATTTCCAGATTTAAATTTGATAGCTTATTCTTGGATATAACTTGTCAAGAGCTGCGGTGGGGTTAGCTTTTATACACAGAGAGAGAGAGAGAGAGAGATGGGGCTTCAAGAAGACTGTAGGTGGGTGTTATTAGAACAGCTAATTTGGGTCTGACGGAACTCGCTTGCATTGGGCTTAATCAATATACTACATTTGGGGCCCAATTATTTCCTTGTTGAAGTTTCGTCTTGCTGCGCTGGGTTTAATTTAAGCTTTTGGTATCTCTGAATCGTCCTCTGTGTTCTCATTTCAATGGAGGGTTTACCTCATTGAATTGTGAAAATGTTGCAACAAACTCCATTCTCTCTCCTCCTCCTACGACGCCTTTCACTCTCTTCAAAAACCTTCAAAAACCCTAAACCCCATTTTAATGGTCTCCATCTTACCGTTCCAAAACCCTTCTCCACTTCCAACAACCTAACGACAAACCCGTCCTCGTCGTTGGACCCACAAGCGAAACCCGGTTCACTCTCCTCTCGCATGAGCTTCATTTTAGACCAAATCTACGAAATTGAGAAACAAAAACAAGAAAGCGACCAAACCCTCCAAAGAATTAGAGCTTGGCGCCAATCAAAACTACAGCAGCAGCAGCAGCAGCAGCAGCAAACACATGAAACCCTAGAAACTGTCAGTGCTCAGAAGCAAGAGGACCCTGAATTTGTTTCTGAAGTAAACGAGAACCCAGAAGTTGTTTCTGGTTTACAACAAAGCCCAAAAAATGTTAGCGTTGAGAAGAAGGAATCAGTGAGAAAGGAAGTGGAGGTAGTGCATCCGTGGCCGGAGTGGATAGAGTTTATGGAGAGATTGGTGAAACAGAATTACTTTGATCATAGGAGAAAAGATGAGGATAAAATGGTTAAAGATTTAGGGTTTAGTGATGTTGTTGAGGATGTTGTTGATGGTGTTGGAATTGATTTTAATGATTTCAAGACTGTTCAGACTGCATGCTTGAATTTTGGGAAGGACCGGTTTGATATCTTGAGGTTTGTGGATTGAAACTTGCTTTCTTGCTTTGTCAAATGAATGAAATTATGTTTGCGATTCGGACATATTTGGTGGTGGTGGATGTTTAGTCTATGAGCTTAGACAGAATGTTGATTTCAGGTCCTTATCGAGACAGGATATTCAAAATTTAGTTGGCTATGGATGCCCCAGTGCTGACAAGAAGGTTGTTTTCTCTGCAAAGCTGTTGAGGAAGCATGTCCATCTTGATGAAGGAGATGTAAGTGTTACTTCTTGTCCTCAACTTGGTGTATTGTTTGCTCATTTCAAATGGAAGTACTGAGACTTATGTCTAATCGCTTATAAAATGCCTTTTATCTGTGTTACTGTTTATAATTTTGACACTAGGGACAATCATTGTAGTTAATGGACTTTTTCCATTCAATCACATGTGTATAAATTGGATTGTTACTTGTGAGACGAGTATATTTCAAGATTTTGAATATTTGACTTCCGAACTGAAAACCATCTGTGTCTAGAAGATAGAAGTTTTAATTATCAGTTTACCATCAAGACTATGTTAGTTTTTGTGATTCAGTTGTGGTTTTCGCCTTTTGAATGTTTTGCAATTTACATCTTTTCTTCTGTTATTTTCTTTTCCTCACTCATACAGTCATACTCATCTGTAATTGTCAAATTAATTATGAATTATTCTTTCAATGATGGCCATTTGATCATATCAGGTCTGTAGTTCCTGCAGCTTGAGAAACTCCTGTGAAAAAGCATATCTGTTGACAAATAAAGAGGATGAAGCACGGACTGTTGATGTTGTGCGTGTTCTGTTGACTTATGGTTTTGACCCTGTGAGTGGATCAGTGGCCAATAAGGACCTGTTGAAACGAAAGTCTGTAAAGAATGCTGTCCGTAAGTTGCTACATGAGGTTGTCAAGTTGAGTGCTGTTCCAATAGATCCAAACCTTCCTCCTCCAGTTATAAAGAAGCCTCCTCCAAAAGTTAAGCAACCTCCTCCACCACCAAAGAAACGAGTTGGAAGAGATGACATTGAGATGAAAAAGGGAGATTGGCTCTGTCCCAAGTATGTGACCTCTTTTCTGTTTTTTTTTTTTCTAAAAAAATCTAAATGAGACATAATTTACTTTCTGCAGCATTCTTTCAGGTGCATTGAGTGGCTATCCATGTATAAATTTATAGTGATATAATAGGTTGTTATCCACCATTATATAGAAGCTCTGAAAATCTTATATACCTACTAATGTTTCCAGCTGCTAAATTGTTTGGGAATGAAAATGTGTTGTAACATACTAAACTTGCGGTATATTGATCTCAGGTGTGATTTCATGAATTTTGCAAAGAATGCTGTGTGCCTACAATGTGATGCCAAGCGGCCAAAGAGGCAGCTGCTTCCGGGAGAATGGGAATGTCCTCAGTAAGTTCCAATGCACCTTTAAAGTTTATTGTCCTTGTTGATTTTATTTTGGCAACAAATCTAAGGATTAATGGTTTTGAAGTTATATGAATGCGGATGCTATAAAATGGGGAGTAAATAGGATGGATGCAACAATTTTTGGAGTTTTTTGTATTGCTTATTGTTGGTTCTATGCCATGGCAGGTGCAACTTCTTAAATTATAGGAGAAATATGGCATGTTTTCATTGTGATTGTAAACGTCCACCTGGTGATTTTATTGAGAATAAAATGCCAGAGAGGCAATGTGGTTCAGAAATGAAACTGGAGAAGACTGCCAGCCGGCTAGAAGTTTCAAACGCCTGGAATTTTAACTTTGATGATGATGAATCAGATGGAGCAGATGTTGCTGCTTTTGAGTATGCAGATTCTGAAGCTAGAAGTGAAGACCTGCCTTTAGCTCAGGAAGAAAATTTTAGAGGGTACAATGAGGATTTCAATCGAGCCCGAGGAGTTGCAAGGACCCCTGAGAGAGAATATTCTGATCCTGGTACCGGCAGACCTGGAATGGGTTTTGATGATTTTGACGATGAAGATGATGTGGACAGTTATGAGATAGACACTCAGAATAATCATTCAGTGAGGAAGGTTTCTTCAAATGATTTTTCTGAAGGGTTTTCTGATGAAGAAGGCATGGGCTTGAATAAAAATTTCACTCACAAGGCAACTCCTCCGTCTCGCAGTAGGCCGTCTAAGCCCACACATAAAAAATCAGCTTTCCTTGACTCTGATGATGATGAACTGGGTTTTGATACCGATGAAGATCTCTCTGTGCATCCCAACTGGAAATCCAGTCATGTTGCTGGTTCCAAACATAGAAGTAGAGGTAGAGGTTCAACAGGTCCATCTAGAGGACTGAGCTTTGGCTCAGATGATGAATATGGTCTCCATTCAGATCTGGAAGATGATTTTGAAGAGGATTTCAGATCTAAGCGAGCTCAAGGAAACAAACAGGTTTCTCGTGGGAAATTTAAGGGAAGAGCCAGTTCTGACATGAAAGATGGATCCTTCTCTGATTCAGAATCTGACATCAATGCCCTACAATCGCATAGAAACATATCTAGAGGGAATAAAACAGAAACTCATGGACGAGGAAACAATTATAAAGGCCGTGGAGGTTATAGCTTTGTTAGTGATAACCAGTTTAGATCGAAAGGTAAGATGGCTGATAGAAGGGACTGTCCAAATGACCATCGTAATAGATCATCTCGAGGGTCTCAGGGTGATCATAGAGGATTTCAAAGGGATGAAGATGATGGATGGGGAAAGAATTACAGGAGGGCTGATCCAAGGAAATTCGGGGGACCAAAGCAAGGAGGGTATGGAAATGCACAGCCTGGAAGGTCTTACAAGAATAATATGGATGCAAAAATCGATGCTGGGGAATTTAGAAATAGCAGGCGTGTTATTGAAAGATAGATCTAAGCTGTGCGACTATAATTTTGGGACTTGATCAAGTTCGGCTGGTTAAAGCTTGCAATCTGGTCCCAAAAATTACTGGTCAGGAGAATTTATGCTTTCGAAGTTTGCCTCCAGAGGTGATCTTGAATCAAGTGAACCAGTGGAGGTTTTTGCTTGTTGCATGACTGCTGCGACAGTTATCCTCTGCCGGGAAAAAGTACTGACCAGCCATCTCTTTAGAAGTTTAAAGCTTCTCCTTTGATAAAATAGAGTAGTCAAAAAGCTGCTTGTTCTACCGAAGTTTCTCCTTTTTGGCAGGAGCTGGACAAAGGTTTTTGTAGCCAGTCCATTGATAAGGGCTATGTAAATCTTTTGCTTTTCAACAAATTTCTTTATTGAAATCAAACATGATACATTTGAAGATTGTTTCGTTAAAGCTTAATTTGTTGAGAATAAAATCACATTATCCTTTTAGCTGAGCAAAATAACTGTGCTTAATTGATTGTTTTCAGTGAGTCTAAAATTGAATCATGCTTTCGTGCATGACCATGCAATTTGTCATGAACTGTTTATGTATTTCTTTTGCAGGAATCATGTAACTTTTCCAGATTTCGGTCATGTGAATTTTTATTAGTTACAACTTGTAATTTTACTTACTGTCGTTCGGAAAACAGAAGGATAGAAGAAAATGGAGGATGCCAAAGCAGAGCTAATTCTTTACTATCCTTCTGCTGGGGAGTTGAAAAACTTGTTCAGAAAAAGTGTCAAAAAAATGAATGCAGGCAATGTCTAATCCTTGTTGGAAACTCAAGTGAATACTTTGGGAAACTACCTCAGTCCTTACAAAACAAAATACACGAGGGATTGATGATTGCTGTTTATACACCAGATTTTGGCACTGCCGTGACTATAAAGAGTGCATCCGTATCAAATTGCCCCTTCGAATTGCAAGTTCCTGGCTGGTTAGATGTCGTCGAGGGAATGGGATTCTACCGTGGTGTTGAAATAGATTGCTGGAGTGTGTACATGGCTGAAGGACAGAAGGAGGTGAAGAAGGAAACTTGAGTTTGCTAATTTAGAAGGTAAAACAGAAAAATAAAAATAAAAATTATTTGAATATTTGGACATGTTTTAGTTTCTTGTAATTGTCGGCTGACAATAAGTTTTGTATTTTCTATTGCCTGAATAGGTAAAGCCGCAGGCAGAAGATGGTGGCGATAAGGCTAGTAGTAGTAGCAAATAAGTGTAGCTCTTAGTTTATGATGGTAAATGCATTAATGTGAGTTTCATATGAAACACAAGTCATTTCCTGGAATCATTCTGTATTTTCTGGACTTGAAAAAGAAAGTACGCAAAGTTATATACCATACAGGAATAATAAAATCCTTGTTGTTTATTCGATTCAAACGCTAACTAATTCAAACACTAACTAGGGCATAAAATCATTTAAATTTAATCTAAATGAATTCTTTGATTATTATTATTATTTTAAAACTTTTGCTGAGAAAATAGCTAATTTGTTTTCAGTCATCAACTATTTTGAGACAAGTTTTAAAAAGTGAAAATTATATATAAAGCTGGTGACTCTATAATTATTCTTAAAAATTAATTTTTTTTCCATTAACAATTATTTTGATATATCAAAACAAATTAGAATTTACAAATAATATATTTATGTATATTATATTATTTATAGGAAAAATGCAAAAGAAACTGAAGAAAGAGAATAAAGCTATGAAATATAATACTGTGTTGTGTTATAATGTTAATTCATTATTTTATTTTCTTCATTAAAATCATATGATGTACGGTTCAATTTTTTTTTCTTTATTTGAATATCGGTTCTCGATTGATATACATGAAATTTTATGTGCTTAATCCAAATGTTTTGCAATAAAAATATAGGGATAAAAGGTTGTGAGAATAAAGCGAGACATAAAATAGTAAAACGACGTCGACGTTTGGATTTTGTGCCACAATTCAAACTCAATCACCTACAATTAACCCTACCAAACCGTAAGACAAAACCCAAATCACGTCCATTCGTCTCCCACGTGTTACGTTCACGCCTTGACGGTCAAGAGCTAATCAAAAACAAGAGGGACGCCTTGAGAATAAAACGACGTCGATGGCGTAATATCGTACCACATTTCAAATTTAATCTCCTACAATTATCCCCCCATACCTCAACCAAACCAACCCCAAATCCAACCCTCCATCACCCTCCAACTTACTACGTGTACGGTCACCGACTCCTCAGCATTCATCACAAAACAATCAAACAAACAAGAAAACAAAATCATGAGAAACAAAAACACAATCTCATTGGCTTAACCATCTATATATTCAAGTTTCGCGGCAACGCCTCACTCTTAAAATAATTTTTCCTCTTTCTCTTTTATAAAGTTTTAATTTTGATATTTTTTGTACTCTCTCTGAAAGCGCTCCACCTCTCTCTTCCTTCCTCTCTATCTCTCTCCATCTCTTTCTATGAGTAATTCTTTCTGTTTCAGATCGCGTGAATTACAAAAACGGTGGGTTTTGAGTCTCCGATCTGTAAAATTAGGGTTTAAACTGTAACTGAATTTAAATTGGATTTTTTTTTTGGTTGAAAATATGAGGTTTTTCTGTGTCAATTTTTCTTAATTAAAAGACTGATTTTGTGAACTGTTTAAGGGATTTACATTTGGGTTTTGCCGGTGAATTTGAATTTAGGGGTTTTACGAATACGCGTGAAATTTGAATTTTAGTCTTTCTTACGAGTGGCTTTGTTGATTTGATTGTGGATTTTGAACCGGTTTTGTGTTCTGAAACTGATTCGCTTTGTGTTTTACTGAGTTTTGAGTTCCAATTCGGTTCAATTTTTTGGTCGTTTCTTGTCTTTTTGGAAGTGGTTTTGAAAATTTTTTTGTCTCATTAAAAAATGTATGCTTTTTTTTTTTTAATGAACTGGTGGTGTTTTGAAGTAAATTTTGAATTGTCAGCTTTTCTTAGTGTCTCTGATTTTGATCGACATTTTTATGCCGTTATTTTTTAAAAGAAATTTCTTTATTTTTTAAATTGTTATTATATATAAATAATATAATTAGTTTGTGATCAATGACTTGGTAAAAGAGTGAAGCTTTAGAAGTGTGAATATTTTAGACCATTTTGTTGATAATCTATTATTGATTTCTTTCAGATAGTGAAACTTTTGATGGCTCCTACGAGAAAATCTAGAAGTGTGAATAAGCGATACGCAAATGAGGTCTCTCCCGTGAAGGATGTCATCAGTTCAAGCAAAAGCAAGCAAAAGGTGAGTCTTTGATTTATCCCCTGGAGCCATGTGTTCAGACTGTGTGCCTGCAAACTGAACTGAACTGCATGTATCTTGCAATTTTGTTTATTTACTTCTGTGCATGTACAAATCTCTAAGTGTGTTGATTGGTTCTTTGATGCTCTTGCCAACTGGTTACTGTGATTATCTAATAGAGTGGAAGAATATTAGTTGAGAGTTGTTTCCACCACTGATCTTAGGTGCAGGAACTTTTGGAATGGTAGAATTCAGACTCGGGTCTGCTATTTCAATGAAGAATTTTTTAAAACTTTTTTTGAAGGATTTTTTTTTTGTTGCCTGGAATTCTGCCTTCTAAAATTCTCATTTCATTTCTCCTTCGATATGTTGTTGACTATTGACTTTTGTGCTTTGAAGAAGAAATTGTCGGATAAGTTAGGACCTCAATGGAGCAAGGGGGAGCTTCAGCGTTTTTATGAAGCCTACCGAAACTATGGGAAAGATTGGAAGAAGGTAAGGAATTACCCAAATCTCCTGATATAACATCAGCGTTTCTGTTGCATTGTTAAGTCTGTACTTCTTTTTGTTATATTCCAATAGTAATGTTTAACCTGTAAAGTCTCTCTACACATTCGCGTGGTAGTTTCATTTTCCTTTTGGTGGCATAAATCATTTATTTTGATTTATGTCCAGGTGGCTGCTCAAGTTCGCAATAGATCTGCAGAAATGGTAGAGGCCCTCTACAATATGAACCGGGTAAATATACTCCTCCATTGCTTGCTTAGTTGCTTACTCAAATACGTAGTTGTAATCATGGGTTTTGTAATCTTCCATGCTTTTGGTTTTATTTATGAATCTTTCTGTATTTAGCTTGATTTGGACTGGTTAATAAGTGAATGTGAGTACTCATTCTTTTATTTTTTTTTTCATCTGCAATGACAGTATTTTCTCACAATATCTGTCATCTGGATTTTGCATGGCCATTGAAAGAAGTGGCCTTGTTGCATGAAAATGTGATCTTTCTTCATCTTCTTCCTTTGGAGTATTAATTAATGCTTACCACTTCCTTATTAATTTTTCAATGAGAAAATAACTGCAAGTTGGGTAGCTGATAGTTTACTAGGGAATGTGAAAATTTGACTTCATGCTGTTCCTTCTTAGGAAGAGTTGTCGGTTAGAATGAGCAAGGTCCAGGATTTGAATTGGACTTTTCTTTTGTATTTATGCATAGGTGATGTGGTTTAATTTACATTTTTGATGTTTGAGATGATGTTGAAACAAGCATGACATAGGTCATTGATTTTTTTTCCCCCTTGAATTGCTCGAGGTTAAGTTCATTATGTATGAGTGTCCTTGCTTACGTTTATCTTATTTTGATATTCAGGCATACTTATCCCTGCCAGAGGGAACTGCATCCGTGGTTGGCCTTATTGCCATGATGACTGATCACTATAATGTCTTGGTGAGATTGGGTACATAAGTTTTTGAAATATCAACTTTATTTTTTGGTGTGATGGTTGAGCTCTATTATGCATGCAGTAAATGAAAATTTGCTTCTGTGGGTACCTGTGTATTAATAAAGTTGTGTATCTGTGAAATTTAGTACTAATGGTGTAAACAGATTGGATGATGCATGTTTATCATTTTTCCTCTGTGTGTCAATATGGTTTGATGTGCTGTGGAAGTCTATTGTTAACTTTGGGGGGTTAGAAAACTTTTAAGTGTCAAAGAAAATTGCTTTTCTGGGTGTAAATATGCAAAAGTTGTGGAAGATGATAGAAAGAAAAATTAGCAATTTATTTATTCTATTATTGATATCTCTTTTCATTTCTAGGATGTATGTGTGTACGTTTGCATGTGTGTACTGTAGTTGAAATTGTACCTTTAATTTGTTGGTAGGGAAGTATAATGTTGGATTGATTAATTGCTACCTTACCATTTGAAAATAGATAAATTTATACTCTCAATTTGAAATTTCATTCACTCATTAGACCAATTGAAAGATGTAAGGGGATTCTTATTTCTTAGTATTCCGTTTGTGTCTGTAAGTTACATGTGATATTACTGTGTATACCATATGTAGAATTTTTTTTCCCTTAACTAGGGCTAGTTTGGCTTTAGTTCGTGGGCCATTTATTGACCAATTTATATAAGTTCTTTGGTGTTGTATGGGCAGGAAGGAAGTGAGAGTGAAAGAGAGAGCAATGATGCTTCTGAAATGCCACGAAAATCCCAGAAACGCAAGCGGGCAAAAGTTCAGCTTAGTGCCTCGAAAGAAGATATATCTCAGTCCTGGTCAATGGCTGCAACTGGTGGATGTCTATCATTGTTGAAGAGATCACGTATTGATGGTAATGCATGACGATATTTAGTTTAGCTACTGAGAATCATCTTTCTGGTTTTCTTCAACTCTTTTTTTATACTTATGTAGTTAGTTGGAAGTGGCGGTGAACTATATTATCATTGCTGACTATTGACAAAATGTTAAATAATGGAAGGTAAACCATTGCTGAGAGGGTTTGAAAAGTGCTAATTGTCCATTTAGTTTAATGTTGTTAGAACCAAATACTATTGATTGGCCCTTACCTAAATTCTGGTTGCGGGTCAAGCAGTAATTTTAACAAAAGTAACTGAAGAAAAGGAGTAATTATTTCAGTGGATACGATAAATTAGTTGTATCAACTAAATGCTCTGATCCATATAAGTATTGATTAGTTGGATGTTCTTTTTGCAGGATGTTTTTTGTGTCACGGATTGTTTATTATGAACTTCTTTTCTCATCTTTGTAGACTTTTTCACTAGATGTAACTGGAGCTTGAATGGGTTTATATGAGAAAGACAAGTTCTTGGGTAAAATGTCTGTCTTGTAGGACGGTTAGAAGGAAACTGGCTTCCCCTTACAACCATATCCTGCGGTGAGATCCAGAATGCTCAAGGAAGCTTATGCTTGTTTTCTAATTGATAGGGTCATCAGTGACAATGAGAATTCCACTAACCTCAAATTTCTTGGAAAATGGTGATGTTGCAAGTTGATTATTTCTGTGTGATTCTCTATCTGCATATTTTCCATTTGCTTATCATCTAAATCAAGTGTAGGAAGCAGTGTTTAGATTTTTTTTTTTAATCTCATGTATAGTGGAAACATACTTCTGTCTAATCCAATCTTTACAACAACAGTAATCACCATTTTACCTTGAGTTTCTATATTGATGGTTCATATATCATAGGTAATCAGCCTCGTGCGGTTAAGAAAAGGACACCTCGCTTCCCTGTTTCATATTCACAGAAAAAAGATGACAGAGATGATTATATTCCCCTGAACAAAAAAGATCGGAGGTCAGCTGTTGATGCTAATGACGACGAGGTCGCACATGTTGCAGCATTGGCCTTAACTGAGGCATCACAAAGGGGAGGATCTCCCCAAGTTTCTCAGAGCCCGCATAAAAAAACCGAGCATGGAAAATCCTCACCGGTCCAGAGCTGGGATAAAATGGTATTTGACTGTTCATTTATTTTGGTAGTTTACGTTTTCATGCTTATTGTGTCATTCTATAATAAGGTAAATGTTTGCGTTTCCTGTACATGTGAATAGTTCCCACCAGCAGAGACAGCTCATCCAGATGTCCATGAAGCTCTATATGAAGAAGGCTGCCCTGAAATTAGAATCCTAAACAGGAGACCTGAAAATGGAGCTTATACTAGAGCTAGAAAATCCTTGATGGTTATGGAAGGTGTAGGTACTGTTGAGGTTCACCGAAAAGGGAAAAAGTTTTACAGGAAGAAAATGAAAGTTGAAGAGGTCAGAAACAGTCCATCTGATGATGAGGGAGAAGCATGTAGTGGAACTGAAGAAGGTCTGAGTTCTCGTAAAGGGAAAGTTGGCAGTGAGATCTCAAATGCACAAAATGAGCATCTTCCTCTGCAGGTGCAGAGGAAGAGAAGCAAGAAGCTTTTCTTTGGAGGTATAAACCACAGAGCTCATAAATTGACAATTTTTATGGTTCGATGAGTCACATAATCAAACATCTAGTTTGCATAAAAGAGGAAATTGGCAAGAAAATTAAAAAAAAAAGAATAAAAAGATAAAACAAAGTGATCTAGATGTTGCATGCATTGGCTTTATTGCACTATCTCTCAATATATTGTCGAACCATGTTGTTGCTTTTTCTTTTCGCTGTTACTGGTCTTCCTGAACTATGTTGAGCTATCGGAATACTTAAAAGGATCGTCTTGCTACTATGTGTCAATGTTGCTTTCAATATCTGATTCTTGTAACTATTAATGCAGATGAGAGCACTGCCTTAAATGCTTTACAAACATTGGCTGATTTGTCTTTGATGCTTCCAGACTCTACCATGGAATCTGGTAAATGTTCACTGTGTTTAGTTCATGGATTTCCCCCTTTCATCCTTCCCCTCAATTATCTGCTCTTGTGCTCAAATTTATATTTTTATAATCTGCTGTCGCATAGTTTGTTAATAGAATTCTTTTTTTTTTCCCTCCCATTTTGAAATGCTGAATTCCCCCCCTTGTCTTTGTTGTTTCTCTGCTTTGTATAGAATCATCTGTGCAGTTGAAGGAAGAACGAACTGCATTTGATATAGATGACAAGTCTAGTGCACCTGAGGAAACATCTACAAGTCATCCCAAAGAGAAAATTAAACATTTAGGGCCAAAAGAGAAGGCACTGAATACATTAACTGAAGTTGAGGATATTATCCCTAGGAAGTCTAAACTTGGAAGATACTTGGGCAATGATGTTGAAACTGTTGCAGAAGTGAAAGAACAGCCTGAGCCTCCAAATAGTATGTCGAAAAGGAAACGGAAATCTGTTCTCTCAAAGAAGGTAATATTAGGAGAAGTTCTGTTCACTGTGATTGTCTGTTGAGGATTTGTGGCATGATAAGAGCCAATGCTTGTATGTTGCAGATATCAAATTCTGAAGCTCTGACGGATACTCATCTGACAAGAACTTTGAAGAATGAGGTATTCAATCATTTAACGTTTTTGGCTCATCGTATCTGTTCATGTTTCTCTGTGAGCAATATATATTATGCTTGATTTGATAATGCTATTGTTTCTTAGATTAATTTTACACAACAAAATTTGCTTACTAGTCATGCAAATTCTTCTATCCATTATGTGTATATTGTTTTGGTTCACAATAATGTCATCTCATGGGCTTATAATTATGTATGTGTTCTCCTATGATTTATTTTCCTCTACGTTTGAGACATGGGAATGCCAAATAAGTGAATTCACTGAAATGCAAGCATGACAATGCTTTCTCACACTTGGAGTGGTTCTTTGGTTATATTTATTGGGAATTTGTCAATTACTACTGGATGCAAATGATCTCTGGTCAATCAAACTGATATTTTCTCATTTCTTACGCACAACTGCTGTAGGCCTTAGCTGAAGAAGATAATAAATTCACCAGTAAAGGTAAACGTACCAGTCAAAATTCTTCTCAATCCAAACAATGGAAGCCGGGGCGAGTGTTGGAAGGTTCTTCTGTTAATGACCAGACCAGAGCAAGTATTGATTTGGTGGCACCAACTGCACAAGTTCCCGTTGCTAGCCCAGCTAGCTTACCTGCCAAACATCAAAGTAGACGTAAGGTGGATTTAAAGAGAAAATTGAGCTCAAAAGAGATGAAGTTTTCTGAGAACAGTTTAAAAACCCAACCCAACAAAAACTCTCTCTCACAGGAAGACAGACTGCTCTCTGTGAAGGTAATTCTTTACATTTTGAGTAGACTTGGTTTTTCATTTTACTAATATCTCTTTTACTTTTGCCCTCTTTTAGCTATAATTTTTAATTTTTATTGAATTTGCAGGAGAAGCTTTCTTGTTGTCTGTCATCTGATATGGTACGTAGATGGTGCACTTTTGAGTGGTTCTACAGTGCAATTGATTACCCTTGGTTTTCTAACCGGGAGTTTGTGGAGTACTTAAATCATGTTGGACTTGGGCACATCCCAAGGCTTACTCGTGTTGAATGGGGTGTCATAAGAAGGTGAGTGTTTGTTCTCTCTTTCTCTCCCTCTCCCTCTCCCTCAAACTGCTATGTATCTACTTTTAAACATTTATGAAATAATGTTATAGGGAATAACAATGACATGGATGATTTACATTGCAATTGTTGCTTGATACAGTTCCCTTGGGAAACCCCGACGGCTTTCTAAACGCTTTCTACTCGATGAAAGAGAGAAACTTAAACAATATCGAGAATCTGTGAGAAAACATTATGCTGAACTCCGCACTGGTGTAAGGGAAGGACTTCCAAGAGATTTACCTCGGCCTTTATCTGTTGGACAGAGAGTGATTGCTATTCATCCCAAAACAAGGGAATTGCATGATGGGAGTGTACTCACAATTGATCATGATAAGTGTAGGGTTCAGTTCGACCGTCCTGAGTTAGGAGTTGAATTTGTCATGGTAATTATGTTTTCTTGACATTGCTATTTCATTTTGATCTTTTCTTTGTTGCACTATATGCATCTGTTTATGATTCGTTAGTTTAGAGGATCAAAGCATGAGGGATGGTTTTGGTGTTAGCTTCTTTTAAGTGGATTTCAGTATTGCTGGCTGTATAATTTGAAGTTGAGGCTCTTTGTTTTTGTTTAAATATTAATCTAGCTGATCATATTGTTTGAACGAACTACAATAATTGGGTCCTGTGGCTGGGTCTCGGTGCTATGAAATGAGTTGAGCATCTTGGTATGACACTGTAAATTAGCCCTGAAATGAGTATAATGGTGAATTAGCTGGTTGTGAAAACAGTTTCTATTTAGAAGACAGTGAATACAGTTATCCAAGTAATTCACGTTTATTCTGTCTGTTGAGTTTTATGTGCTCTTTAGGCAATGACTTTGTTTGTGTATTTATATCTTCTGGTGTTTTTATTTCTTCTTATTTGTTCATTGTTCTCATGTTCCTGGATTGTAAACTTGCTGTCATGGTAAATGCAATATATATTACATCATTGTAGTTTTCTTTTACGTGAGGGTAATTAGGAAATACATTTGACAGGATATTGATAGCATGCCTTCAAATCCACTGGATAACATGCCAGAAGCTCTTAGGAGACAGATCAGTGCTGATAAGTTCTCAGCATTGTCTAAAGAACTGCAAGTGAATGGTCAACCTAATTTCGGTTCCCCCATGTTATTTCCTTCTGATGGGCGTCTGGAGAAAGCACCAATTCTCCCGAATACCTTACAAACACAGGCAAAGGTATGGATCCTCATTCAACTCATCAATATATTTTTGTGTATCGTTGAAGTCTGTTCAGTTCACTGAAATCCTTATTTTCTTCTTTTCTTTACATTTTATATTTCAGTTGGAAATAAATATGTTTTAGCATGTTCTATTTTTAACTTAAATTCTAGTGTCAGCACTTTGACAAAATATGGACAAAATATGGGAGCTGTTTTTGCTGATTAAGTTAAACCAGTAAATAAAAATGAAACATTGGGCTGCCTGATGTTGGATATTGATGGAGATATATGGAAATAGTGTCATGACAGTCAGTCTACTGGTAGTTGAATCATAAATTCAAAGCATGCCAATTTACCATGTGGCCTGTTTCTGCTCAGCCTAATTTGAATATTTAGACTATGTGGCACAATTGTTACTAATAGATTTAACTATGATTTTCTGGCACTTTGCCCAGGGGGATATGAACCATGCTCTTCCACAAGCAAAATCATTGGCCACTGACATAGTTAGCGCACAGCAGGCAGCCTATGGTCAACTTTGTACGGTGCCACAGATCCAAGCAAGGGAAGCTACAGTACGGGCTCTTTCTGAGGTGAACCGCGCTCTTTCCAAGAAGGTTATTTTCATACATTTTCATGTTATCTTTGTTAAGCATAGATTTTGCCGAGTTCATATAAGTCTGACTATATGATAGTATGATCCATTTTTTGTCCATCTTTCTGGTTATCCACGCTTTTGCCAAATCTTTATGATGACTTTATCTGGCATTATTTTTGTGTTTCTGCTCATTTTTGGTCGTCCTCCATAATTTACTAATATAAGATCATTCTTGGAATTGCATTAACTTCATAGAACTTTTGTTATTCTCCGATGCTGTAGGAAGCGCTGTTAATGGAGCTTAAGAACACTAACAATGATATATTGGAAAGCCAAAATGGTGGAGAAAGCTCCTTAAAAGATTCCGAACCTCTCAAGAAGCATATCGCTACGGTACTTGTACAGCTAAAGGAAGCCAATGACCAGGCATGTGGCTTCCGTGCATTATGTTTTGGCTTTTCATGTTATCTCTGTTTACAATTCCATGCTTTGACGTGGCGGCAATCTTTGATTGATTGTTTTGATATGCAGGCTTCTTCTGCTTTACTCCAAGTGAGGCAATGTAATACTCACCCAGAAAGCTCTCGGCCATCTTGGCCAAAGCACCCAGCCAATGCTAAAATGCTTGATAATTCTCACGTGTCACAAGAATCAGGATCTGCTGTAGTTGAAATAGTCAATGGCTCAAGATTAAAAGCACATACAATGGTAGATGCTGCTGTCAAGGTACTGAGACGCTCTTTCCTGAATGAGCTATTTATTTGTCTGCCTCAGGTTTAGCTGTTCGTTTAGCTAATAATGATGGAAATGGTTTCTTATCCTTTAATTTTTAAAAATAACTTTCTCTTCCCTGTTTGCCATAATTGTTGGATATTAATGTAACTAAACTAACAATTGCTCTATTTCCCTCCCCACCAAAAAAAAAAAAAAACAAAAAAAAAGAAGATAATAATTGTAGTTATTTATCTTTAATTGTGCAACTGTGACTCTTTCTTTTTGCGGTGCCTAATCATAAGATTGACCTGTGAGTTATGGAATTAGTGATCTAGAACACTATTTGTTTTTAGATGCTAAGCTACACTTGTTTTGGAATAAAAACTGTAATTATAAAATAAAAGTGAATAGTGTGTGATAAATATGACTTTTAAATAATAATTTTGACCAAAATAGTAAAAATATTAGATTTTTTTATCATACTAGTGATGGATCAAATCAACTTAGCCCCCAAGCTAGAGCAGATAGTGTTTGGTATGCCAAACACTTTAATGCTGTACCTTAATCTATAAATGTCCTACCTGAATACCAAGCAGGATTGCTGTCGTCTCAGTTAATTGGCTGGATCAGCTGGATCTATTAGTATGTAGTCTGATGCAATTTGTTTTTCAGGCAATGTCATCTATGAAGGAAGGGGAAGATGCATATACTAAGATTGGAGAAGCTTTGGATCATATAGACAAACGGCAATTAACTTCTGATCCTAGGGTATCAGTGATCAGATCTCCAGAGCAGGTCAATGGCAGTTTGGGTCACCACAATCATTTTGTCTCTGGCACATGTGATCCCCAGCCTACAAGTAATGCTTCTGGTACCAAATTGCAGGATGTGTCTGACAAAAATGAGGCACAAATTCCCTCTGAGCTTATCACTTCATGTGTGGCTACTTTGCTCATGATACAGGTAACTGAAGTTTCTCTCTCTCTCTCTCTCTCTCACACACACACACACACACACAAATACAATAGTCCTGTCATGCGCCTTGAAAATCATTGGAAGTGGAAGTATTCCATTTCAATTGAATGAAAATAAATAATAGAATTTATTTTCTTGTTATATGCAGACATGTACTGAGCGACACACGCCAGCCGATGTGGCTCAGATAATTGATTCTGCAGTTTCAAGTTTGCATCCATGCTGTCCTCAGAATCTGCCCATCTACCGGGAGATAGAAATGTGCATGGGAAGGATTAAGACGCAAATATTAGCTCTTATTCCAACATCTATCTGATGCTTCCCTTCACTCTCCTCTGTCAGGCATGCATGTACCATGTAAATATGCTGCTGAAATCTGGGTTTCAGGTGTAGTTATGAGCTTTGTTGACCCCTGCCCCCCTCGCTATTATTATTCTTGTTTCAATGAAACTCAATCAGAGATTAGCCATTTAATAGAGACGTGAGATGAGTAATGTTCCTCAAATTGACATGGTTTCCCTTTTGCTCTTTTATACCCCTCTTCCCACCTATTCCTTTCGTTACTGAGAGAATGCTGTTTTAATCCAGCATCTGCGTCTTTTTTTCACATTATGTTAGAAGAAAGGGAAAAGTTTATGACGAAACACCTTTAGCAAATTTTATGACACGTCGATTGAACTCGTAAATATTGCACAACCTGTCGGTTTAATCTTCATGTTAACTATGCTAAACGCCGTAAAAGAAGAAAAATGTTACCAGTACGTGGGACAATGACCAGGAGAGCCCACTGGCTCAGCCCTTTAAGTCTGTTCGGGGTGCAGGCATTACTGTCAAGATGAATCCGTTAATCTCAACCCACCGGCCCAGTTAGCTTAACCGGCGACCTGAGGAAATCGGAGCATAATACCAATTTCCGGAATAAGCATTGACAGTGATTACTGATTAGTCATATCCCTTTGAAAGCCACCTGAAGAAATGTTTTATTTAGGCCACCAAGTCAAAGCGCAAATAAAAGCCCTTTTTCATTGAATTAAACACTACAAAATACTATTACCTAGCAAGAACCGAATGATACACACTTTCAATTTCCGTCTAGGTCATAAACTGAAAATTGGATTACTACTCATCAATTCCTACACATACAGCCACCAGCGGCATAGTGTTAAATACAGTTTACCCTCAACTTTTGCCTCATTTTGTGTTAGCACAAGCCAAGGCACTGTCGGCTGCTCCAACAGCATATGGTTGAAAAGATAATAATTTGGGTTGTAAGAATGAAAAGTGAAAAGAAATTGAAGTCTCACAATTTACAAATTCTCTTTTTGCTCTTCGAAATTTCTATCCTAAAAATAAGGCAGGGCTCAGATGCATACAGCCGCAGCAGCCCATCCAATCAAAGCTTACGAACAACATCGCAGATCATTCACCATTGACGTGAAGGTGAAGGGAGAGCATGTCAAGGAGATAAAGATTATCGAAAACAACTGGGTTTTCTCTGGCTCCATCATGGCATGCCCTTCATGCAAAAATGGACGGCCAGAGCCATCATGGCAAGCCTTCATGGGGCAACATTCCAGCTAAACACCAAGCAAGAATCTAAAAACATCACTTAATGAAATGATTCCTTCTACACGCTTGCTGCCGGCCTCCACAATAACAAGCCTCCTAACCCCTGAGATGAAACAAAGAAACCATAAAATTTTGTGATTACTACGTAGAAAATGAAGTGATATAGAAAAATTCTGCAAAATCATCTTTAAGAGGTATATTTTGTCATACAACAAAAAATAGAAGGGGACAAAGTACCTGGATTTGCCAACCGCTCCATGATTTTATGTAAAGGATCAGTCTGCAAGCACATCTGACATCTCTGTCCATTGAAGCCAAGTGAAGGATTTGCATCTTGTCCCAGTTGCAGTGCCTGCAAGGGTACAAGGCGGCAAAAAAGCAATCTAAGTCTCCAAGAAGCAGAAGGTCAGGCATAAAGCATATTTTGAAGAAATCTAGCAATTACCTGATGAATATTCATTTCATCTAGATGGATCTGTGCATACGCTTTGTCTTTAGCCAATGCAGTGATATCACTATCAGGGAAGATTAAAATTTCAGTTGGTACAAATTTTTGTCACCCTTTTAACATTAAAATGATGGGAAACCAAAAAGGAGAGAGGGGGAGCGGAGAGTGGAAGGATTACCTTCGTGAATATATATCCAGCAATGAGTCATTATCATCCACTATCGGTATTGAACTAACTTCAGCTGCATAAGGTGCAATTGCCCAAAATAAGAAAGATATCACAAAACAAGGTCAAACCAGCTACTTATATACCATGAACCCAATTTTCACAATGAGACAGTGTGAGAAAGAAATTACAGTCCATACTAGAGAAATTCCCCAGTACTGTTAAAATACGCCCAATATACATCTGTTGCCACAACAATTCTTCCATCCCACTGAATCGGTTAAATGACATCAGCAGGCAAGAGGAATAATGCCCTTTACATTAACAGTAGTATAAGGACACTGGAAATAAAAAATGTGTCCTGGCAATCCACCATTATGGCCAATTGTTTGAACAGGGTTAAATCACCTTGAACTAACAGAGCTAAGGCAGAACCAAGTGAAGCAGTTGGTCTCAACATTGCAAATGGCTGACCATTTGCCTCCCCAATTTGCGGAACCCACGTACCCAACCGAATTGAAGACACTGGTTGTTGTAGAATGGGTAATGAGCTAGAAGAATGTTTGAAATGCCGACATATACCTGAAAGTAGATTTAAATTAGCAATGAAGCATAGTTCCTTACCCAATGAATGAAGAAAATGCTTACACTTCAATATGTCTGACAGAGAAGCGAGATATAGTATCTCCTGACATGAACCAGCTGGTCCCGTTGAATGGATAATGGGAACAGTAGCCACCTTATTTTGTAAAATTTTGAAAGCAACTTCTTTGAGAGAATCATATGGGCCAGCCTGCATGAAAGAAGAATCATAAATATTACACCATAGCCACTCCTAACAGATTCCAAACATCAAAGCATCAAAAACTTTTCACTTTGACAGTACTGAAGCTGCATCATAAACCAATAGCAAAATAATTCATGATCAACTTCATGGTCAGTTAAGATTACCACCAATAAACAAGTATGAACCAATCAACAAAGTATGAAGTTATCAGGAAAATGATGACAGGAGAGAGGTATGGAAAAGCATAAATAATTGATTTCTGTAGCATCAGCTATCACAGCTCTGACATTCACATTTCACAGAATAACACTGTTTCATAATTGACTTAACATAGGTCCATTTTTCTATTGTTTTAGAATTGACTTAATATTGGTTCTTGCTTCCGTATTTAGACTTCAAATAAGAACACTAACATTTCCATTAAAACAAACAAAACGAAAGTGTTTTTAATTAACGTGTACTGAAACCTTTCCATATAAAATATTCAGAGGAGCATGTGTCGACTGCACATATCAGCAGACTGTCAAGTTAAGAGAAAGTAGTATCCCAAATTAACCAAACCATTGAAACTGAAAGAAGAAGCAAAAAGACAAGACTTGCAAATTCATTTGCAATTCAGCATGCCAAACAACTTAAAAAGAAACAGAGGAAGCACTCACTTGCACTAGAGGTCTAGGATATGGTCTCCCATTGCCATCCATTTGTCGATTGAGATTAAGCTGTAATTTCCCAACTTTCCAAGCTGATATGGTATGTGTCTCTAATTCTTCCTCCGTTAAATTTGATCCATTTGTCCCCAACTGAATTTTAACAGGCTATACTCATTATGCAAACTCAATGAAGGTAACATGTGCAGAAAGAAAAACGTCTCCAATGTGATTTATGAAGACAAGCACGATGCATGTCCAATTTGCGATTTGTGTGAATTTCTAGATTATGCATGGAGGTGTCTACATGCATCAGTGTGTGAAAAATTAGACAAAAAACATGGAGAAGCAAACATTCCAGAGACCATGAACAAACAAGAACATAATAGGCGAACGCATATTTTCTCTAAAAGAAATTTGGCAAGGCTAATTGGCCACGAGAATCCAACTGAAAACTGTGGTGCCAATGGAACCCATGGACCATGTATGGTTGGATATACTATCTTGCAGTTGCACAGAACCCTGTCGAAAATCATATTGCCAAAATGACAACCATTGGTTGGGGAAGAGCACAACCAAGTGAAACTTAGAAGGTTTTTTCAAGCATTTGTCATTCTAAACATTGATTTTCTGACCACTTTCTCATATTTCAACATGAGGCAGACTCCCCACTGCCTGCACCAACAAGTTGGAAAGAGGAAGAGAAAAGCATCTTTCCACTGAGAAACTCCATTGCTAGCTAGGGTGTTTATGGCTAATGAAATTCTGTCTACATAGCATATTTTAACACCATTCAACAGATGCAAAATTGTTGTCCCTGGTTATCTGAAAATTCGGTTATAATAAAATCCTCACAAAGTTTCCATTCTGAACGATTTTTCCGTTTGAATCATAAATTAAAGCTATCCTTGTAATGCAGCAATCATATAATTTGGAAGAAAGTCAAAAAGTTTTTCCAGAGACACCTCTCTCAGAATCAGGATGAAGTCCAATGCACTAAGAACCCCAACAAAACGGCCCTTGATATCATCCCAAAGAGGGACCATTGGAAGCCCCTGCAACACATAAATCACAAGCTGACAATAAGAATTAATATGAACCCCTGTCTTCCTAGACAAACCGAACAGATTATTAACAAAAAGATGGTTCCAGTTAGAAAAAGGAAAAGAGGCACTTGTATACAAACTTATAAATTCTCTCTCTCATAAATGTGGAACAGCTGGGTGTGAACAAGCATGTGGCACTAAAAGAGATTCACCTGCTCATAGAGAACATGAAATGCTTGCTTCACAGCTAGATTGACATCCAAGGCAGTGACCTGCAACATTACATGAGCGAGCCTCACCAAAAGTCTGAAAGAACATAAATGTTCAAAATCCAAAAATGTATTGTATTAGCAGCTCATTAAGAAGGGAAAGCATTCAAACCTTGCCTGAGTCGGGAAGGAGCTCATATACTGTATGTGTGGACAAGAATGAAGATATACGGTCACGAGAAAGCTGTAAATCAGCCTCTGAGTATTGTGAAAAACCTTCCTGCAGGTACCACTTGACAATGTGACCTATTTGTATCCAGCAGGATAATGGAGGAGCACGATGATAATAAACACTGCTACAAAACTCTATATTCCCTAGTCTCGTAAGCCTTTCCAATTAGATCAAAATTAATACAGAAACAAAGGTCACTTCCAAAAGCTTAAATATGAGCTTAACATTTAAAAACTTAGCAGCTAAATATCATCTCCAGGCTCTCAATTCTTCAATTATCTTACAAAACTATGATCCAGGTAGTCTCCTCTGAATGTGGTTTTAACATTTATCATACTGCACCAAGCAGTCTCTCTTAAGACAAACATGAGCACCTACAATTGGCAACTCACAAAGTTCAATATTAAATGAGAAAAGTGTTCCCTCTGTCTTCATATATGCACATCTATCCTACATTTAGATATTATAAAATGTTGGGGTCATATCCCGTCAGCAAAGCCTATCATATTTATCCACAAATCCTAAAGAAAGGGCAACTCAATCAGCTAGCTTACTGAAGATAGAAGACCCCATGCTTAAAGAGAAACACATGGTACCACAAGGTAGTGAGGATAAGATGTCAAGAACTATATGGGTTTGATGACTAGCCAGCAATTAAGTTATTCATTAGGTGAGAGAGACCCTTACCAGACGCATAACAACATCATCTACCTCCATGTTACCAGAAGTCTCAGGGCTGATGGTGTTGGGAACCATATCTGGTTGTGGCATAGCTATATATACACAATTCACTACACCATAATCCCCACTCACATGCGGCTGGTTCTCATCATGCCGCCATTCTCCATCAACATAGAACTTGTACTGCATGGAAAGGGACATAAGCATCTAAACATTAGTAACAAACTCCAAACAGACTTTTACCATGAACCTTAATATTATAGAATGCATATTGACATGATAAAATAAAAGAATGGAAACCAAAAATAGAGGTGCATAATACTATAGTTCAGCAGACAACCATAAGAGTCAATTAACCTGGTGATGCCCAGGCGGCAACCTGCAAATGATTTGAAAAACAGCAGGACATCCTTCAGATGGGGACATAGGCATATGCTCTGACCACCTGTCCATGCATTAACATTTCAATCAGAATCCATACCCATTTCTATAATTCAAATCCCACAAACTAAAGAAAAACACCAAATTCGAACTTCCCAATAACTAAACAGCTAATGACAAATTAAAAAAGATCAGGGATTCATATTTGGGCCTTCATTCACTTACCTGGTGAACGAGCCACTGAGTGAAACTCTCCTCCCCCCATTAGGCCAAATAAACTGGACCGGAACCAAGATTGAACCCACTACTCCACTGTTTTCGTGACCAGTATTCAGACCAGAACTATACATTTCCTTCCAAAGTTATATAAATACTTATGCACACAAATTCTAGTACCAACTCACCAAATAAAAATTTCAACGCCACCCTACTTGATTTTCTTCTGCATAAATACTAACCAATTATAGTACTCCTTCAGCTCATCTTCCCAACAAAATAAAATTTAGCTGCTTTTGTGTCTTTTTTTTTTGGGGGGGGGGATAAAAAATTATAGAAGCAGGGATCCTCTACAGGTGAGCAGAGGACCCCTCAATGTTCACACATGCAGAGTCACCTAATCAAAAAAATCCAAAATTATCAAGCACCAAGGGGGAAAAAAAATAAGTCTCTTATGACAAGCTTAAATTGAGCAGTAAAGCACTATGCTTTGATTTCAAAATTGCAGAAACCACTACATGCAATACCAATTAAATCCACTAACACTCAATCTCAGCCAAACCCAATCAACAACTCAACCCAATAGTCAACAAACCAGACTGCCCGCCAAAACCCCCAAATAGAATCCTTACAACTCGTAAATCACACACAATTCGTGCTCTGATCTGTCCCAGAAAGAGCTATTTACACCACTTCTCAACTGAATCGAATATTGAATCCTAAAATCCAACTAAATTCGGTGTTGACAAAGAACAGGGGGCGAACACTTGTGCCCTAATTTGACCAAAATAAAAATAAAAACCCTAAATTTGATTGACAGAGAGAAAGGGGTTAGTGAAATTTGGGCAATGTTAGTTGGATCTTAAAAGATTTTAAAGAACCCTAAGAATGAAAAACGAAAAGAGAAGAAGAGAGAACAGAACGCGAGGCAAAAGTGAGAAGAAAATGAGAAGCAAATAATGGTAATAACAATAACTAGGGATTAGCAGTAAATTTTGGGCTGGTGAGATTGTAATATATACGTACGGTACGTATTGATTGCTTACTTTTGATTTTAAGAGTATTTATAAAATTGAAAAATGAAATACTTGTTATAGGGTAGTTTTTTTTTTTTTTTTGACAATTTTTATGGGGTAGTATTTAAATAAATATTCATCATGTATTTATTTAAAACTAAGTAAATTTATATTTAAAAAATAAAAGGCTTATTAGGTATTTTTCAAAAACCTATTCCACATTTTATAAACCTAAATTCAAAGCTCTATTGCTATCATTCAAATGTAATTACAAAGGATAATTATGTATATAAATATCCATATTAATTAATTAATTATGTATAAACCCTTTTAACCTTTCGATATTGACTTAAGTGATGTATTAAAAACATTTTTAAGTACGTTTTGTGGTTTATGATAAATAATTTTTATTGATAAAATATTCACAATATTAGTTTTTAATATTACTAATATGATACTGTTTGTAATATAATTCATAAATTGATCCGTTGTGAATGCATTTTAAATTTAAGGATTGGTGTCTGGTACCAAAAATTCTTATTGTCATCTAAAGTTTTTAAATAAATAAATCTCACTCATAACAAGTAATTTCCTTTTTAACAATAAATTAAGCTTCGCGAGCTGTGCCATTGATTGCAAAAGTAACATAATAATGTAAACACTAATGAGAAGAGATGATGGTGGAGAATTGATTGAATTGGACGGTGAGGAAGTGATGTGCAGGTGGGACCAGCCTAGGAGATCAACGATTAATGATGGTTGGACCCACTGCATAGGCTGCTCCATTACCGTGGGAAGAAAGAGAAGAGATACCTTGAATGAAGAATTTCAATAATTTCACTTTTAAAAGAAAACGAGTTTTTTTCTTTCTTTCTTTCTTTTTTTTTTTAACTTCTTTCTTTTTTAGTAATCTTTTATTATAAGTTTTCTTTTACTGTCGGCTTATTTTATGAGTTTTCATTTTTGCTTTCGTTATTATCTTTTTAAAAACCGACCACTAGGAACTAGCAAATAAAATAGAGATTGATGTTGATTAGATGAAGCCTAAACCACAAGTGAAATTCGAACACGGGACAAAACTTTATATAAGTGTTGGTTTTTAACTACATGACAAAAATTATTACACAACATTCATTGATCGGTCAATACTCGATAGACTATTATGTTCCTTGTAAGTTTGAAAAATAGATTCCACCTATTCTGTGTCAAATATTTGAACAGTTTTACTTTTATATTTCCCATCATTTATTTATATAAAGAAATATGATTTTGCTGCAGATGCAATACCAAAAAATGTTGGCTCCTGATTTTTTTTTTTATTTTTTTTTGTTGGGTGTTGAAAGGTCAAGGTGTGAAAGCGAGTATTAAGTTGGTCTGGTAGTTAGAGGACAAGAAGAGAAAGTGATTAGGTCCTTAATAGGAGATTCCCATCATATGATTAGACACAGAAACATCTTCAAGTTGTGTCTCTTCTACAATCATTAGCAAAAGCAACTGAGGATTCAATTAGTTTTAGTAGTGTATCAGAAGCAATATTTCTTATGATAGTGATTCACTAGTGAACTGCACCTGCTTTGTGAACAAGTGGTTGGTATAAAAGTGCTTCCTCAATCCAAAAATAAAAATAAAATTCAAAAAAATATGAAAGGCCATAGGCTTTCTTTCTAATCAGAAGTTCAATTAGAATCACACCAAAACTACATACATCTTCCTTCTCATTGCAAAGAGATGTATTCAGGTACTCAGGTAAAATATATACTGCTGCCGCTTCGCTTTCTGGAATAGATTTGGATGGTGTAAAGTTGTGGCAACATATTGATCATTGAACAAGATGTTTGATCATCAGATATCACGGAAAATGATTGGCCTGGGAACCCAAGTTAACATGTAGATATGCTACCGCATGAGCTACATCTATTGCAATCTTTATAACAACCTATTCTTCAAATCAAGGTTGAGGAGGGCCATGAATACAGTCATAAGGTATTGTACAGATTCAAAACTAGAGTGGAATTTTGAGTCTCCAAGCAGCATCCAATCAGCTTTAAAATATGCTTGTGACTCCTGTCCTCAAACTTGGTTAAAAAAACAAAATTTTCTCAACTCTCAATGACCATAACCAATTCATCATTGAGTAATACATTATATTTCATAAATTTTTGCCTTTTACAGATCCTGACATCAAAGCATCCAGATTTAACAAAAGTAAATTTACAGGCATATAGAATGAATAATAAGGGACGGGGACATGTGTACCTGTCGACAGCGAATTACCAGCAATAATCTTACATTCATGAGAGATATGCAGAATGAACAAGCCCCGAAACTTTTGTTTCTTTCCTTGTGTGCAGTGGCAGTTGAGACAAATTGGCCGCCCGCTAGACAAATACAATTTCTTGTTCGTTAAGTAATCAGGCCGGCAGGACTGCCCGATAGTCTTTCTCGTATATACGTTGCACATAAAGCTTCCAAAACCATTTTAAGGTCAATTTAGCTCAAAAAAATAAGCTTTAAACCTGAACCAGAGCCACTAACATACGCAACAAAGCTTTTGGGGTTGGGGAGGGGGGGGGCGGTGTGGTGGTGAAATACACACACATTAAACTCTTATAGAAATTTTATCCATCACTTTAATGTGCATAGCTGTTAATGATAATTTGAAGAACTAATTTGTGTTTTCAACTCGTTTATTTTTTGCCCCAATACAACCATGTCAACATTTTTCCTATTACTCTTAAAGTATGATCATATCACTTTTATCTTGCATTTATTTATTTGTTTTTGATATTTACTAAAATTAAAATTAATTTTTAATATTTAATGAAAGTCAATGTCACCTTCTGTCAATATATGAGAGATTTGCAGAATGCAGAAATCTTTGTTTCTTTCCAAGTGTGTGGTAATTGAGACAAATTGTTCGGTCAGTAGACATATAATTTCTTGGTCATTAAACCTGGTTTGCCAAGTAATTAATTAGGGAGTTTTACAACCAAGTCCACTTTGTTTTCAACTTTACAAATAAATTGGACATAAGTCTCACTTGTTAGCCTCTTCCTCAAAACTTCAGTTCTAGCCTTTTTCAAAACTATAGACTTCTAAAACCTTGGAAGTCAGAACCCAGGGAAAGCAGCATCAATCCTCAAAACTTAATAAATGCAACAGAATGATTAAATTGCACGTACTAAAAGGAATGCAAGTAACAAAGAGGACAAAGTTTAAAATAACCAATGATGAGATGATAAATCTTAACCTATAACAAGGTTATTCTACAAGGCAAACATAAACCCCAAAGAACTCAACATCAAATGGAAGTTAACACATGAATGTGATGACATAAATTTCAAGATTAAACAATGGATAGATACATTTGCCTTAGTTCCTTTGCGACATCCACCATCAATGGCCTATGTTCAGGTGATTTACTGAGGCATTTATACATAAGCTGTCCAGAGCCTGCAGTTTCTCCTCTTTCCCAGGAAACGAGTTGTCTTCATCAAATATAGGATCTACTATCACCAAATCTATTATTTTCAATGCTTTCCTTTGCATATTGTAAAACAGTCAAATCATCATCATTTCCATTGCCCATAAACTCACAGACATTGCATCCAGTTAAAAGCTCACAGAGAAATGCACCAAAACTATAAACATCACACGTCTCATTAAAACTGCTTGTTGTGAAGTACTCAGGAGCTATAAATCCATATGTCCCTTTCACGGATTCCTCTCGTACATGAGTTTCACCCTCTGGGATGGACACCGATAGAGAAAAAAATCATGGAGTTGGCAGAATAATTCACATCCAATAAGACATTGGAGGCTTTAATACATCTAAAAACAATAGGTCTGTCAAATCCAACATGAAGATATGCAACTGCATTAGCTATTTCCACGGCAATCTTTATTCTGGGTGCAATTAATAAAGAGGCAAAAAAGAAAACCCCGAAGAGTGCCATACTTGACAGATTCAAAAACTAAAATGGGCAATTCAGTCTCTAAACAGCATCCAATTAACTTCAAAATGTTCTTATGTTTCATTTGTGATGAAAATACGATGTTATTGAAACAATATTCTACATCGTAGAAGGTTGAATTGTCGCGGAACTTCATAACAGAAATTGGACGATCCTGATCCACTAACACACCCTCAAATAATCTATATGATGCATCACTTTGTATAACTTTATGTAAATCGTAATTGTTATTTGCTTTCTTGAGATCTTTAGCAGAGAAGGCTCGAATAGGATTACGTTGACCATTGAAAGTGGCAATCAATTTTTGCAGCAAAGAGTTTTTCATTCCTCACCATATTACTGTCAGCAGCTTCACCTGAAATCTTGTCTTTGTACTCAAAGATGAAAGCATTTTCCTGTCGATATATAGCATAAACGCATGATTGACTTATATGCTAGCTTTCCATATCTAACGAATGGACCATGAATCATCTAAAAAGAGAAATTGTGGCCTTTAATTTACAATTGCTCTATAATTGAATCATTATTAACTAGTTGTGTAAATATAAGTATGCTGCAAACGCTCTGTGTGTGTGTGTGTGTGTGTGTGTGAAAGTAAAAGAAGCTGACAAGGACAACGAGAATTTATGTAATGTACCTGTGGACGGTGAATGATGATGCAAAATGAAGGAGACCAAAATCTTGTTTATTAATTTGGTCAACCTGTAGGTGCAGTCAACCACTTGGGTTCATGGAGCTTTGCTTGATGGGGAGATTAAGTTGTTTGTGCGAAGGAATTGCAGAAGAAAGAAGAAGAAATGAAGAGCGCAAATGCCACGTGGTGATGAGTTGACAGTTAAAACTGGAGGAGAGGAGAAATTAAATATGCCTCAGCATGGACGTTTGGCTTTTAGCCCAATGACGCGAATTAACTGGACCGAGCCCCACAAGAGCCCACAGTTTGTGATTACTAGAAATTTTAAAATTAGTTTTCTCCTTCTATATCTCGTACAAAAATCAATTATACTTTTGCCGGTTTCATCATTTCAGACTTTGTGCCTCCCGTTGAAACAATTGCTCTTGCAGAG
>JASUUG010000570.1:0-50850 GCA_030449905.1 Luvunga scandens
AATCCCACACCTCCCCCGAAATGCGAAATTTGGCCGCAATCCGTGTGCTATAGCTCACGGATTTTGGCCTTTTCGGGCGGAAAAATGGGCGCAGGGCCTCCCGTATTATTTTCGCCATTTCTTCGATAGCAAAACAGTACTAGCACCGTGAGGAGGCCCCCGTCCCAGTTTTACCACAACCGGACCAATTCGCGGGCACGTTTCGTCCCCTTTCCGCACCCCCGCACCCTCGGTAAATCAGCCGTAAAATGAGGTTCGGACCTCGAAATTGACTCCCCTCTTTTCCGATGTTCAACTGTCGCACGTATCTAATGCATCATCCCAAAATCCCGCACACGGCCTTGGCCTTCGCCGCGGGGTGGACGCGTGCCTAGGCCTTGGCCACGGGGTGGCTGCGTGCCTCGGCCTTGGCCTTGGCCGCGGGCTGGCTACGTGCCTTTATCGAAATGCAGCATATGCTCGCGACCAAGGCAGTACGCACACTCTCACGCACACACAACACACACTCCGGCCGGGCTCCCGAGCCAAGGATAGGGAGCTCGAGCGTGGCCCTGTACCTTGGCGTTGGCCGCGGGGTGGCTGCCTGGCTTGGCCTTGGCCGCGGGTGAGCATTTGGCCAAAATGTGAGCACACGGTCCTCGCCGTTTCTTTGTATTCTTCGACCAAAAACTGAGATCCACACCTACCTTCCACTTCTTTCTCCGGTTTTGCCTGAATTGGACGAGTGGACCCACCCGTTTGGGCACCCGTTCGCTGCCGGTAAGATGGCCGTAAAACGAGTTTCGGAGCTTGGAATTGGATTTCGTTTTCTCCCGCCACCGACTCCCACCAAACCCGACGACGCCAGCCCAAAATCCCATGCCGCCCCCGAAACGTGAAATTTGGCCACAATCCGTGTGCTATAGCTCACGGAGTTTGGCCTTTTCCGGGGGAAAAATGGGCGCAGGGCCTCCCGCATTATTTTCGTCATTTCTTCGAGCGGAAAACAGTACTTGCGCCGTGAGGAGGCCCCCGGCCCAGTTCTACCACAATCAGACCAATTCGCGGGCACGTTTCGTCCCCTTTTCGCACCCCTGCACCCTCCGTAAATCGGCCGTAAAACGAGGTTCGGACCTCGAAATCGACTCCCCTCTTTTCCAACGCTCGACTGTCGCACATATGTAATGCATCACCCCAAAATCCCGCACCGCCCCTGTAACGCGAAAGTTGGCCTTCGCCGCGGGGTGGCTGCGTGCCTAGGCCTTGGCCGCGGGTTGGCTGGGTGCCATGGCCTTGGCCTTGGCCACCGGGTGGCTGTTTGCCAAGGCCTTGGCCGCGGGGTGGCTGCGTGCCTAGGCCTTGGCCGCGGGCTGGCTGGGTGCCATGCCCTTGGCCGCGGGGTGGTCGCGTGCCTAGGCCTTGGCCACGGGGTGGCTGCGTGCCTCGGCCTTGGCCTTGGCCGGGGGCTGGCTACGTGCCTTTCTCGAAATGCAGCATATGCTCGCGACCAAGGAAGGTCACACACTCTCACGCACACACAGCACACACTCCGGCCGCGCTCCCGAGGCAGGGATAGGGAGCTCGAGCGTGGCCCTGTGCCTTGGCCTTGGCCGCGGGGTGGCTGAATGGCTTGGCCTTGGCCGTGGGCGAGCATTTGGCCAAAATGTGAGCACACGGTCCTCGCCGTTTCTTCGTATTCTTGGACCAAAAACTGAGATCCACACCTATCTTCCACATCTTTCTCCGGTTTTGCCTGAATCGGACGAGTGGACCCACCCGTTTGGGCACCCGTGCGTGCCTAGGCCTTGGCCGCGGGCTGGCTGGGTGCCATGGCCTTGGCCGGGGGTGGACGCATGCCTAGGCCTTTCCCATGGGGTGGCTGCGTGCCTCGGCCTTGGCCTTGGCCGCGGGCTGGCTGCGTGCCTTTCTCGAAATGCAGCACATGCTCGCGACCAAGGCACGTCGCACACTCTCGCGAACACACAACACACACTTGGGCCGCGCTCCCGGGGCAAGGATAGTGTGCTCGAGCGTGGCACTGTGCCTTGGCCTTGGCCGCGGGGTGGCCGCGTGCCTTGGCCTTGGCCTTGGCCGCGGCCGAGCATTTGGCCAAAATGTGGGCACACGGTCCTCGGTGTTGCTTCGTATTCTTGGACAAAAAACTGAGATCCACACCTACCTTCCACTTCTTTCTCCGGTTTTGCCTGAATCGGACGAGTTGGCCCACCCGTTTGGGAACCCGTTCTCTGGCGGTAAAATGGCCGTTAAACGAGTTTCGGAGCTCGGAATTGCATTCCGTTTTCTCCCGCCACCGACTCCCACCAAACCTGACCACTCCAGCTAAAAATCCCACGCCGCCCCCGAAACACGAAATTTGGTCACAATCCGTGTGCTAAAGCTAATGGATTTTGGCCTTTTCGGGAGGAAAAATGGGCGCAGGGCCTCCCGCATTACTTTCGCCATTTCTTCGAGCGAAAAACAATACTAGCACTGTGAGGAGGCCCCCCGCCCAGTTCTACCACAACCGGACCATTTCACGGGCACGTTTCGTCCCCTTTTCGCACCCCCGCACGTTCGGTAAATCGGCCGTAAAATGAGGTTCAGACCTCGGAATCGACTCCCGTCTTCTCCAACGTTCGAGTATCGTACATATCTAATGCATCACCCCAAAATCGGCACCGCCCCGGAAATGCGAAAGTTGGCCAAGACCCGTGAGCTACAGCACACGGCCTTGGCCGCGGGGTGGCTGCGTGCCTAGGCCTTGGCAGCGGTGTGGCTGGGTGCCAGGGCCTTGGCCTTGGCCGCGGGGTGGCTGCGTGCCTAGGCCTTGGCCGTGGGGTGGCTGGGTGCCAAGGCTTTGGCCTTGGCCGTGGGGTGGCTGCGTGCCTTGCCTTGGCCGCGGGCTAGCTGCGTGCCTAGGCCATGGCCACGGGGTGGCTGCGTGCCTAGGCCATGGCCGCGGGGTGGCTGTGTGCATAGGCCATGGCCGCGGGGTGGCTCCGTGCATAGGCCATGGCCGCGGGATGGCTGCGTGCCTAGGCCTTGGCCGCGTGGTGGCTGCGTGCCTAGGCCTTGGCCGCGGGGTGGCTGGGTGCCATGGCCTTGGCTTTGGCCGCGGGGAGGCTGCGTGCCTTGGCTTTGGCCGCGGGCTGGCTGCGTGCCTTGCTCGAAATGCAGCACATGCTCGCGACCAAGGCACGTTGCACACTCTCGCACACACACAACACACACTTGGACCGCGCTCCCGGGGCAAGGATAGGGAGCTCGAGCGTGGCCCTGTGCCTTGGCCTTGGCCGCGGGGTGGCCGCGTGCCTTGGACTTAGCCTTGGCCGCGGGCGAGCATTTGGCCAAAATGTGAGGACACGGTCCTCGCCGTTGCTTCGCATTCTTGGACCAAATACTGAGATCCACACCTACCTTCCACTTCTTTCTCCGGTTTTGCCTGAATCGGACGAGTTGGCCCACCCGTTTTGGAACCCGTTCTCTGGCGGTAAAATGGCCGTAAAACGAGTTTCGGAGCTCGGAATTGGATACCCTTTTCTCCCACCACCGACTCCCACCAAACCCGACCATGCCAGCCAAAAATCCCACGCCGCCCCCGAAACACGAAATTTGGACGCAATCCGTGTGCTATATAGCTCACGGATTTTTGCCTTTTCAGGCGGAAAAATGGGCGCAGGGCCTCCCGCATTATTTTCGCCATTTCTTCGAGCGTAAAACAGTACTAGGACCATGAGGAGGCCCCCGGCCCAGTTCTACCACAACCGGACCATTTCACGGGCACGTTTCGTCCCCTTTTCGCACCCCTGCACGCTCGGTAAATCAGCCGTAAAACTAGGTTCGGACCTCGGAATCGACTCCCGTCTTCTCTGACATTCGACTGTCGCACGTATCTAATGCTTCACCACAAAATCCCGCACCGCCCCAGAAACGCGAAAGTTGGCCAAGATCCATGAGCACACGGCCTTGGCCGCGGGGTGGCTGCTTGCCCAGGCCTTGGCAGCGGCGTGGCTGCGTGCCATGGCCGCGGGGTGGCTGGGTACCACGGCCGTGGGGTGGCTGGGTGCCACGGCCTTGGCCTTGGCCATGGGGTGGCTTCGTGCCTTGGCCTTGGCCGCGGGGTGGCTGCGTGCCTTGCTCGAAATGCAGCACATGCTCGCGACAAAGGAACGTCGCACACTCTCGCACGCACAGAACGGACACTTGGGCCGCGCTCCCGGGGCAAGGATAGGGAGCTCGAGCGTGGCCCTGTGCCTTGGCCTTGGCCGCGGGGTGGCCGCGTGTCTTGCCCTTGGCCTTGGCCGCGGGCGAGCATTTGGCCAAAATGTGAGCACACGGTCCTCGCGGTTGCTTCGTATTCTTGGACCAAAAACTGAGATCCACACCTACCTTCCACTTCTTTCTCTGGTTTTTCCTGAATCCGACCAGTTGGCCCACCCGTTTGGGCACCCGTTCTCTGGCGGTAAAATGGTCGTTAAACGGGTTGGGGAGCTCGGAATTGGATTCCGTTTCCTCCCGCCACCGACTCCCACCAAACCCGACCACGCCCGCCAAAAATCCCACGCCGCCCCCGAAATGTGAAATTTGGCCGCAATCCGTGTGCTATAGCTCACGGATTTTGGCCTTTTCTGGCGGAAAAATGGGCGCAGGGCCTCCCGCATTATTTTTTCCATTTCTTCAAGTGGAAAGCAGTACTAGCACCGTGATAGGCCCCTGGCCCAGTTCTACCACAACCGGACCAATTCGTGGCCACGTTTCGTCCCCTTTTCGCACCCCCGCATTTCGGTAAATCAGACGTAAAACGAGGTTCGGACCACGGAATCGACTCCCGTCTTCTCCGACGTTCGACTGTTGCACGTATCTAATGCATTACCCGAAAATCCCGCCCGGCCCCGGAAACGCGAAAGTTGGCCAAGATCCGTGAGCTACAGCACACGGCCTTGGCCGCGGGGTGGCTGGGTGCCATGGCCTTGGCTACGGGGTGGCTGGGTGCCTAGGCCTTGGCCGCGGGGTGGCTGGGTGCCATGGCCTTGGCCTTGGCCGCGGGCTGGCTGCGTGCCTAGGCCTTGGCGTTGGCCACGGGGTGGCTGCGTGCCTTGGCCTTGGCCACGGGGTGCCTGCGTGCCTAGGCCTTGGGCGCGGGGTGGCTGGGTGCCATGGCCTTGGCTACGGGGTGGCTGCGTGCCTAGGCCTTGGCCGCGGGGTGGCTGGGTACCATGGCCTTGGCCTTGGCCGCGGGCTGGCTGCGTGCCTTGGCCACGGGGTGGCTGCGTGCCTTGGCCTTGGCCACGGGGTGCCTGCGTGCCTAGGCCTTGGCCGCGGGGTGGCTGGGTGCCATGGTCTTGGCCTTGGCCATGGGCTGGCTGCGTGCCTAGGCCTTGGCCGCGGGGTGGCTGTGTGCCATGGCCTTGGCCTTGGCCGCGGGGTGCTGTGTGCCATGGCCTTGGCCTTTGCCGCGGGGTGGCTGCGTGCCTTGCTCGAAATGCAGCACATGCTCGCGACCAAGGCACGTCGCACACTCTCGCGCACACACAACACAAACTTGGGCCGCGCTCCCGGGGCAAGGATAGGGAGCTCGAGCATGGCCCTGTGCCTTGGCCTTGGCCGCGGGGTGGTCGCGTGCCTTGGTCGCGGGCGAGCATTTGGCCAAAATGTGAGATACTATTAAATAGAAAGAGAAAAATATTTCGTAGCACGAAAAGAGGTGTTTTTGGCCTCACGTGGCATGCTGGGAGTGGGGGGCAAAACGGGTGCTCACGGCCAAGGCACGGGGCCACGCTCAAGCTCCCTATCCTTGCCTCGGGAGCGCGCGTTGGCTGCACCATACCTGGGCATTGGCCGCGGCACGAAAGTTGGACCAGATCCGCGAGCTACAGCACACGGTCTTTGGCCATTTTGGCCCGAAAAATGGGGACGGAGCTTCCGCGCTGTTTCCCCCACTTTTGAGTCCCGCAAGATAACTTCTGTCGAAATACGTCACCTCCTAAAATTTCGGCCCAAACAAAGTCGGATAGACGCATGGGCCACGCCCGCTATATGCATTTGCCGATGATGCCGCGCGCGTGCGGGCAGCGTGCCTTGGCCTTGGCCGCGGGGTGGCAGCGTGCCTTGACCTTGGCCGCGGGCTGGCTGTGTGCCTTGCTCGAAATACAGCACATGCTCGCGACCAAGGCACGTCGTACACTCTCGCGCACACACAACACACACTTGGGCCGCGCTCCCGGGGCAAGGATAGGGAGCTTGAGCGTGGCCCTGTGCCTTGGCCTTGGCCGCGGGGTGGCCGCGTGCCTTGGCCTTGGCCTTGGCCGCGGGCGAGCATTTGGCCAAAATGTGAGCACACGGTCCTCGCCGTTGCTTCGTATTCTTGGACCAAAAACAGAGATCCACACCTACCTTCCACTTCTTGCTCCAGTTTTGCCTGAATCGGACGAGTTGGCCCACCTGTTTGGGCACCCGTTCTCTGGCGGTAAAATGGCCGTAAAACGTGTTTCGGAGCTCGGAATTGGATTCCCTTTTCTCCCGCCACCGATTCCCACCAAACCCGACCACGCCAGCCAAAAATCCCACGCCGCCCCCGAAACACTAAATTTGGCCACAATCCGTGTGCTATAGCTCACGGATTTTGGCATTTTCGGGCGGAAAAATGCGAAAGTTGGCCAAGATCCGTGAGCTAAAGCACATGGCATAGGCGGCGGGGTGGCTGCGTGCCTAGGCCATGGCCGCGGGGTGGCTGCGTGCCTAGGCCATGGCCGCGGGGTGGCTGCGTGCCTAGGCCATGGCCGCGGGGTGGATGCGTGCCTAGGCCTTGGCCGCGGGGTGGCTGCGTGCCTAGGCCTTTGCCGCGGGGTGGCTGGGTGCCATGGCCTTGGCCTTGGCCACGGGGTGGCTGCGTGCCTTGGCCTTGGCAGCGGGCTGGCTGCGTGCCTTGCTCGAAATGCAGCACATGCTCGCGACCAAGGCACGTCACACACTCTCGCGCACACACAACACAAACTTGGGCCGCACTCCCGGGGCAAGGATAGGGAGCTCGAGCGTGGCCCTGTCCCTTGGCCTTGGCCGCGGGGTGGCCGCGTGCCTTGGCCACGGGGTGGCCGCGTGCATTGGCCGCGGGGTGGCCGCGTGCCTTGGCCGCGGGCGGGCATTTGGCCAAAATGTGAGCACACGGTCCTCGCCGTTGCTTCGTATTCTTGGACCAAAAACTGAGATCCACACCTACCTTCCACTTCTTTCTCCGGTTTTTCCTGAATCCGACGAGTTGGCCCACCCGTTTGGGAACACGTTCTCTGGCGGTAAAATGGCTGTTAAACGAGTTTCGGAGCTCGGAATTGGATTCCGTTTTATCCCGCCACCGACTCCCACCAAACCCGACCACGCCAGCCAAAAATCCCACGCTTCCCCTGAAACACGAAATTTGGCGGCCCCAGTGTGTGTTGTGTGTGCGTGACAGTGTGCGACCTGCCTTGGTCGCGAGCATGTGCTGCATTTCGAGCAAGGCACGGAGCCAGCCCGCGGCCAAGGCCAAGGCACGCGTCCACCCCGCGGCCAAGGCCATGGCACCCAGCCAGCCTGCGGCCAAGGCCATGGCACCCAGCCAGCCCGCGGCCAAGGCCTAGGCACGCCGCCAGCCCGCGGCCAAGGCCTTGGCACGCAGCCACCCCGAGGCCAAGGCCATGGCACCCAGCCACCCCGTGGACAAGGCCTAGGCACGCGTCCACCCCGCGGCCAAGGCCATGGCACCCAGCCAGCCCGCGGCCAAGGCCTAGGCACGCAGCCACCCCGCGGCCAAGGCCTTGGCACACAGCCACCCCGTGGCCCAGGCCAAGGCCATGGCATCCAGCCACCCCGCGGCCAAGGCCAAGGCCGTGTGCTGTCGCTCATGGATCTTGGCCAACTTTCCCGTTTCCGGGGCGGTGCGGGATTTTGGGGTGATGCATTAGATACGTGCGACAGTCGAACGTCGGAAAAGAGGGGAATCGATTTGGAGGTCCGAACCTCATTTTCCGGCCGATTTACAGAGGGTGCGGGGGTGCGAAAAGGGGACGAAACGTGCCCTCGAATTGGTCCGATTGTGGTAGAACTGGGCCGGGGGCCTCCTCACGGAGCAAGTACTGCTTTCCGCTCAAAGAAATGGCAAAAATAATGCGGGAGGCCCTGCGCCCATTCACGGATTGTGGCCAAATTTCGCGTTTCGGGGGCGGCGTGGGATTTTGGGCTGGCGTCGTCGGGTTTGGTGGGAGTCGGTGGTGGGAGAAAACGGAATCCAATTCGGAGCTCCGAAACTCGTTTTACGGCCATCTTACTAGCTGCGAATGGGTGCCCAAACGGGTGGGCCAACTCGTCCGATTCAGGCAAAACCGGAGAAAGAAGTGGAAGGTAGGTGTGGATCTCAGTTTTGGTCCAAGAATACGAAGAAACGGCGAGGACCGTGTGCGCACATTTTGGCCAAATGCTCGCCCGCGGCCAAGGCCAAGCCACGCAGCCACCCCGCGGCCAACGCCAAGGCACAGGGCCACGCTCGAGCTCCCTATCCTTGCCTCGGGAGCGCGGCCGGAGTGTGTGTTGTGTGTGCGTGAGAGTGTGCGACCTGCCTTGGTCGCGAGCATGTACTGCATTTCGAGCAAAGCACGGAGCCAGCCCGCGGCCAAGGCCAAGGACGAGGCACACAGCCACCCCGTGGCCAAGGCCAAGGCACGCGTCCACCCCGCGGCCAAGGCCATGGCACCCAGCCAGCCCGCGGCGAAGGCCATGGCACCCAGCCAGCCCACGGCCAAGGCCTAGGCACCCAGCCAGCCTGCGGCCAAGGCCTAGGCATGCAGCCAGCCTGCGGCCAAGGCCTTGGCACGCAGCCACCCCGAGGCCAAGGCCAAGGCCATGGCACGCAGCCACCCCGCGGCCAAGGCCAAGCCCAAGGCCAAGGCCGTGTGCTGTAGCTCACGGATCTTCACCAACTTTCGCGTTTCCGGGGCGGTGCGGGATTTTGGGGTGATGCTTTAGATACGTGCGACAGTCGAGGGTTGGAAAAGAGGGGAGTCGATTTCGAGGTACGAACCTCGTTTTATGGCCGATTTTCCGAGAGTGCAGGGGTGCGAAAAGGGTACGAAACGTGCCCGCGAATTGGTCCGATTGTGGTAGAACTGGGCCGGGGGCCTCCTCACGGCGCAAGTACTGTTTTCCGCTCAACGAAATTGCGAAAATAATGCGGGAGGACCTGCGCCCATTTTTCCCCCGGAAAAGGCCAAAATCCGTGAGCTATAGCACACGGATTGTGGCCAAATTTCGCGTTTCGGGGTCGGCATGGGATTTTGTGCTGGCGTCGTCGGGTTTGGTGGGAGTCGGTGGTGGGAGAAAACAGAATCCAATTCCGAGCTCCGAAACTCGTTTTACGGCCATCTTACTAGCGAACTGGTGCCCAAACGGGTGGGCCCACTCGTCCGATTCAGGCAAAACCAGAGAAAGAAGTGGAAGGTAGGTGTGGATCTCAGTTTTTGGTCCAAGAATACAAAGCAACGGCGAGGACCGTGTGCTCACATTTTGGCCAAATGCTTGCCCGCAGCCAAGGCCAAGCCTTGCAGCCACCCTGCGGCCAACGCCAAGGCACAGGGCCACGCTCGAGCTCCCTATCCTTGCCTCCGGAGCGCGGCCGGAGTGTGTGTTGTGTGTGCGTGCGAGTGTGCGACCTGCGTTGGTCGCGAGCATATGCTGTATTTCGAGAAAGGCACCTAGCCAGCCCGCGGCCAAGGCCAAGGCCGAGGCACGCAGCTACCCCGTGGAAGCCACCCCGTGGACAAGGCCTAGGCACGCGTCCACCCCGCGGCCAAGGCCATGGCACCCAGCCAGCCCGCGGCCAAGGCCTAGGCACGCAGCCACCCCGCGGCCAAGGACTTGGCACACAGCCACCCCGTGGCCCAGGCCAAGGCCATGGCATCCAGCCACCCCGCGGCCAAGGCTAAGGCCGTGTGCTGTCGCTCACGGATCTTGGCCAACTTTCGCGTTTCCGGGGCGGTGCGGGTTGTTCGGGTGATGCGTTAGATACGTGCGACAGTCGAATGTCGGAAAAGAGGGGAGTCAATTTCGAGGTCCGAACCTCGTTTTACGGCTGATTTACCGAGGGTGCAGGGGTGCGAAAAGGGGACGAAACGTGCCCTCGAATTGTTCCGATTGTGGTAGAACTGGGCTGGGGGTCTCCTCACGGCGCAAGTACTGCTTTCCGCTCGAAGAAATGGTAAAAATAATGCGGGAGGCCCTGCGCCCATTTTTCCGCCAGAAAAGGCCAAAATCCGTGAGCTATAGCACACGGATTGTGGCCAAACTTCGCGTTTCGGGGGCGGCGTGGGATTTTGAGCTAGCGTCGTCGGGTTTGGTGGGAGTCGGTGGCGGGAGAAAACTGAATCCAATTCTGAGCTCCGAAACTCATTTTACGGACATCTTACCGGCAGCGAACGGGTGCCCAAACGGGTGGGCCAAGTCGTCCGATTCAGGAAAAACCGGAGAAAGAAGTGGAAAGTAGGTGTGGATCTCAGTTTTTGGTCCAAGAATACGATGAAACGGCGAGGACCGTGTGCTCACATTTTGGCCAAATGCTCACCCGCGGCCAAGGCCAAGCCACGCAGACACCCCGCGGCCAACGCCAAGGCACAGGGCCACGCTCGAGCTCCCTATCCTTGCCTCGGGAGCGCGGCCGGAGTGTGTGTTGTGTGTGCGTGAGAGTGTGCGACCTGCCTTGGTCGCGAGCATGTGCTGCATTTCAAGCAAGCCACGGAGCCAGCCCGCGGCCATGGCCAAGGCCGAGGCACGCAGCCACCCCGTGGCCAAGGCCAAGGCACGCGTCCACCCCGCGGCGAAGGCCATGGCACCCAGCCAGCCCGCGGCCAAGGCCATGGCACCCAGCCAGCCTGCGGCCAAGGCCTAGGCGCGCAGCCAGCCCGCGGCCAAGGCCATGGCGCGCAGCCACCCCGCGGCCAAGGACAAGGCCGTGTGCTGTAGCTCACGGATCTTGGCCAAATTTCGCGTTTCCGGGGCGATGCGGGATTTTGGGGTGATGCATTAGATACGTGCGACAGTCGAGCGTTGGAAAAGAGGGGAGTCGATTTCGAGGTCCGAACCTCGTTTTACGGCCGATTTACCAAGGGTGCGGGGGTGCGAAAAGGGGACGAAACGTGCCCGCGAATTGGTCCGATTGTGGTAGAACTTGGCCGGGGGCCTCCTCACGGCGCAAGTACTGTTTTCCGCTCGAAGAAATGGCGAAAATAATGCGGGAGGCCCTGCGCCCATTTTTCCCCCGGAAAAGGCCAAAATCCGTGAGCTATAGCACACGGATTGTGGCCAAATTTCGCGTTTCGGGGGCGGCGTGGGATTTTGGGCTGGCGTCGTCCGGTTTGGTGGGAGTCGGTGGCGGGAGAAAACGGAATCCAATTCCGAGCTCCGAAACTCATTTTACGGCCATCTTACCGGCAGTGAACGGGTGCCCAAACGGGTGGGCCCACTCGTCTGATTCAGGCAAAACCGGAGAAAGAAGTGGAAGGTAGGTGTGGATCTCAGTTTTTGGTCCAAGAATACGAAGAAACGGCGAGGACCGTGTGCTCACATTTTGGCCAAATGCTCGCCCGCGGCCAAGGCCAAGCCATGCAGCCACCCCGCGGCCAACGCCAAGGCACAGGGCCACGCTCGAGCTCCCTATCCTTGCCTCGGGAGTGCGGCCGGAGTGTGTGTTGTGTGTGCGTGAGAGTGGACGACCTGCCTTGGTCGCGAGCATATGCTGCATTTCGAGAAAGGCACGTAGCCAGCCCGCGGCCAAGGCCAAGGCCGAGGCACGCAGCCACCCCGTGGGAAAGGCCTAGGCATGCGTCCACCCCCGGCCAAGGCCATGGCACCCAGCCAGCCCGCGGCCAAGGCCTAGGCACGCAGCCACCCCGCGGCCAAGGCCAACGCCATGGCACCCAGCCACCCCGCGGCCAAGGCCTAAGCACGCAGCCACCCCGCGGCCAATGCCAAGGCCGGGTGCTGTCACTCACGGATCTTGGCCAACTTTCGCGTTTCAGGGGCGGTGCGGGATTTTGGGGTGATGCATTAGATATGTGCGACAGTCGAACGTCGGAAAAGAGGGGAGTCGATTTCGAGGTCCGAACCTCGTTTTACGGCCGATTTACCGAGGGTGCGGGGGTGCGAAAAGGGCACGAAACGTTCCCTCGAATTGGTCCGATTGTGGTAGAACTGGGCCGGGGGCCTCCTCACGGCGCAAGTACTGCTTTCCGCTCGAAGAAATGGAAAAAATAATGCGGGAGGCCCTGCGCCCATTTTTCCTCCAGAAAAGGCCAAAATCCGTGAGCTATAGCACACGGATTGCGGCCAAATTTCGCGTTTTGGGGGCGGCGTGGGATTTTTGGCTGGCGTGGTCGGGTTTGGTGGGAGTCGGTGGCGGGAGAAAACGGAATCCAATTCCGAGTTCCGAAACTCGTTTTACGGCCATTTTTCCGCCAGAGAACGGGTGCCCAAACGGGTGGGCCAACTCGTCGGATTCAGGCAAAACTTGAGAAAGAAGTGGAAGGTAGGTGTGGATCTCAGTTTTTGGTCCAAAAATACGAAGCAACGGCGAGGACCGTGTGCTCACATTTTGGAAAAATGTTCGCCCACGGCCAAGGCCAAGGCCAAGGCACGCGGCCACCCCGCTGCCAAGGCCTAGGCACGCAGCCACCCCGCGGCCAAGGCCGTGTGCTGTAGCTCACGGATCTTGGCCAACTTTCGCGTTTCCGGGGCGGTGCGGGATTTTGGGGTGATGCATTAGATACGTGTGACAGTCGAACGTCGGAGAAGACGGGAGTCGATTCCGAGGTCCGAACCTCATTTTACGGCCGATTTACCGAACGTGCGGGGGTGCGAAAAGGGGACGAGACGTGCCCGCGAATTGGTCCGGTTGTGGTAGAACTGGGCCGGGGGTCTCCTCACGGTGCTAGCACTGTTTTGCGCTCGAAGAAATGGCGAAAATAATGCAGGAGGTCCTGCGCCCATTTTTCCGCCCGAAAAGGCCAAAATCCATGAGCTATAGCACACGGATTGCGGCCAAATTTCACGTTTCGGGGGCGGCGTGGGATTTTTGGCTGGCGTGGTCGGGTTTTGTGGGAGTCGGTGGCGGTAGAAAACGGAATCCAATTCCGAGTTCCGAAACTCGTTTTACGGCCATTTTACCGCCAGAGAACGGGTGCCCAAACGGGTGGGCCAACTCGTCGGATTCAGGAAAAACCAGAGAAAGAAGTGGAAGGTAGGTGTGGATCTCAGTTTTTGGTCCAAAAATACGAAGCAACGGCGAGGACCGTGTGCTCACATTTTGGAAAAATGCTCGCTCACGGCCAAGGCCAAGGCCAAGGCAGGCGGCCACCACGCGGCCAAGGCCTAGGCACACAACCACCCTGCGGCCAAGTCATGTGCTGTAGCTCACGGATCATGGCCAACTTTCGCGTTTCCGGGGCGGTGCGGGATTTTGGGGTGATGCATTAGATACGTGCGACAGTCGAACGTCGGAGAAGACAGGAGTCAATTCCGAGGTCCGAACCTCGTTTTACGGCCGATTTACTGAACGTGCGGGGGTGCGAAAAGGGGACGAAACGTGCCCGCGAATTGGTCCGGTTGTGGTAGAACTGGGCCGGGGGCCTCCTCACGTTGCTAGTACTGTTTTGCGCTCGAAGAAATGGCGAAAATAATGCGGGAGTCCCTGCGCCCATTTTTCCGCCCGAAAAGGCCAAAATCCGTGAGCTATAGCACACGGATTGCGGCCAAATTTCGCGTTTTGAGGGCGGCATGGGATTTTTGGCTGGCGTGGTCGGGTTTGGTGGGAGTCGGTGTCGGGAGAAAACGGAATCCAATTCCGAGCTCCGAAACTCGTTTTACGGCCATTTTACCGCCAGAGAACGGGTGCCCAAACGGGTGGGCCAACTCGTCGGATTCAGGAAAAACCAGAGAAAGAAGTGGAAGGTAGGTGTGGATCTCAGTTTTTGGTCCAAGAATACGAAGCAACAGCGAGGAACGTGTGCTCACATTTTGGCAAAATGCTCGCCCGCGGCTAAGGCCAAGGCCAAGGCACGCGGCCACCCCGCGGCCAGGGCCAAGGCACATGACCACGCTCGAGCTCCCTATCCTTGCCCCGGGAGCGCGGCCGAAGTGTGTATTGTGTGTGCGCGAGGGTCTGCGACGTGCCTTGGTCCCGAGAATGTGCTGCATTTCGAGCATGGCACGCAGCCAGCCCGAGGCCAAGGCCAAGGCACGCAGCCACCCCGCGGCGAAGGCCAAGGCCAAGGCACGCAGCCACCCCGCGGCGAAGGCCAAGGCCATGGCACCCAGCCACCCGGCGGCCAAGGCCTAGGCATGCAGCCACCCCGCGGCCAAGCCGTGTGCTGTAGCTCACGGATCTTGGCCAACTTTCGCATTTCCGGGGCGGGGCAGGATTTTGGGTGATGCATTAGATATGTGCGACAGTCGAACGTCGGAGAAGATGGGAGTCGATTCCGAGGGCCGAACCTCGTTTTACGTCTAATTTAACGAACGTACGGGGTTGCAAAAGGGAACGAAACGTGCCCGCGAATTGGTCCGGTTGAGGTAGAACTGAGCCGGGGGCCTCCTCACGGTGCTAGTACTGTTTTCCTCTCGAAGAAATGGCGAAAATAATGCGGGAGTCCCTGCACCCATTTTTCTGCCCGAAAAGGCCAAAATCCGTGAGCGCGGTCCAAGTGTGTGTTGTGTGTGTGCGAGAGTGTGCGACGTGCCTTGGCCATGGCCGTGGAGTGGCTGCGTGCCTAGTCCATGGCCGCGGGGTGGCTGCGTGCCTAGGCCAACGGCGAGGACCGTGTGCTGACATTTTGGCAAAATGCTCGCCCGCGGCCAAGGCCAAGTCCAAGGCAGAGGGCCACGCTCGAGCTCCCTATCCATGCCCCAGGAACGCGGTCCAAGTGTGTGTTGTGTGTGTGTGAGAGTGTGCGACGTGCCTTGGTCGCGAGCATGTGCTGCATTTCGAGCAAGGCACGCAGCCAGCCCGCGGCCAAAGCCAAGGCACGCAGCCACGCCGCGGCCAAAGCCTTGGCCATGGCACCCAGCCACCCCGCGGCCATGGCCTAGGCACGCAGCCACCCCGCGGCCATGGCCTAGGCACGCAGCCACACCGCGGCCAAGGCCTAGGCACGCAACCACCCCGCGGCCATGGCCTAGGCACGCAGCCACCCCGCGGCCATGGCCTAGGCACACTGCCACCCGCGGCCAAGGCCGTGTGCTGTAGCTCACGGATCTTGGCCAACTTTCGCATTTTTCCGCCCGAAAAGGCCAAAATCCGTGAGCTATAGCACACGGATTGCGGCCAAATTTCGCGTATCGGGGGCGGCGTGGGATTTTTGGCTGGCGTGGTTGGGTTTGGTGGGAGTCGGTGGCGGGAGAAAACGGAATCCAATTCCAAGCTCCGATACTCGTTTTACGGCCATTTTACTGCCAGAGAACGGGTGCCCGAACGGGTGGCCCAACTCGTCGGATTCAGGCAAAACCGGAGAAAGAAGTGGAAGGTAGGTGTGGATCTCAGTTTTTGGTCCAAGAATACGAAGCAACGGCGAGGACCGTGTGCTCACATTTTGGCAAAATGCACGCCCACGGCCAAGGCCAAGGCCAAGGCACGCGGCCACCCCACGGCCAAGGCCAAGGCACAGGGCCACGCTCGAGCTCCCTATCCTTGCCCCGGGAGCGCGGCCCAAGTGTATGTTGTGTGTGCGCGAGAGTGTGAGACGTCCCTTGGTCGCGAGCATGTGCTGTATTTCGAGCAAGGCACGCAGCCAGCCCGCGACCAAACCCAAGGCACGCAGCCACCCCACGGCCAAGGGCAAGGCCAAGGCCATGGCACCCAGCCACCCCGGCCAAGGCCTAGGCACGCAGCCACCCCGCGGCCAAGGCCAAGGCCATGGCACCCAGCCACCCCGCGGCCAAGGCCTAGGCACTGCAGCAGCCATCTTGGCCAAGGCCAAGGCCATGGCACCCAGCCACCCTGCGGCCAAGGCCTAGGCATGCAGCCACCCCACGGCCAAGGCCAAGGCCATGGCACCCAGCCACCCCGCGGCCAAGGCCTAGGCACGCAGCCACCCCGCGGCCAAGGCCTAGGCACGCAGCCACCCCGCGGCCATGGCCTAGGCACGCAGCCACCCCTCGGCCATGGGCTAGGCACAAAGCCACCCCGCGGCCAAGGCCGTGTGCTGTAGCTCACAGATCTTTGCCAACTTTCGCATTTTTCTGCCCGAAAAGGCCAAAATCCGTGAGCTACGGCACATGGATTGCGGCCAAAATCGCGTTTCGGGGGCAGCGTGGATTTTTGGCTGGCGTGGTCGGGTTTGGTGGGAGTCGGTGCCGGGAGAAAACGGAATCCAATTCCGAGCTCCGAAACTCGTTTTACGGCCATTTTACCGCCAGAGAACGGGTTCCCAAATGGGTGGGCCAACACGTCCGATTCAGGCAAAACCGGAGAAAGAAGTGGAAGGTAAAGTGGATCTCAGTTTTTGGTCCAAGAATGCGAAGCAACGGCGAGGAATGTGTCCTCACATTTTGGCCAAATTCTCGCCCGCGGCCAAGGCCAAGGCCAAGGCACGCGGCCACCCCGCGGCCAAGGCCAAGGCACAAGGCCACGCTCGAGATCCCTATCCTTGCCCCGGGAGGGCGGTCCAAGTGTGTATTGTGTGTGCGCGAGAGTGTGCGACGTGCCTTGGTCGCGAGCATGTGCTGCATTTCGAGCAAGGCACGCAGCCACCCCGCGGCCAAGGCCTAGGCACGCAGCCACCCTGTGGCCAAGGCCAAGGCCATGGCACCCAGCCACCCCGCGGCCAAGGCCAAGGGACGCAGCCACCCCGTGGCGAAGGCCAAGGCACGCAGCCACCCCGCGGCCAAGGCCGTGTGCTGTAGCTCACGGATCTTGGCCAACTTTCGCGTTTCCGGGGTGGTGCGGGATTTTGGAGTGATTCATTAGATACGTGCGACAGTCGAACGTCGGAGAAGACGGGAGTGGATTCCGAGGTCCGAACCTCGTTTTACGGCTAATTTACCGAACGTACGGGGGTGCGAAAAGGGAACGAAACGTGCCGGTGAATTGTTCCGGTTGTGGTAGAACTGGGCCGGGGGCCTCCTCACGGTGCTAGTACTGTTTTCCTCTTGAAGAAATGGCAAAAATAATGCGGGAGGCCCTGCGCCCATTTTTCCTCCTGAAAAGGCCAAAATCCGTGAGCTATAGCACACGGATTGCGGCCAAATTTCGCGTTTTGAGGGCGGCATGGGATTTTTGGCTGGCGTGGTCGGGTTTGGTGGGAGTCGGTGCCGGGAGAAAACGGAATCCAATTCTGAGCTCCGATACTCGTTTTACGGCCATTTTACCGCCAGAGAACGGGAGCCAAAACGGGTGGGCCAACTTGTCGGATTCAGGCAAAACCGGAGAAAGAAGTGGAAGGTAGGTGTGGATCTCAGTTTTTGGTCCAAGAATACGAAGCACCGGCGAGGACAGTGTGCTCAAATTTTGGCCAAATGCTCGCCCGCGGCCAAGGCCAAGGCACGCGGCCACCCCGCGGCCAAGGCCAAGGCACGCGGCCACCCCGCGGCCAAGGCCAGGGCACAGGCCCACGCTCGAGCTCCCTATCCTTGCCCCGGGAGCGCGGCCCAAGTGTGTGTTGTGTGTGCGTAAGAGTGTGCGACGTGCCTTGGTCGCGGGCATCTGCTGCATTTCGAGCAAGGCCAAGGCCAAGGCCATGGCATGCAACCACCCCGCGGCCAAGGCCAAGGCACGCAGCCATCCCGCGGCCAAGGCCAAGGCACGCAGCCACCCCGCGGCCAAGGCCAAGGCCATGGCACCCAGCCACCCCGCGGCCAAGGCCTAGGCCCGCGGCCCCCCCCACCCCCCGGCCAAGGCCATGGCACCCAGCCACCCCGCGGCCAAGGCCTAGGCACGCAGCCACCGCGCGGCCAAGGCCAAGGCCAAGGCACCCAGCCACCCGGCGCCCAAGGCCAAGGCACGCTGCCACCCCGTGGCCAAGGCCAAGGCCATGGCACCCAGCCACGCCGCTGCCAAGGCCTAGGCACGCAGCCACCCCGCGGCCAAGGCCGTGTGCTGTAGCTCACGGATCTTGGCCAACTTTCGCGTTTCCGGGGCGGTGCAGGATTTTGGGGTGATGCATTAGATACGTGCGGCAGTCGAACATCGCAGAACACGGGAGTCGATTCCGAGTTCCGAACCTCGTTTTACGGCTGATTTACCGAACGTGCGGGGGTGCGAAAAGGGGACGAAACCTGCCCGCGAATTGGTCCGGTTGTGGTAGAACTGGGCCGGGGGCTTTCTCACGGCGCTAGAACTGTTTTGCGTTCGAAGAACGGGCGAAAATAATGCGGGAGGCCTGCGGCCATTTTTCCGCCCAAAATGGCCAAAATCCATGAGCTATAACACACGGATTGCGGCCAAATTTCGTGTTTCACGGGGGGCGTGGAATTTTTGGCTGGCGTGGTTGGGTTTGGTGGGAGGTGGTGGCGGGAGAAAACGGAATCCAATTCCGAGCTCCCAAACTCGTTTTACGGCCATTTTACCGCCAGAGAACGGGTTCCCAAACGGGTTGGCCAACTCGTCCGATTCAGGCAAAACCGGAGAAAGAAGTGGAAGGTAGGTGCGGATCTCAGTTTTTGGTCCAAGAATGCGAAGCAACCGCGAGGACCGCAATCTGACATTTTGGCCAAATGCTCGCCCGCGGCCAAGGCCGAGGCCAAGGCACGCGGCCACCCCGCGGCCAAGGCCAAGGCACAGGGCCACGCTCGAGCTCCCTATCCTTGCCCCGGGAGCGCGGCCCAAGTGGGTGTTGTGTGTGCGCGAGAGTGTGCGAGGTGCCTTGGTCCCGAGCACGTGCTGGATTTCGAGCACGGCACGCAGCCAGCCCGCGGCCAAGGCCAAGGCACGCAGCCACCCCGCGGCCAAGGGCAATGCCATGGCACACAGCCACCCCGCGGCCAAGGTCTAGGACGCAGCCAGCCCGCGGCCAAGGCCAAGACCATGGCACCCAGCCACCCCGCGGCCAAGGCCTAGGCACGCAGCCACCCCGTTGCCAAAGCCAAGGCCATGCCACCCAGCCACCCTGCGGCCAAGGCCTAGGCACGCAGCCACCCCGCGGCCAAGGCCAACGCCATCGGACCCCGCGGGCAAGGCCTAGGCACGCAGCCACCCCGCGGCAAAGGCCTAGGCACGCAGCCACCCCGCGGCCAAGGCCGTGTGCTGTAGCTCACGGATCTTGGCCAACTTTCGCGTTTCCGGGGCGGTGCGGGATTTCGGGGAGATGCATTAGATACGTGTGACATTCGAAAGTCGGAGAAGACGGGAGTCGATTCCGAGGTCCGAACCTCGTTTTACGGCCGATTTACCGAACTAGTGGGGGTGCGAAAAGGTGACGAAAAGTGCCCGCGAATTGGTCCGGTTGTGGTAGAACTGGGCCGGGGGCCTGCTCACAGTGCTAGTACTGTTTTGTGCTCGAAGAAATGGCGAAAATAATGCGGGAGGCCCTCCGCCCTTTTTCCCGCCGGAAAAGGCCAAAGTCCGTGAGCTATAGCACACGGATTGCGGCCGAATTTCGCGTTTCGGGGGCAGCGTGGGATTTTTGGCTGGCGTGGTCGGCTTTGGTGGGAGTCGGTGGCGGGAGAAAACGGAATACGATTCCGAGCTCCGAAACTCGGTTTACGGCCATTTTACCGCCAGAGAACGGGTTCCCAAACGGGTGGGCCAACTCGTCCGATTCAGGCAAAACCGGAGAAAGAAGTGGAAGGTGAGTGTGGATCTCAGTTTTTGGTCCAAGAATGCGAAGCAACGGCGAGGACCGTGTCCTCACATCTTGGCCAAATGCTCACCCGCGGCCAAGGCCAAGGCCAAGGCACGCGGCCACCCCGCGGCCAAGGCCAAGGCACAGGGCCACGCTCGAGCTCCCTATCCTTGCCCAGGGAGCGCGGCCCAAGTTTGTGTTGTGTGTGTGCGAGAGTGTGTGACGTGCCTTGGTCGCGAGCATGTGCTGCATTTCGAGCAAGGCACGCAGCCATCCCCCCGCCAAAGCCAAGGCACGCAGCCACCCCGCGGCCAAGGCCAAGGCCATGGCACCCAGCCACCCCGCGGACAAGGCCTAGGCACGCAGCCACCCCGCGGCCAAGGCCAAGGCCATGGCACCCAGCCACCCTGCGGCCAAGGCCTAGGCACGCAGCCACCCCGCGGCCAAGGCTGTGTCCTGTAGCTCACGGATCTTGGCCAACTTTCGCGTTTCCGGGGCGGTGCAGGAATTTGGGGTGATACATTAGATACGTACGACAGTCGAACGTCGGAGAAGACAGGAGTCGAATCCGAGGTCCGAACCTAGTTTTACGGCCGATTTACCGAACGTGCGGGGGTGCGAAAAGGGGACGAAACGTGCCCACGAATTGGTCCGGTTGTGGTAGAACTGGGCCGGGGGCCTCCTCGCGGTGCTAGTACTGTTTTGCGCTCGAAGAAATGGCGAAAATAGTGCGGGAGGCCCTGCGCCCATTTTTCCGCCCGAAAAGGCCAAAATCTGTGAGCTATAGCACACGGATTGCGGCCAAATTTCGTGTTTCGGGGGCGGAGTGGGTTTTTTGGCGGGCGTGGTCGGGTTTGGTGGGAGTCGGTGGCGGGAGGAAACGGAATCCAATTCCAAGCTCCCAAACTCATTTTACGGCCATTTTACCGCTAGAGAACGTGTCCCCAAACGGGTGGGCCAACTTGTTGGATTCAGGAAAAACCGGAGAAAGAAGTGGAAGGTAGGGGTGGATCTCAGTTTTTGGTCCAAGAATACGAAGCAACCGAGAGGACCGAATGCTCACATTTTAGCCAAATGCTCGCCCGCGGCCAAGGCCAAGGCCAAGACACGCGGCCACCCCGCGGCCAAGGCCAACGCACAGGGCCACGCTCGAGCTCCCTATCCTTGCCCCGGGAGCGCGGCCCAAGTGTGTGTTGTGTGTGCGCGAGAGTGTGCGACGTGCCTTTGTCGCGAGCATGTGCTGCATTTCGAGCAAGGCACGCATCCAGCCCGCGGCCAAGGGCAAGGCACGAAGCCACCCCTTGGCAAGGGCCAAGGCCATGGCACCCAGCCACCCCGCGGCCAAGGCCAAGCCACGAAGCCACCCCGTGGCCAAGGCCTAGGCAAGCGGCCACCACTCGGCCAAGGCCAAGGCCATGGCACCCAGCCACCCCGCGGCCAAGGCCAAGGCACAGGCACAGGGCCATGCTCGAGCACACTATCCTTGCCCCGGGAGCGCGGCCCAAGTGTGTGTTGTGTGTGCGCGAGAGTGTGCGACGTGCCTTGGTCGCGAGCATGTGCTGCATTTCGAGCAAGGCACGCAGCCAGCCCGCGGCCAAGGCAAGGCACCCAGCTACCCCGCGGCCAAGGCCGACGCACGCAGCCACCCCACGGCCAAGGCCAAGGCCATGGCACCCAGCCACCCCGCGGAGAAGGCCTAGGCACGCCGCCAGCCCGCGGCCAAGGCCAAGGCCATGGCACCCAGCCACGCCCGCTGCCAAGGCCTCGGCACGCAGCCACCCTGCGGCCAAGGCCGTGTGCTGTAGCTCACGGATCTTGGCCAACTTTCGCGTTTCCGGGGCGGTGCGGGATTTTGGGGTGATGCATTAGATACGTACGACAGTCGAACGTCGGAGAAGACGGGAGTCGATTCTGAGGTCCGAACCTCGTTTTACGGCAGATTTACCGAACGTGCGGGGGTGCGAAAAGGGGACAAAACGTGCCCGCGAATTGGTCCGTTTGTGGTAGAACTGGGCCGGGGGCGAGCATGTGCTGCATTTCGAGCAAGGCACACAGCCAGCCCACCGCCAAAGCCAAGGCACGCAGCCACCCCGCGGCCAAGGCCGAGGCCATGGCACCCAGCCACCCCGCGGCAAAGGCCTAGGCACGCAGCCACCCCGAGGCCAAGGCCAAGGCCATGGCACCCAGCCACCCCGCGGCTAAGGCCAAGGCCATGGAACCCAGCCACCCCGCGGCTAAAGCCAAGGATTTGGCACCCAGCCACCCCGCGGCCAAGGCCTAGGCACGCAGCCACCCCGCGGCCAAGGCAAAGGCCATGGCACTCAGCCACCCCGCAGCCAAGGCCGAGGCACGCAGCCACCCCGCGGCCAAGGCCAAGGCACGCAGCCACCCCCTGCCAAGGCCTAGGCACGTAGCCACCCCGCGGCCAAGGCCGTGTGCTGTAGCTCACGGATCTTGGCCAACTTTCGCGTTTCCGGGGCGGTGCGGGATTTTGGGGTGATGCATTAGATACGTACGACAGTTGAACGTCGGAGAAGACGGGAGTCGATTCCGAGGTCCGAACCTCGTTTTACGGCAGATTTACCAAACGTGCGGGGGTGCGAAAAGGGGACGAAACGTGCCTGCGAATTGGTCCGCTTGTGGTAGAACTGGGCCGGGGGCCTCCTCACGGTGGTAGTACTGTTTTGCGCTTGAAGAAATTGCGAAAATAATGCGGGAGGCCCTGCGCCAATTTTTCCGCCCGAAAAGGCCAAAATCCGTGAGCTGTAGCACACGGATTGCGGCCAAATTTCGTGTTTCGGGGGCGGCGTGGGATTTTTGGCTGGCGTGGTCGGGTTTTGTGGGAGTCGGTGGCGGGAGAAAACGGAATGCAATTCCGAGCTCCGAAACTCGTTTAACGGCCATTTTACCGCCAGAGAACGGGTTCCCAAACGGGTGGGCCAACTCGTCCGATTCAGGCAAAACCGGAGAAAGAAGTGGAAGGTAGGTGTAGATCTCAGTTTTTGTCCAAGAATACGAAGAAACGCCGAGGACCGTGTGCTAACATTTTGGCCAAATGCTCGCCCGCGGCCAAGGCACGCGGCCACCCCGCGGCCAAGGCATACGGCCACCCCGCGGCCAAGGCCAAGGCACAGGGCCACGCTCGAGCTCCCTATCCTTGCCCCGGGAGCCTGGCCCAAGTTTGTGTTGTGTGTGCGCGAGAGTCTGCAACGTGCCTTGGTCGCGAACATGTGCTGCATTTCGAGCAAGGCACGCAGCCAGCCCGCCGCCAAAGCCAAGGCACGCAGCCACCCCGCGGCCAAGGCCGAGGCCATGCCACCCAGCCACCCCACGGACAAGGCCAAGCCCATGGAACCCAGCCACCCCGCGGCCAAAGCCAAGGAGTTGGCACCCAGCCACCCCGCGGCCAAGGCCTAGGCACGCAGCCACGCCGCGGCCAAGGCCTAGGCACGCAGCCACCCCGCGGCCAAGGGCAAGGCCATGGCGCCCAGCCACCCCGCGGCCAAGGCCATGGCACCCAGCCACCCCGCGGCCAAGGCCAAGGCACGCAGCCACCCCGCGGACAAGGCCAAGACACGCAGCCACCCCGTGGCCAAGGCCAAGGCCATGGCACCCTGCCATGCCGCTGCCAAGGCCTAGGCACGCAGCCACCCCGCGGCCAAGGCCGTGTGCTGTAGCTCACGGATCTTGGCCAACTTTCGTGTTTCCGGGGCGGTGCAGGATTTTGGGGTGATGCATTAGATACGTGCGACATTCGAACATCGGAGAAGACGGGAGTCGATTCCGAGGTCCGACCGTCGTTTTACAGCCGATTTACCGAACGTGCGGGGGTGCGAAAAGGGGACGAAACGTGCCCGCGAATTGGTCCGATTGTGGTAGAACTGGGCCGGGGGCCTCCTCACGGCGCAAGTACTGTTTTCTGCTCGAAGAAATGGCGAGAATAATGCGGGAGGCCCTGCGCCCATTTTTCCCCCGGAAAAGGCCAAAATCCGTGAGCTATAGCACACGGATTGTGGCAAAATTTCGCGTTTCAGGGGCGGCGTGGGATTTTTGGCTGGCGTGGTCGGGTTTGGTGGGAGTCGGTGGCGGGAGAAAACGGAATCCAATTCCGAGCTCCGAAACTCGTTTAACGGCCATTTTACCGCCAGAGAACGGGTTCCCAAACGGGTGGGCCAACTCGTCCGATTCAGGCAAAACCGGAGAAAGAAGTGGAAGGTAGGTGTGGATCTCAGTTTTTGTCCAAGAATACGAAGAAACGGCGAGGACCGTGTGCTCACATTTTGGCCAAATGCTCGCCCGCGGCCAAGGCACGCGGCCACCACGCGGCCAAGGCACGCGGCCACCCCGCGGCCAAGGCATGCGGCCACCCCGCGGCCAAGGCCAAGGCACAGGGCCACGCTCGAGCTCCCTATCCTTGCCCCGGGAGCCCGGCCCAAGTTTGTGTTGTGTGTGCGCGAGACTCTGCGACGTGCCTTGGTCGCGAGCATGTGCTGCATTTCGAGCAAGGCACGCAGCCACCCCGCGGCCAAAGCCAATGACTTGGCACCCAGCCACCCCGCGGCCAAGGCCTAGGCACGCAGCCACCCCGCGGCCAAGGCCAAGGCCATGGCACCCAGCCACCCCGCGGCCAAGGCCAAGGCACGCAGCCACCCCGCGAGCATGTGCTGCATTTCGAGCAAGGCACGCAGCCAGCCCGCCGCCAAAGCCAAGGCACGCAGCCACCCCGCGGCCAAGGCCGAGGCCATGGCACCCAGCCACCCCACGGACAAGGCCAAGCCCATGGCACCCAGCCACCCCGCGGCTAAGGCCAAGGCCAAGGCCATGGCACCCAGCCACCCCGCGGCCAAAGCCAAGGACTTGGCACCCAGCCACCCCGCGGCCAAGGCCTAGGCACGCAGCCACCCCGCGGCCAAGGCCAAGGCCATGGCACCCAGCCACGCCGCTGCCAAGGCCTAGGCACGCAGCCACCCCGCGGCCAAGGCCGTGTGCTGTAGCTCACGGATCTTGGCCAACTTTCGCGTTTCCGGGGCGGTGCAGGATTTTGGGGTGATGCATTAGATACGTGCAACATTCGAACATCGCAGAAGACGGGAGTCGATTCCGAGGTCCGACCGTCGTTTTACTGCCGATTTACCGAACGTGCGGGGGTGCGAAAAGGGGACGAAACGTGCCCGCGAATTGGTCCGATTGTGGTAGAACTGGGCCGGGGGCCTCCTCACGGCGCAAGTACTGTTTTCCGCTCGAAGAAATGGTGAAAATAATGCGGGAGGCCCTGCGCCCATTTTTCCCCCGGAAAAGGCCAAAATCCGTGAGCTATAGCACACGGATTGTGGCCAAATTTCGCGTTTCAGGGGCGGCGTGGGATTTTGGGCTGGCGTGGTCGGGTTTGGTGGGAGTCGGTGGCGGGAGAAAACGGAATCCAATTCCGAGCTCCGAAACTCATTTTACGGCCATCTTACCGACAGCGAACGGGTGCCCAAACGGGTGGGCCCACTCGTCCGATTCAGGCAAAACCGGAGAAAGAAGTGGAAGGTAGGTGTGGATCTCAGTTTTTGGTCCAAGAATACGAAGAAACGGCGAGGACCGTGTGCTCACATTTTGTCCAAATGCTCGCCAGCGGCCAAGGCACGCGGCCACCCCGCGGCCAAGGCCAAGGCACAGGGCCACGCTCGAGCACACTATCCTTGCCCCGGGAGCGCGGCCCAAGTGTGTGTCGTGTGTGCGTGAGAGTGTGCGACGTTCCTTGGTTGCGAGCATGTGCTGCATTTCGAGCAAGGCACACAGCCAGCCTGCGGCCAAGGCAAGGCACGCAGCCACCCCGCGGCCAAGGGCAAGGCCATGGCACCCAGCCACCCAGCGGCCAAGGCCTAGGCACGCAGCCACTCCACGGCCAAGGCCAAGGCCATGGCACCCAGCCACCCCGCAGCCAAGGCCTAGGCACGCAGCCACCCTGTGGCCAAGGCCAAGGCCATGGCACCCAGCCACGCCGCTGCCAAGGCCTAGGCACGCAGCCACCCCGCGGCCAAGGCCGTGTGCTGTAGCTCATGGATCTTGGCCAACTTTCGCATTTCCGGGGCGGTGCGGGATTTTGGGGTGATGCATTAGATACATGCGACAGTCGAACGTCAGAGAAGATGGGAGTCGATTCCGAGGTCCGAACCTCGTTTTACGGCTGATTTACCGAACGTGCGGGGGTGCGAAAAGGGGACGAAACGTGCCTGCGAATTGGTCCGGTTGTGGTAGAACTGGGCCGGGGGCCTCCTCATGGTGCTAGTACTGTTTTACGCTCGAAGAAATGGCGAAAATAATGCGGGAGGCCTTGCGCCCATTTTTCCGCCCGAAAAGGCCAAAATCCGTGAGCTATAGAACACGGATTGCGGCCAAATTTCGTGTTTCGGGGGCGGTGTGGGATTTTTGGCTGGCGTGGTCGGGTTTGGTGGGAGTCGGTGGCGGGAGAAAACGGAATCCAATTCCGAGCTCCGAAACTCGTTTAACGGCCATTTTACCGCCAGAGAACGGGTGGGCCAACTCGTCCGATTCAGGCAAAACCGGAGAAAGAAGTGGAAGGTAGGTGTGGATCTCAGTTTTTGGTCCAAGAATACGAAGAAACGGCGAGGACCGTGTGCCAAATGCTCGCCCGCGGCCAAGGCCAAGGCACAGGGCCACGCTCGAGCTCCCTATCCTTGCCTCGGTAGCGCGGCCGGAGTGTGTGTTGTGTGTCCGTGAGAGTGTGCGACCTACCTTGGTCGCGAGCATGTGCTGCATTTCGAGCAAGGCAGGGAGCCAGCCCGCGGCCAAGGCCAAGGCCGAGGCACGCAGCCACCCCGTGGCCAAGGCCAAGGCACGCGTCCACCCCGCGGCCAAGGCGATGGCACCCAGCCAGCCCGCGGCAAAGGCCTTGGCACACAGCGACCCGGTGGCCAAGGCCAAGGCCATGGCCATGGCCCGTAGCCACCCCGCAGCCAAGGCCAAGGCCGTGTGCTGTCGCTCACGGATCTTGGCCAACTTTCGCGTTTCCGGGGCGGTGCAGGATTTTGGGGTGATGCATTAGATACGGGCGACAGTCGAACGTCGGAAAAGAGGGGAGTCGATTTCGAGGTCCGAACCTCATTTTATGGCCGATTTACCGAGCGTGCGGGGGTACGAAAAGGGGACGAAACGTTCCCTCGAATAGGTTCGATTGTGGTAGAACTGGGCCGGGGGCCTCCTCACGGCGCAAGTAGCCACGCCGCGGCCTCCTCACGGCGCAAGTAGCCACGCCGCGGCCTCCTCACGGCGCAAGTACTGCTTTCCGCTCGAAGAAATGGCAAAAATTATGCGAGAGGCCATGCGCCCATTTTTCCGCCAGAAAAGGCCAAAATCCGTGAGCTATAGCACACGGATTGTGGCCAAATTTCGCGTTTCGGGGGGGGGCATGGGATTTTTGGCTGGCGTGGTCGGGTTTGGTGGGAGTCGGTGGCGGCAGAAAACGGAATCCAATTCCGAGCTCCGAAACTCGTTTTACGGCCATCTTACCAGCAGCGAACGGCTGCCCAAACGGGTGGGCCATATCATCCGATTCAGGCAAAACCGGAGAAAGAAGTGTAAGGTAGGTGTGGATCTCAGTTTTTTGTCCAAGAATACGAAGAAACGGCGAGGACCGTGTGCTCACATTTTGGCCAAATGCTCGCCCACGGCCAAGGCCAGGCCACGCAGCCAGACCGCGGCCAAGGCCATGGCTCCCAGCCAGCCCGCGGCCAAGGCCATGGCACCCAGCCAGCTCGCGGCCAAGGCCTAGGCACACAGCGAGCCCGCGGCCAAGGCTTTGGCACGCAGCCACCCCGAGGCCAAGGCAAAGGCCATGGCAAGCAGGCACCCCGTGGCCAAGGCCAAGGCATGGCACGCCGCCACCCTGCGGCCAAGGCATGGCACGCCGCCACCCTGCGGCCAAGGCCAAGGCCGTGTGTTGTAGCTCACGGATCTTCGCCAACTTTCGCGTTTCCGGAGTGGTGCGGGCTGGCAAAGTGCCTTTCTCGAAATGCAGCATATGCTCGCGACCAAGGCAGGTCGCACACTCTCACGAACACACAACACACACTCCGGCCGCGCTCCCGAGGCAAGGATAGGGAGCTCGAGCGTCGCCCTGTGCCTTGGCGTTGGCCGCGGGGTGGCTGCATGGCTTGGCCTTGGCCGCGGGCGATCATTTGGCCAAAATGTGAGCACACGGTCCTCGCCGTTGCTTCGTATTCTTGGACCAAAAACTGAGATCTACACCTACCGTCCACTTCTTTCTCCGGTTTTGCCTGAATCGGACGAGTGGGCCAACCCGTTTGGGCACCCGTTCGCTGCCGGTAAGATGGCCGTAAAACGAGTTTCGTTGCTCGGAATTGGATTCCGTTTTCTCCCGCCACCGACTCCCACCAAACCCGACGACGCCAGCCCAAAATCCCACGCCGCCCCCGAAACGCGAAATTTGGCCACAATCCGTGTGCTATAGCTCACGGATTTTGGCCTTTTCCGGGGGAAAAATGGGCGCAGGTCCTCCCGCATTATTTTCGCCATTTCTTCGAGCGGAAAACAGTACTTGCGCCGTGAGGAGACCCCGGCCCAGTTCTACCACAATCGGACCAATTCGCGGGCACGTTTCGCCCACTGTTCGCACCCCCGCACCCTCAGTAAATCAGCCGTAAAACGAGGTTCGGACCTCGAAATCGACTCCCCTCTTTTCCAACGATCGACTGTGTCACGTGTCTAATGCATCACCCCAAAATCCCGCACCGCCCCAGAAACACGAAAGTTGGCCAAGATCCTTGAGCTACAGCACATGGCCTTGGCCTTGGCCGCGGGGTGGCTGCGTGCCATGGCCTTGGCCTTGGCCGCGGGGTGGCTGCGTGCCATGGCCATGGCCTTGGCCTCGGGGTGGCAACGTGCCAAGGCCTTGGCCGCGGCCTGGCTGCGTGCCTAGGCCTTGGCCGCCGGCTGGCTGGGTGCCATGGCCTTGGCCGCGGGGTGGACGCGTGCCTTGGCCTTGGCCACGGGGTGGCTGCGTGCCTCGTCCTTGGCCTTGGTGGCGGGCTGGCTCCGTGGCTTGCTCGAAATGCAGCACATGCTCGCGACCAAGACAAGTCGCACACTCTCACGCACACACAACACACACTCCGGCCGCGCTCCCGAGGCAAGGATAGGGAGCTCGAGCGTGGCCCTGTGCCTTGGCGTTGGCCGCGGGGTGGCTGCATGGCTTGGCCTTGGCCGCGGGCGAGCATTTGGCCAAAATGTGAGCACACGGTCCTCGCCGTTTCTTCGTATTCTTGGACCAAAAACTGAGATCCACACCTACCTTCCACTTCTTTCTCCGGTTTTGGCTGAATCGGACGAGTTGGCCCACCCGTTTGGGCAGCCGTTCGCAGCCGGTAAGATGGCCGTAAAACGAGTTTCGGAGCTCGGAATTGGATTCCGTTTTCTCCCACCACCGACACCCACCAAACCCGACGACGCCAGCCCAAAATCCCACGCCGCCGCCGCAATGCGAAATTTGGCCACAATCCGTGTAATATAGCTCACGGATTTTGGCCTTTTCTGGAGGAAAAATGGGCGCAGGGCCTCCCGCATTATTTTCGCCATTTCTTTGAGCGGAAAGCAGTACTTGCGCCGTGAGGAGGCCCCCGGCCCAGTTCTACCACAATCGGACCAATTCGAGGGCACGTTTCGTGCCCTTTTCTCAGCCCCGCACCCTCGGTAAATCGGCCGTAAAACGAGGTTCGGACCTCGAAATCGACTCCCCTCTTTTCCGACATTCGACTGTCGCACGCATCTAATGCATCATCCCAAAATCGCGCACCGCCCCGGAAACGTGAAAGTTGGGCAAGATCCGTGAGCGACAGCACACGGCCTTGGCCTTGGCCGCGGGGTGGACGCGTGCCTAGGCCTTGTCCACGGGGTGGCTGCCACGGGGTAGCTGCGTGCCTCGGCCTTGGCCTTGGCCGCGGGCTGGCACGTGCCTTTCTCAAAATGCAGCATATGCTCGCGACCAAGGCAGGTCGCACGCTCTCACGCACACACAACACACACTCTGGACGCGCTCCCGAGGCAAGGATAGGGAGCTCGAGCGTGGCCCTGTGCCTTGGCGTTGGCCGCGGGGTGGCTGCATGGCTTGGCCTTGGCCGCGGGCGAGCATTTGGCCAAAATGTGAGCACACGGTCCTCGCCGTTTCTTCGTATTCTTGGACCAAAAACTGAGATCCAGACCTACCTTCCACTTCTTTCTCCGGTTTTGCCTGAATCGGACGAGTGGGCCCACCCGTTTGGGCACCCGATCGCTGCCGGTAAGATGGCCGAAAAACGAATTTCGGAGCTCGGAATTGGATTCCATTTTCTCCCGCCACCGACTCCCACCAAACCCGATGACGCCAGCCCAAAATCCCACGCCGCCCACGAAACGCGAAATTTGGCTTCAATCAGTGTACTATAGCTCACGGATTTTGGCCTTTTCCGGGGGAAAAATGGGCGCAGGGCCTCCCGCATTATTTTCGCCATTTCTTTGAGCGGAAAGCAGTACTTGCGCCGTGAGGAGGCCCCCGGCCCAGTTCTACCACAATCGGACCAATTCGAGGGCACGTTTTGTCCCCTTTTCGCACCCCCGCACCCTCGGTAAATCGGTCGTAAAATGAGGTTTGGACCTCTAAATCGACTCCCCTCTTTTCCAACGGTCGACTGTCGAACGTATCTAATGCATCACCCCAAAATCCCGTACCGCCCCGGAAACGCGAAAGTTGGCCAAGATCCGTGAGTGACAGCACACGGCCTTGGCCTTGGCCGCGGGGTGGCTACTTGCCTAGGCCTTGGCCGCGGGGTGGCTCCTTGCCTAGGCCTTGGCTGTGTGCCAAGGCCTTGGCCACGGGTGGCTGCGTGCCTCGGCCTTGGCCTTGGCCGCGGGCTGGCTACGTGCCTTTCTCGAAATGCAGCATATGCTCGCCACCAAGGCAGGTCACAGACTCTCACGCACACACAACACACACTCCGGCCGCGCTCCCGAGGCAAGGATAGGGAGCTCGAGCATGGCCCTGTGCCTTGGCATTGGCCGCGGGGTGGCTGCATGGCTTGGCCTTGGCCGCGGGCGAGCATTTGGCCAAAATGTGAGCACACGGACCTCGCCATTTCTTCGTATTCTTGGACCAAAAACTGAGATCCACACCTACCTTCCACTTCTTTCCCCGGTTTTGCCTGAATCGGACGAGTTGGCCCACCCGTTTGGGCACCCGTTCGCTGCCGGTAAGATGGCCGTAAAATGAGTTTCGGAGCTCGGAATTGGATTTCGTTTTCTCCCGCCACCGACTCCCACCAAACGCGATGACGCCAGCCCAAAATCTCACGCCGCCCCCGAAACGCGAAATTTGGCCACAATCCGTGTGCTATAGCTCACGGATTTTGGCCTTTTCTGGCGGAAAAATGGGCGCTGGGCCTCCCGCATTATTTTTGCCATTTCTTCAAGCGGAAAGCAGTACTTGCGCCGTGAGGAGGCCCCCGGCCCAGTTCTACCACAATCGTACCAATTCGAGGGCACGTTTCGTCCCCTTTTCGCACCCACGCACCCTCGGTAAATCGGCCGTCAAATGAGGTTCGGACCTCGAAATCGACTCCCCTCTTTTCCCACGCTCGACTGTCGCACGTATCTAATGCATCACCCCAAAATCCCGCACCGCACCGGAAACGCGAAAGTTGGCCAAGATCCGTGAGCGACAGTACACGGCCTTGGCCTTGGCCGCGGGGTGGCTGCGTGCCTAGGCCTTGGCCGCGGGGTGGCTGTGTGCCTAGGCCTTGGCTGCGGGGTGGACGCGTGCCTAGGCCTTGGCTGCGGTGTGGACGCGTGCCTAGGCCTTGGCCACAGGGTGGACGCGTGCCTAGGCCTTGGCCACGTGGTGGCTGCGTGCCTATGCCTTGGCCTTTGCCACGGGCTGGCTACGTGGCTTTCTCGAAATGCAGCATATGCTCGCGACCAAGGCAGGTCGCACACTCTCACGCACACACAACGCACAATCCGGCCGCGCTCCCGAGGCAAGGATAGGGAGCTTGAGCGTGGCCCCGTGCCTCGGGGTTGGCCGCGGGGTGGCTGCATGGCTTGGCCTTGGCCGCGGGCGAGCATTTGGCCAAACTGTGAGCACACAGTCCTCGCCGTTTCTTCGTATTCTTGCACCAAAAACTGAGATCCACACCTACCTTCCACACCTACCGTGCTATAGCTCACGGATTTTGGCCTTTTCTGGCGGAAAAATGGGCGCAGGGCCTCCCGAATTATTTTTGCCATTTCTTCGAGCGGAAAGTAGTACTTGTGCCGTGAGGAGGCCCCCGGCCCAGTTCTGCCACAATCGGACCAATTCGAGGGAACGTTTCATCCCCTTTTCGCACCACCGCACCCTCGGTAAATCGGCCGTAAAACGAGGTTCGGACCTCGAAATCGACTCCCCTCTTTTCCAACGCTCGACTGTCCCAAGTATCTAATGTATCACCCCAAAATCCCGCACCGCCCCGGAAACGCGAAAGTTGGCCAAGATCCGTGAGCTACAGCACACGGCCTTGGCCTTGGCCGCGGGGTGGCTACTTGCCTAGGCCTTGGCCGCGGGCTGGCTGGGTGCCATGGCCTTGGCCGCGGGCTGGCTGGGTGCCATGGCCTTGGCCGCGGGGTGGACGCGTGCCTTGGCCTTGGCCACGGGGTGGCTGCGTGCCTCAGCCTTGGCCTTCGCCGCGGGCTGGCTCCGTGCCTTGCTCTAAATGCAGCACGTGCTCGCGACCAAGGCAGGTCGCACACTCTCAACCACACAAAACACAAACTCCGACCGCGCTTGCGAGGCAAGGATAGGGAGCCCGAGCGAGGCCCTGTGCCTTGGCGTTGGCCGCGGGCTGGCTGCGTGGCTTGGCCTTGGCCGCCGCCTTGCTGGTTGCGATGGCCTTGGCCGCAGGGTGGACGCGTGACAAGGACTTGGCCGCGGGGTGGCTGCGTGCCATGGCCTTGGCCTTGGCCACCGGGTGGCTGTGTGCCAAGGCCTTGGCCGCGGGGTGGCTGCGTGCCTAGGCCTTGGCCGCGGGCTGGCTGGGTACCATGGCCTTGGCCGCAGGGTGGACGCGTGCCTAGGCCTTGTCCGCAGGTTGGACGCGTGCCTAGGCCTTGGCCGCGGGGTGGCTGCGTGCCTAGGCCTTGCCCACGGGGTGGCTGGGTACCATGGCCTTGGCCGCGGGGTGGACGAGTGCCTAGGCCTTGGCCGCCGGGTGGACGCGTGCCTAGGCCTTGGCCACGTGGTTGCTGCGTGCCTATGCCTTGGCCTCGGCCGCGGGCTGGCTACGTGCCTTTCTCGAAATGCAGCATATGCTCGCGACCAAGGCAGGTCACACACTCTCACGCACACACAACACACACTCCGGCTGCGCTCCCGAGGCAATGGTAGGGAGCTCGAGCGTGGCCCTGTGCCTCGGGGTTGGCCGCGGGGTGGCTCCATGGCTTGGCCTTGGCCGCGGGCGAGCATTTGGCCAAAATGTGAGCACACGGTCCTTGCCGTTTCTTCGTATTCTTGGACCAAAAACTGAGATCCACACCTACCTTCCACTTCTTTCTCCGGTTTTACCTGAATCGGACGAGTTGGCCCACCCGTTTGGGCACCCGTTCGCTTCCGGTAAGATGGCCGTAAAACGAGTTTCGGAGCTCGGAATTGGATTCCGTTTTCTCCAACCACCGACTCCCACCAAAGCCGATGACGCCAGCCTAAAATCCCACACCGCCCCCGAAACACGAAATTGGGCCACAATCCGTGTGCTATAGCTCACGGATTTTGGCCTTTTCTGGCGGAAAAATGGATGCAGGGCCTCCCGCATTATTTTTGCCATTTCTTCGAGCGGAAAGCAGTACTTGCGCCGTGAGGAGGCCCCCGGCCCAGTTCTACCACAATCGCACCAATTCGCAGGCACGTTTCGTCCCCTTTTCGCACGCCCGCACCCTCGGTAAATCGGCCGTAAAATGAGGTTCAGACCTCGAAATGGACTCCCCTCTTTTCCGACGTTCGACTGTCGCACGTATCTGATGCATCACCCCAGAATCCCGCACCGCCCCGGAAACGCGAAAGTTGGCCAAGATCCGTGAGCGACAGCACACGGACTTGGCCTTGGCCACGGGGTAGCTGCGGGCCATGGCCTTGGCCTTGGCCTCGGGGTGGCTGCGTGCCATGGCCTTGGCCAAAATGTGAGCACACGGTCCTTGCCGTTTCTTCGTATTCTTGGACCAAAAACTGAGATCCACACCTACTTCCACTTCTTTCTCCGGTTTTACCTGAATCGGACGAGTTGGCCCACCCGTTTGGCGAAAATAACGCGGGCTGGCTGCGTGTCTTGCTCGAAATGCAGCACATGCTCGGGACCAAGGCACGTCGCACACTCTCGCGCACACACAACACACACTTGGGCCGTGCTCCCGGGGCAAGGATAGGGACCTCGAGCGTGGCCCTGAGCCTTGGCCTTGGCCACGGGGTGGCCGCGTGCCTTGGCCTTGGCCTTGGCCGCGGGCGAGCATTTGGCCAAAATGTGAGCACATGGTCCTTGCCGTTGCTTCGTATTCTTGGACCAAAAACTGAGATCCACACCTACCTTCCACTTCTTTCTCCGGTTTTGCCTGAATCCGACGAGTTGGCCCACCCATTTGGGAACCCGTTCTCTGGCGGTAAAATGGCCGTTAAACGAGTTTCGGAGCTCAGAATTGGATTCCGTTTTCTCCCGCCCAGTTCTACCACAACTGGACCAATTCGCGGGCACATTTCATCCCCTTTTCGCATGCCCGCACGTTCGGTAAATCGGCCGTAAAAGGAGGTTCGGACCTCGGAATCGACTCCCGTCTTCTCCGACATTTGACTGTCGCACGTATCTAATGCATCATCCCAAAATCCCGCACTGCACCGGAAACGCGAAAGTTGGCCAAGATCTGTGAGCTACAGCACACGCCCTTGGCCGCTGGTTGGCTGCGTGCCTAGGCCTTGGCAGCGGGGTGGCTGGGTGCCATGGCCTTGGCCTTGGCCACGGGGTGGGTGCGTGCCTTGGCCTTGGCCACGGGGTGGGTGCGTGCCTTGGCCATGGCCGCGGGCTGGCTGGGTGCCATGGCCTTGGCCTTGGCCGCGGGGTGGGTGCGTGCCTTGGCCTTGGCCACGGGGTGGCTGCGTGCCTTGGCCATGGCCGCGGGGTGGCTGGGTGCCATGGCCTTGGCCTTGGCCGCGGGGTGGCTGCGTGCCATGGCCTTGCCCACGTGGTGGCTGCGTGCCTAGGCCTTGGCCGCGGGGTGGCTGCGTGCCTAGGCCTTGTCCACGGGGTGGCTGGGTGCGATGGCCTTGGCCATGGCCGCGGGGTGGCTGCGTGCCTTGACTTTGGCCGCGGGCTGGCTTCGTGCCTTGCTCGAAATGCAGCACATGCTCACGACCAAGGCACGTCGCACACTCTCGCGCACACACAACACAAACTTGGGCCGCGCTCCCGGGGCAAGGATAGGGAGCTCGATCGTGGCCCTGTGCCTTGGCCTTCGCCGCGGGGAGGCCGCGTGCCTTGGGCTTGGCCTTGGCCGCGGGCGAGCATTTGGTCAAAATGTGAGCACACGGTTCTCGCCGTTGCTTCGTATTCTTGGACCAAAAACTGAGATCCACACCTACCTTCCACTTCTTTCTCCGGTTTTGCCTGAATCCGACGAGTTGGCCCACCCGTTTGGGCACCCGTTCTCTGGCGGTAAAATGGCTGTAAAACGAGTTTCGGAGCTTGGAATTGGATTCCGTTTTCTCCCGCCACCGACTCCCACCAAACCCGACCACGCCTGCCAAAAATCACACGCTGCCCACGAAACACGAAATTTGGCTGCAATCCGTGTGCTGTAGCTCACGGATTTTGGCCTTTTCGGGCGGAAAAATGGGCGCAGGGCCTCCCGCATTATTTTCGCCATTTCTTCGAGAGGAAAACAGTACTAGCACCGTGAGGAGGCCCACTGCCCAGTTCTACCACAACCGGACCAATTCGCGGGCACGTTTCGTTCCCTTTTCGCACCCCCGCACGTTGGGTAAATCAAACGTAAAACGAGGTTCGGACCTCGGAATCGACTCCCGTCTTCTCGGACGTTCAACTGTTGCACGCATCTAATGCATCACCCAAAAATCCCGCCCGGCCCCGGAAACGAGAAAGTTGGCAAAGATCCGTGTGCTACAGCACACGGCCTTGGCCGTGGGGTGGCTGCGTGCCAAGGCCTTGGCCGCGGGGTGGCTGGGTGCCATGGCCTTGGCCTTGGCCGCGGGGTGGCTGGGTGCCATGGCCTTGGCCTTGGCCGTGGGGTGGCTGCGTGCCTAGGCCTTGGCCGGGGGGTGGCTGGGTGCCATGGCCTTGCCCTTGGCCGCGGGGTGGCTGCGTGCCTTGGCCTTGGCCGCGGGCTGGCTGCGTGCCATGCTCGAAATGCAGCACATGCTCACGACCAAGGCACGTCGCACACTCTCGCGCACACACAATACACACTTGGGCCGCGCTCCCGAGGCTAGAATAGGGAGCTCGAGCGTGGCCCTATACCTTGGCCTTGGCCGCGGGGTGGCCGCGTGCCTTGGCCTTGGGATTGGCCGCGGGCGAGCAATTTTCCAAAATGTGAGCACACGGTCCTCGCCGTTGCTGGGTGCCTTGGCCTTGGCCACGGGGTGGCTGGGTGCCTTGGCCTTGGCCACGGGGTGGCTGCGTGCCTTGGCCTTGGCCGCGGGGTGGCTGGGTTCCATGGCCTTGGCCGTGGGGTGGCTGCGTGCCTAGGGCTTGGCCGCGGGGTGGCTGGGTGCCATGGCCTTGGCCTTGGCCTTGGCCTTGGCCTTGGCCGTGGGGTGGCTGCGTGGCTAGGCCTTGGCCGCGGGGTGGCTGGGTGCCATGGCCTTGCCCTTGGCCGCGGGGTGTCTGCATGCCTTGCCTTGGCCGCGGGCTGGCTGCGTACCTAGGCCATGGCCGTGGGGTGGCTGCGTGCCTAGGCCTTCGAGGCGGGGTGGCTGGGTGCCATGGCCTTGCCCTTGGCCGCGGGGTGGCTGCGTGCCTTGGCCTAAGCCACGGGCTGGCTGCGTGCCATGCTCGAAATGAAGCACATTCTCGCGACCAAGGCACGTCGCACACTCTCGCGCACACACGACACAAACTTGGGCCGCGCTCCCGGGGCAAGGATAGGGAGCTCGATCGTGGCCCTATGCCTTGGCCTTGGCCGCGGGGAGGCCGCGTGCCTTGGGCTTGGCCTTGGCCGCGGGCGAGCATTTGGTCAAAATGTGAGCACACGGTCCTCGCCGTTGCTTCGTATTCTTGGACCAAAAACTGAGATCCACACCTACCTTCCACTTCTTTCTCCGGTTTTGCCTGAATCCGACGAGTTGGCCCAACCGTTTGGGCACCCGTTCTTTGGCAGTAAACTGGCTATAAAACGAGTTTCGGAGCTTGGAATTGGATTCCGTTTTCTCCTGCCACCGACTCACACCAAACCCGACCACGTCGGCAAAAAATACACGCCGCCCACGAAATGCGAAATTTGGCCGCAATCCGTGTGCTGTAGCTCACGGATTTTGGCCTTTTCAGGCGGAAAAATGGGCGCAGGGCCTCCCGCATTATTTTCGCCATTTCTTCGAGAGGAAAACAGTACTAGCACCGTGAGGAGGCCCACGGCCCAGTTCTACCACAACCGGACCAATTCGCGGTCACATTTCGTCCCCTTTTCGCACCCCCGCATGTTTGTTAAATCAGACGTAAAACGAGGTTCGGACCTCGGAATCGACTCCCGTCTCCTCCGACGTTCGACTGTCGCACGTATCTAATGCATCACCCCAAAATCCCGCCCCGCCCTGGAAACGCGAAAGTTTGTCAAGATCCGTGAGCTACAGCACACGGCCTTGGCAGCGGGGTGGCTGGGTGCCATGGCCTCGGGGTGGCTGCGTGCCTAGGCTTTGGCCTCGGGGTGGCTGGGTGCCATGGCCTTGGCCGTGGCCGCGGGGTGGCTGCGTGCCTTGCTCGAAATGCAGCACATGCTCACGACCAAGGCACGTCGCACACTCTCGCGCACACACAACACAAACTTGGGCCGCGCAACCAGGGCAAGGAATCGGAGCTCGAGCATGGCCCTGTGCCTTGGCCTTGGTCGCGGGGTGGCCGTGTGCCTTGGCCGCGGACGGGCATTTGGCCAAAATGTGAGCACACGGTCCTCGCCGTTGCTTCGTATTCTTGGACCAAAAACTGAGATCTGCACCTACCTTCCACTTATTTCTCCGGTTTTTGCCTGAATCCGACGAGTTGGCCCACCCGTTTGGGAACCCGTTCTCTGGCGGTAAAATGGCTGTTAAACGAGTTTCGGAGCTCGGAATTGGATAACGGTTTTCTCCCGCCATCGACTCCCACCAAACCCGACCACGCCAGCCAAAAATCCCACGCCGCCCTCAAAACACAAAATTTGGCGGCAATCCGTGTGCTGTGTAGCTCACGGATTTTGGCCTTTTCGGGCTGAAAAATGGGCGCAGGGCCTCCCACATTATTTTTGCCATTTCTTCGAGCGTAAAACAGTACTAGCACCGTGAGGAGCCCCCGGCCCAGTTCTACCACAACCGGACCAATTCGTGGGCACGTTTCGTTCCCTTTTCGTACCCCCGCACGTTCGGTAAATCGGCCGTAAAACGAGGTTCGGACCTCGGAATCGACTCCCGTCATCTCCGACGTTCGACTGTCGCACGTATCTAATGCGTCACCCCAAAATCCCGCACTGCCCCGGAAACGCTAAAGTTGGCCAAGATCCGTGAGCTACAGCACACGGCCTTGGACGCGGAGTGGCTGCGTGCCTAGGCCTTGGCAGCGGCGTGGCTGGGTGCCATGCGCTTGGCCTTGGCCACGGGGTGGCTGCGTGCCTTGGCCTTGGCCGCGGGGTGGCTGCGTGCCTTGGCCTTGGCCGCGGGCTGGCTGCGTGCCTTGCTCGAAATGCAGCACATGCTCGCGACCAAGGCATGTCGCACACTCTCGCGCACACACAACACACACTTGGGCCGCGCTCCCGGGGCAAGGATAGGGAGCTCGAGCGTTGCGCTGTGCCTTGGCCTTGGCCGCGGGGTGGCCGCGTGCCTTGGCCTAGGCCTTGGCCGCGGGCGAGCATTTGGCCAAAAATTGAGCACACAGTCCTCGCCGTTGCTTCGTATTCTTGGACCAAAAACTGAGATCCACACCTACCTTCCACTTCTTTCTCCGGTTTTGCCTGAATCCGACGAGTTGGCCCACTCGTTTGGGCACCCGTTCTCTGGCGGTAAAATGGCCGTAAAACGAGTTTCGGAACTCGGAATTGGATTCCGTTTTCTACCGCCACCGACTCCCACCAACCCCGACCACGCCAGCCAAAAATCCCACGCCGCCCCCAAAACGCGAAATTTGGCCACAATCCGTGTGCTATAGCTCACGGATTTTGCCCTTTTCCGGGGGAAAAATGGGCGCAGGGCCTCCCGCATTATTTTTGCCATTTGTTCGAGCGGAAAACAGTACTTGTGCCGTGAGGAGGCCCCCGGCCCAGTTCTACCACAAACGGACCAATTCGCGGGCACGTTTTGTCCCCTTTTCGCATCCCCGCACCCTCGGTAAATCGGCCGTAAAATGAGGTTCGGACCTCAAAATCGCCTCCCCTCTTTTCCAACGCTCGACTGTCGCACGTATCTAATGCATCACCCCAAAATCCCACACCGCCCTGGAAACACGAAAGTTGGCCAAGATCCGTGAGCTACAGCACACGGCCTTGGCCTTGGCCGCGGGGTGGCTGCGTGCCAAGGCCTTGGCCGCGGGCTGGCTGGGTGCCTAGGCCTTGGCCGCGGGCTGGCTGGGTGCCATGGCCTTGGCCGCGGGCTTGCTGGGTGTCATGGCCTTGGCCGCGGGGTGGACGCGTGCCTTGGCCTTGGCTGCGGGGTGGCTGCGTGCCTCGGCCTTGGCCTTGGCCGCGGGCTGGCTCTTTGCCTTGCTCGAAATGCAGCACATGCTCGCGACCAAGGCAGGTCGCACACTCTCACGCACACACAACACACACTCCGGCCGCGCTCCCGAGGCAAGGATAGGGAGCTCGAGCGTGGCCCTGTGCCTTGGCGTTGGACGCGGGGTGGCTGCGTGCCTTGGCCTTGGCCGCGGGTGAGCATTTGGCCAAAATGTGAGCACACTGTCACGGGCCGCCAAAATCTCCCGCAATCGGAGGCTAAGTTTGCGCGCGCGGGCTCGCTCAACAAAAATGCGGGGTGCGCTTAGTAAGTCCAGCCCAACTTCTAGAAATTGTAAAGATCCTCGAACTCTCTAGAATTGAGCATTCTAGTCCTTAGAGTTCTAGGCAACTTGGCAAGTTGCTAGGTGGTTCTAGAGCCCTCCATCCAAGCCTATAAATAGGCCACCTCCCTTGCCATTTTACACACAACACACCACAATTCCAGCACACACAACTCACAACACACAAGCTCTCAAAGCTCTCTTGTAAAGCTCTCTTGTAAATTACTCTTGTGAGTAATCAAGTGTATAGTTTGGCCACATTGCTCTTGCTTCTCTCTAGCCTTTGAATAAGCTTTCTTTGCTTAGCTAGTTTGAGAAGTGTTTTAGGCTTACTTAGCGACTAGCGTGCTAGAAGTCGACTAAGTGCCGCACGGGTTTGCTGCGCAAAATACTCATTCGACAAGCACGAATGATGCGCGCCGCATCGATGTGCCAATGCCCGACACCTACGATGGCACACGCAATGCCACTGTCGTGGACAACTTCCTCTTCGGGCTGGAACAATACTTCGACACCTTGGGTGTTCGCGACGAAGCAACAAAGGTAGGCACCGCGCCTACGTTTCTTCGAGGCACCGCACAACTATGGTGGCGGCGGAAGCATGGCGAGATGGGCAAGGGCATATGCGCCATCAACACTTGGGCTGAGTTCCAACGTGAACTCCGCAAACACTTTGCCCCAAGCAACGCGGAGAAGGAAGCACGAGGGCGCCTACATCTGCTCAAGCAAACAGGTAACGTCCGCGACTACATCAACGACTTTACTACTCTTATGCTTGAGATAACCGATATGTCCGATAAGGACTCTCTCTTCTACTTCCAAGACGGCCTCAAGGATTGGGCCAAAGCGGAACTTGATAGGCGTGGCGTCCAAACTCTCGGCGACGCCATCGCCACTGTGGAATCACTTACCGACTACTCCGCCCAATCCAAGGACAAGAGGCCTAGCCACGGCAAAGGTGGGGGAGAGGGCCGGAAGGACAAGGGCCAAAACAAGAAGGATTGGGGGCAGAAAAAACCTCCAAGCGGCAAGAGCGGGCAAAGCAAACCAGATGCAAAGCAGCCACCCAAGCCACGAAGCCCATGCTTCATATGCAATGGCCCTCACTGGGTACGCGACTGTCCGGAGAAGAAGTCGCTTAATGCCTTAGCCGCGCAGCTCAAGGGCCAGTCCACACCCTCGACGGAGGAACCCCAACACAACATGGGTACTCTCCAACGCCTTGGCGCACTCAAGACTCACCCACCAGCAGCCACGAAGAGTGGGCTCATGTACGTGAGTGCACACATCAACGGCCACTCCGTTCGAGCAATGCTCGACACCGGGGCAACGCACAACTTCATTTCCGAAGAAGAGGCCAAGCGCCTAGGCCTCAAAATCACTAAGGAAGGAGGCACTATGAAGGCGGTAAACTCACCCGCCAAACCGATCGCAGGCACCGCGCAAGGAGTGCGCGTGACACTGGGGACATGGAGCGGAAAGCTTGATTTCTCCGTCGTGCCCATGGACGACTTCAAGATGGTCCTCGGCATGGAGTTCTTTGATAAGGTACATGCCTTCCCTCTACCCTCTACAAACTCCCTAAGCATCCTCGATGGGAGTAATGCATGCATGGTTCCCGCCGAGCGCTCCAAGGCCACGGATAAGACGCTCTCGGCCATGCAATTTAAGAAAGCTTTTCGGAAGGACCCTAGCTTCTTGGTCTCCATCCGGGAGCTGAACGAGGGAGAATCTCGCTCAAGCTCATCAAGCCAAGTCCCACCACCCATCGAAGAAGTCCTCGATGAATTCAAGGACGTTATGCCTCCGAAGCTTCCACAAAGGCTCCCACCTAGACGAGAGGTGGATCATGAGATCGAGCTGGAGCAAGGCGCAAAGCCACCGGCATTGGCACCATACTGCATGGCGCCACCGGAGCTCGAGGAGTTGCGGAGACAACTCAAAGATTTGCTGGATTCAGGCTACATCCGCCCATCAAAGGCTCCATTCGGTGCACCCGTGCTCTTCCAAAAGAAGAAAGATGGATCTCTCCGGATGTGCATCGACTATCGGGCGCTCAACAAGATCACCATCAAGAACAAGTATCCGATCCCGTTGATCGCAAACTTGTTCGACCAACTTGGCCAAGCGCGGTATTTCACCAAACTTGACTTGCGGTCCGGGTACTACCAAGTACGCATCGCAAAGGGAGATGAGCCAAAAACGGCATGCGTAACCAGGTACGGATCTTTTGAATTCCTTGTTATGCCGTTTGGTCTCACCAATGCACCGGCCACATTTTGCACCCTTATGAATAAAGTACTCCAACCATTCCTCAACCGCTTCGTCGTCGTGTACTTGGACGACATAGTGGTGTATAGCACCACGCTTGAGGAACATGCACAACATTTGCGGCAAGTTCTCCAAGTACTACGAGAAAATGAACTCTACCTCAAGCTGGAGAAATGCTCATTTGCTCAACGAGAGGTGGAGTTCCTTGGTCACAAGATAGCGGACGGGAAATTGATGATGGAAGATGCAAAGGTGAAGGCCATCCTCGAGTGGCAACCTCCCACCAAGGTACCCGAACTTCGCTCTTTTCTCGGACTGGTGAACTACTACCGCCGCTTCATCAAGGGCTACTCAGCGAGAGCGGCACCCTTGACTGATCTACTCAAGAAGAACCGAACATGGCATTGGTCCGAGGAATGCCAGCACGCATTCGAGGAGCTTAAGAAGGCAATTTCTGAGGAACCCGTCCTCATTCTTCCAGACCACAATAAGCCATTCGAGGTGCAAACGGATGCCTCCGACTTCGCCATTGGCGGAGTGCTTATGCAGGAAGGCCACCCCATAGCGTTCGAGAGCCGAAAGCTAAACGACACAGAGCGCCGCTACACCGTGCAAGAAAACGAGATGACCGCAGTCATTCATTGTCTACGCGTGTGGCGACACTACTTGCTTGGCTCACACTTTGTAATCTTAACAGATAATGTAGCCACGAGCTACTTCCAAACGCAAAAGAAGTTGAGCCCGAAGCAAGCAAGGTGGCAGGACTTCCTTGCGGAATTTGACTACCGGCTCGAGTATAAGCCCGGCAAAGCCAACGTCGTTGCGGATGCTCTAAGTCGCAAAGCGGAGTTGGCAACCCTTAGTATGAGCCAACCAAAGTCCGACCTTGTCGAACGCATCAAAGAAGGCCTCCAACAAGACCCTCTCGCAAAAGACTTGTTGGGGAAAGTTCTCGAAGGGAAGACAAGGCGATTTTGGCAAGAGGAAGGCATCCTCCTCACCAAAGGAGACCGACTTTTCGTACCAAGGTGGGGAAATCTACGGAAAGAGGTCATCAAGGAGTGCCACGATTCAAAGTGGGCTAGCCACCCCGGAGTAGAGCGCACGACCGCACTCATTCAAGCCTCGTACTTTTGGCCGCACATGAGAGATGACATCGAGGCTTATGTGCGAACTTGTCTTGTGTGCCAACAAGATAAGGCGGATCACCAACTACCGGCAGGATTGTTGGAGCCCCTGCCAATAGCCTCAAGGCCATGGGAAAGTGTCACCATGGACTTCATCTCGGCATTGCCGAAATCTGAAGGGTGCGGAAGCATCATGGTCGTGGTCGACCGCTACAGCAAGTATGCGACATTTATCGCCGCACCAACCGACTGCAAAGCGGATGAAGCTGCTCGCTTATTCATCAAGCACATCGTGAAGCTGTGGGGAGTTCCGAAGAGAATCGTGAGCGATTGAGACCCAAGATTCACTGGCCGCTTTTGGACGGAGCTCTTCAAGATGTTGGGAACCGACCTCAAGTTCTCGACAATCTTCCATCCGCAAACCGATGGCCAAACTGAGCGCATCAACAATCTCCTCGAGATGTATCTCAGGCACTACATAAGCGCTCACCAGCGAGATTGGGCAAAGTTGCTGGATGTTGCCCAATTCTCATACAATCTTCAACGAAGCGAGGCTACGGGCAATAGTCCTTTCGAGATCATCATGGGATTCCAACCCATGACGCCCAATGCCATAGCCTCGACTTACGGAGGGAAAAGCCCAGCGGCTCACAAGCTCGCCCACGAGTGGCACGAGGAAGCGGACATCACGCGAGCGTATCTCGACAAGGCCGCGCAGAAAATGAAGAAATGGGCTGACTCAAGGCGACGCCACGTCGAGTACAAGGAAGGCGATCGAGTCATGTTGAAGCTCCTACCCCAACAGTTCAAGACTTTGCGGAAAGTGCACAAGGGGTTAGTGAGGCGTTACGAGGGGCCTTTCCAAGTAATCCGATGTGTTGGCAAAGTCTCGTACCAACTCCAACTTCCGCCAAGGCTTAAGATCCATCCGGTCTTCCACGTGAGCTTGCTCAAGCCATATCATGAAGATACGGAAGACCCCAACCGAGGAGAGTCGAGGCGTGCCCCAACCGCGGTTGTCACAGCATACGACAAGGATGTGGAGTACATCCTCGCCGATCGAGTCATTCGAAGGAGGGGCATTCCGGCGTACAACGAGTACTTGGTGAAGTGGAGGAACCTCCCCGAAAGCGAAGCGACATGGGAACGCGATGAAGACCTATGGCAATTCGCGGAGCATGTCCAACACTACAAGCACGAGAACGCGACGAGGACGCCGCGAACATAGGTGGGGGAGGATTGTCACGGGCCGCCAAAATCTCCCGCAATCGGAGGCTAAGTTTGCGTGCGCGGGCTCGCTCAACAAAAATGCGGGGTGCGCTTAGTAAGTCCAGCCCAACTTCTAGAAAATTGTAAATATCCTAGAACTCTCTCGAATTGAGCATTCTAGTCCTTAGAGTTCTAGGCAACTTGGCAAGTTGCTAGGTGGTTCTAGAGCCCTCCATCCAAGCCTATAAATAGGCCGCCTCCCTTGCCATTTTACACACAACACACCACAATTCCAGCACACACAACTCACAACACACAAGCTCTCAAAGCTCTCTTGTAAAGCTCTCTTGTAAATTACTCTTGTGAGTAATCAAGTGTATAGTTTGGCCACATTGCTCTTGCTTCTCTCTAGCCTTTGAATAAGCTTTCTTTGCTTAGATACTTTGAGAAGTGTTTTAGGCTTACTTAGCGACTAGCGTGCTAGAAGTCGACTAAGTGCCGCATGGGTTTGCTGCGCAAAATACTCATCCCGTGACAACACGGTCTTCGCCGTTTCTTCCTATTCTTGGACCAAAAACTGAGATCCACACCTACCTTCCACTTCTTTCTCCGGTTTTGCCTGAATCGGACAAGTTGGCCCACCCGTTTGGGCAACCGTTCGCTGCCGGTAAGATGGCCGTAAAATGAGTTTCGAAGCTCGGAATTGGATTCCGTTTTCTCCCGCCACCGACTCCCACCAAACCCGACGACGCCAGCCCAAAATCCCACGCCGTCCCTGAAACGCGAAATTTGGCCACAATCCGTGTGCTATAGCTCACGGATTTTGGCCTTTTCTGGCGGAAAAATGGGCGCAGGGCCTCCCGCATTATTTTTTCCATTTCTTCGAGCGGAAAGCAGTTCTTGCGCCGTGAGGAGGCCCCCGGTCCAGTTCTACCACAACCGGACCAATTCGAGGGCACGTTTCGTCCCCTTTTTGCACCCCCGCACCCTCGGTAAATCGGCCGTAAAACGAGGTTAGGACCTCGAAATCGACTCCCCTCTTTTCCGATGGGCGAGCATTTGGCCAAAATGCGAGTCGACTTCTTCGTATTCTTGGACCAAAAACTGAGATCCACACCTACCTTCCACTTCTTTCTCGTTTTCTAATGCATCACCCCAAAATCCCGCACCGCCCCAAAACGATGCAAGAAGGTTGGCCAAGATCCGTGATCTACAGCACACGGCTTGGCCTTGGCGGGTCCAGTTCTACCACAACCGGACCAATTGAGGGGTGGCTGCATGCCTGGCCGAGGTTAGGCATCCGATGGCTGCTAATGCTGGGTGGCCTTGGCCTTGGCCAAGGGGTGAGGACGCTTGCCTTGGCCTTGGCCACGGGTGGCTGCGTGCCTCGGCCTTGGCGTTGGCCTTTGCGGGCTGGCTGGCCTTGGCCGTGCTTGCGTTTCTCGAAATGCAGCATATGCTCGCGACCAAGGCAGGTCGCACACTATCATGTACACACAACACACACTCCCGCCGTGCTCCCGAGGCAAGGATAGGGAGCTCGAGCGTGGCCCTGTGCCTTGGCGTTGGCTGCGGGGTGGCTGCGTGGCTTGGCCTTGGCCGCGGGCGAGCATTTGGCCAAAATGTGAGCACACGGTCCTCGCCGTTTCTTTGTATTCTTGGACCAAAAACTGAGATCCACACCTACCTTCCACTTCTTTCTCCGGTTTTGCCTGAATCGGACGAGTTGGCCCACCCGTTTGGGCACCCGTTCGCTGCCGGTAAGATGGCCGTAAAACGAGTTTCGGAGCTCGGAATTGGATTCTGTTTTCTCCCGCCACCGACTCCCACCAAACCCGACGACGCCAGCCCAAAATCCCACGCCGCCCCCGAAACACGAAGTTTGGCCACAATCCATGTGCTATAGCTCACGGATTTTGGCCTTTTCCGGGGGAAAAATGGGCGCACGGCCTCCCGCATTATTTTCGCCATTTCTTCGATCGGAAAACAGTACTTGCGCCGTGAGGGGGCCCCCGGCCCAGTTCTACTACAATCGGACCAATTCACGGGCACGTTTCGTCCCCTTTTCGCACCCCCGCACCCTCGGTAAATCGGCCGTAAAATGAGGTTCGGACCTCGAAATCGACTCCGTCTTTGCCAACGCTCGACTGTCGACGATCTAATGCATCACCCCAAAATCCCGCACCGCCCGGAACGCGAAGGTTGGCCAATATCCGTGATCTACAGCACACGGTCTTGGCCTTGGCCGCTGAGGTGGCTGCATGCCATGGCCTTGGCCTTGGGCCTACCTTGGCCTTGCCATTTCTTCGCTGGCCTGCCTTGCTCGAAATGCAGCACATGCTCGCGACCAAGGTGAGGCCGCCCCCGAGGCCCAGTTCTACCCAATCGCACCAATTTGGGGCACGTTTCTTCCCCCATTTCGCACCCCGCACCCTCGGTAAATCGGCCTTAAAACGAGGTTCTTGGATCTCAAAAATCGACTCCACTTCCTCTTTTCCTGAACGTTCGACTTCGCACGATATCTAATGCATCACCCCAAAATCCCGCCCAAAACCGCCCCGGCCAAATCCGTGTGCTATAGCTCACGATTTTGGTTGGCCAAGATCCGTGAGCGACAGCACACGGCCTTGGCCTTGGTCTTCCCGGGGTGGCTGCAGGTTGATCTCAAATGCCTAGCCTTGGCCGCGGGTTCTGGGTGCCGTGGCCTTGTCCTTGGCCACCGGGTAGCTGTGTGCCAAGGCCTTGGCCACGGGGTGGCTGCGTGCCTCGGCCTTGGCCTTGGCCGCGGGCTGGCTCCGTGCCTTGCTCGAATTGCAGCACATGCTCGCGACCAAGGCACGTCGCACACTCTCGCGCACACACAACACACACTCTGGCCGCGCTCCCGGGGCAAGGATAGGGAGCTCTTGCCCCGGGAGCTCGAGCGTGGCCCTGTGCCTTGGCCTTGGCCGCGGGGTGGCCGCGTGCCTTGGGCATGGACATGGCCGCGGGCGAGCATTTGTCCAAAATGTGAGGACACGGTCCTCGCCGTTGCTTCGCATTCTTGGACCAAAAACTGAGATCCACGCCTACCTTCCACTTCTTTCTCCGGTTTTGCCTGAATCGGACGAGTTGGCCCACCCGTTTGGGAACCCGTTCTCTGGCGGTAAAATGGCTGTTAAACGAGTTTCGGAGCTCGGAATTGAATTCTGTTTTCTCCCGCCACCGACTCCGGCCAAACCCGATCACGCCCTCCAAAGATCCCACGCCGCCTTCGAAACGCGAAATTTGGCCGCAATCCGTGTGCTATAGCTAACGGATTTTGGCCTTTTCGGGCGGAAAAATGGGCGCAGGGCCTCCCACATTATTTTCGCCATTTCTTCGAGAGGAAAACAGTACTACCACCGTGAGGAGGCTCCCGGCCCAGTTCTACCACAACTGGACCAATTCGCGGGAACGTTTCGTCCCCTTTTCGCACCCCCGCACGTTCAGTAAATCGGCCGTAAAACGAGGTTCGGACATCGGAATCGACTCCCGTCTTCTCCGACGTTCGACTGTCGCAAGTATCTAATGCATCACCCCAAAATCCCGCCCAGCCCCGGAAACGCGAAAGTTGGCCAAGATCCGTGAGCTACAGCACACGGCCGAGGCAGCGGGGTGGCAGCGTGCCTAGGCCTTGGCCGCGGGGTGGCTGGGTGCCATGGCCTTGGCTTTGGCCGCGGGGTGGCTGCGTGCCTTGGCTTTGGCCGCGGGCTGGCTGCGTGCCTTGCTCGAAATGAACCACATGCTCGCGACCAAGGCACGTCGCACACTCTCACACACACACAACACACACTTGGACCGCGCTCCCGGGGCATGGATAGGGAGCTCGACCGTGGCCCTCTGCCTTGGCCTTGGCCGCGGGGTGGCGGCGTGCCTTGGCCTTGGCCTTGGCCGGGGCGAGCATTTTGCCAAAATGTGAGCACACGGTCCTCGCCGTTGCTTCGTATTCTTGGACCAAAAACTGAGATCCACACCTACCTTCCACTTCTTTCTCCGGTTTTGCCTGAATCCGACGAGTTGGCCCACCCGTTTGGGCACCCGTTCTCTGGCAGTAAAATGGCCGTAAAACGAGTTTCGGAGCTCGGAATTGGATTCCATTTTCTCCCGCCACCGACTCCCACCAAACACGACCACGCCTGCAAAAAATCCCACGGCGCCCCCGAAACGCGAAATTTGGCCGCAATCCGTGTACTATAGCTCACGGATTTTGGCCTTTTCGGGCGGAAAAATGCAGAAGTTGGCCAAGATCCGTGAGCTACAGCACACGGCCTAGGCCGCGGGGTGGCTGCATGCATAGGCCATGGCCGCGGGGTGGCTGCGTGCCTAGGCCATGGCCGCGGGGTGGATGCGTGCCTAGGCCTTGGCCGCGGGTTGGCTGCGTGCCTAAGCATTCGCCGCGGGGTGGCTGCGTGCCTTGGCTTTGGCCGCGGGGTGGCTGCGAGCCTTGCTCGAAATGCAGCACATGCTCGCGACCAAGGCACGTCGCACACTCTCGCACACACACAACACACACTTGGACCGCGCTCACGGATTCTGGCCTTTTCGGGCGGAAAAATGGGCGCAGGGCCTCCCGCATTATTTTCGCCATTTCTTCAAGAGGAAAACAGTACTAGCACCGTGAGGAGGCCCCCGGCTCAGTTCTACCACAACCGGACCAATTCCCGGGCACGTTTCGTTCCCTTTTCGCAACCCCGTACGTTAGTTAAATTAGACGTAAAACAAGGTTCGGACCTCGGAAACGACTCCCGTCTTCTCCGACGTTCGACTGTCGCACATATCTAATGCATCACCCCAAAATCCTGCCCCGCCCCGGAAACGTGAAAGTTGGCCAAGATCCGTGTGCTAGAGCACACGGCCTTGGCCTAGGGGTGGCTGTGTGCCTAGGCCTTGGCCGTGGGGTGGCTGGGTGCCATGGCCTTGGCGTTGGCCACGGGGTGGCTGCGTGGCTAGGCCTTTGCCACGGGGTGGCTGGGTGCCTTGCTCGAAAAGCAGCACATGCTCACGACCAAGGCACGTCTCACACTCTCGCGCACACACAACGCACACTTGGGCCGCACTCCCGGGGCAAGGATAGGGAGCTCGAGCGTGGCCCTGTGCCTTGGCCTTGGCCGCGGGGTGGCCGCGTGCCTTGGCCTTGGCCTTGGCTGCGGGTGAGCATTTTGCCAAAATGTGAGCACACGGTCCACGCCGTTGCTTCGTATTCTTGGACCAAAAACTGAGATCCACACCTACCTTCCACTTCTTTCTCCGGTTTTGCCTCAATCGGACGAGTTGACCCACCCGTTTGGGCACCCGTTCTCTGGCAGTAAAATGGCCGTAAAACGAGTTTCGGAGCTCGGAATTGGATTCTGTTTTCTCCCGCCACCGACTCCCAGCAAACCCGACCACGCCAGCCAAAAATCCCACGCCACCCCGGAAACGCGAAATTTGGCCGCAATCCGTGTGCTATAGCTCACGGATTTTGGCCTTTTCGAGCGGAAAAATGCGAAAGTTGGCCAAGATCCGCGAGCTACAGCACACGGCCTAGGCCGCGGGGTGGCTGCGTGCCTAGGCCATGGCCGCGGGGTGGCTGCGCGCCTAGGCCTTGGCCGCGGGGTGGCTGGGTGCCATGGCCTTGGCTTTGGCCGCGGGGTGGCTGCGTGTCTTGGCTTTGGCCGCGGGCTGGCTGCGTGCCTTAATCGAAATGCAGCACATGGTCGCGACCGAGGCACGTCGCACACTCTCGCACACACACAACACACACTTGGACCGCGCTCCTGGGGCAAGGATAGGGACCTCGAGCGTGGCCCTGTGCCTTGGCCTTAGCCACGGGGTGGCCACGTGCCTTGGCTTTGGCGAAGGGGTGGCTGGGTGCCATGGCCTTGGCCTTGGCCACGGGGTGGCTGCGTGCCTAGGCCTTGGCCGCGGAGTGGCTGGGTGCCAGGGCCTTGGCCTTGGCCGCGGGGTGGCTTCGTGCCTTGGCCTTGGCTGCAGCGTGGCTGGGTGCCATGGCCTTGGCCTTGGCCACGGGGTGGCTGCGTGCCTAGGCCTTGGCCGCGGGGTGGCTGGGTGCCATGGCCTTGGCCTTGGCCACGGGGTGGCTGCGTGCCTAGGCCTTGGCCTTGGCCGCGGGGTGGCTGCGTACGTAAGCCTTGTCCACGGGGTGGCTGGGTGCCTTGGCCTTGGCCACGGGGTGGCTGCGTGCCTTGC
>JASUUG010000571.1:0-38515 GCA_030449905.1 Luvunga scandens
ACGATTTGAGAGTTCAATCCCAAAACTTCTGGAAGTAATAAGAAAATTAAATAAGAGATCTAAATATATTTAAATTTTAAAAAATAATAATAGCACCATATTTTATTTTTAATAAATTATCATAATAATTAAAAATAATAATAGCACCATATTTTATTTAATAAACTATCATAATAATTACATTAATATTTTACAAAATTATTAATTTATATATGATAGGGTCAACAGAGCTATATAAAAAATTGGCTCCGCATGCATGTGAAAGTTAGCAGGTTTAAGTTGGTCCATATTTCTTGAAGATAACAAGAGTCGTACTTTCTTCATTGAGAAGAATTGGACCATATTGCACATCAGGACTGTCAGTCACTCTCTTATCTATGTCTACTGGCTTTCTTTTCCCGAATTCAAGTTCTTTTATTGAAAATAATTTTACATAACCAAAAAAAGAGTTCAACTAGGTTTCAGTAATTAAATTATCCATGGAGTCATCTTTAGATAAAAAAACCAGTGCCTTCCGTTCGAATTCACCTGAAGAAGAGGTTTGATCGATATTTTCTCCCTTTTTCCTTTTTTCAATGCAGATTATTTGTAATTCTCTCTCTCTATACGTATCAAATGTTTTGCCTCCTGCAACATATCCAAGTTTATGGATGATTTAGAAACGCATGTTGTATTGGCAGAGACCTATTAATTCATGAAAAGGAGAATCTTGTTGACTTGTGGATTTGTTCCTCTAGTGGCTTATTGGAAAATATCTCAATTTGCTTTGTTTCATTAACAGCTTTAGGGTGAGAAATTACTTCATACATCTATGGGTTCTTATAATTCCTTCTTCGGTTATTTATTAAGATCCAATCATATGGCTTTATGAGATCTGAGAAGTTAAATTGAATTTGCATTCTGTGAAGTACTATAATAGAAAAGCCTACTTCGTGACTTTTAAGTTTCATAATTCTTCGGTTTAGTTTAATCTAGTTTAACCTGGATTATGCGTATTGTTATATAGTGTTAGAAAATTCATATAAATGTTTTAAAAACCAACTAGCTAGTAAAAGAAACATTTTGTAATTAATTAGTCTATAACAGATTCCATCCGACAGTACCATAAGCATAAATATTAGTGTGTGTGTGTGTGTATTAATGACTATAGTTTAATTAATAATTGGAAACTCAGCAACCAATCCCAAGAATTAGCTGAAGAATATAGGCGTTAAATAATCCAATTTATCAACAAGTGACTGTAGAATATCTATTTTGAGCAGATTAACTAATAAGAAGCTTGGTAGGGTTTAGGCAATTACAAAAATATGTCTATTTGAAATTTTAATCGTATCTGTGGATAAATATTGGTTCATTATGCAGGGGAAATTCTAATCTGTATCTTCAATTAATATGGGTGAGAATAAATGCATTTATCTCAATTACAGTGCAATGTTACCATGAAAAATAAAAAGACGAGGAAATGGATGGTGAATAATGTTTTGGGATGTTCCAAGCTCTTGTAGCTCTTTGTTAACGGAGAATAATTTTTGCTTTTGGCAAGGAAAGAAAGCTAACAAGGTCCTTGGTCCCTGTAGATGTTCAAGCTCTTTTTTCGGTTAATTGGCAAAATAAATGAATAGTCGTGAATTTGAAGATAAAAGAGAAGATCAAGTCTCTCGTATAGGTGAAAACAGCTCACATTTTGTATCACCGATCCCCTTGAACTTTTTGTTGCAAATAAAGGAGTTTTCAAGATTCTTTCTTCTTTATTAAACTCCAAATTAAAAAAATCCTAGTTTGTAGTAAGTAAGGGCTAAATTGATTACTAAAAGTACAGAGAAAATTGAGAGAATGACTTTGGTAATGCAAGTTGCTGAAAATCATTGCATTTATATTGAGATTGATAATCATATGCCGTTTGCTTTTTTGCTTACGCGGTAGTTGACATGAACGAACGAAAATCTTGATGGTTGCTGCTGCCGCATTAAAGAAAATCTTTAATGTTTTGCTTTTAAAAAAAGTTGGATTCCTTCCTGTCTCACATTATTATAATATGGTTCGCATTATACTAATACCACTTGGTTCCTATAGTTATATTTATTGTGCATAATCTCATTTTATTCACACTGACAGTAAAAATGTGGCTTAATTACGCGTAATTGTAGTTTAGTTTGGTACGTCCCTTTCCCAATATTACTGTATTCATGTATCAGTAGAACAAATCTAAAGGCAGAGGATATATAATTAAAAAGCGTTTTATCTCCCGATTAGTTCTAATTTGTTACATGCATCTCTTTTATTGAAAGATTGATGTATCGTTCGTTCAGCCATGTTTGGCTTGATGCATTGATAGCATTATTAGTAGTCCTGCAGCTAAAGTGTTTGATAAAATAAATGGGGCTTATTGTACCTCATTAATTCAAAGCTTTATACGGGTTTTCTTTCCCCATAAAGGAAACTCCATCCCCGTGCGGTATGCATTAAATTTTTTTTAAAGCCATTTTCTAGTTTAATCAATTAAAGATATTTAATTGATTTATAATTATTTATTAATTTATGCATTTGGATTATTTTATTTTTGCATATAAATTTAAATAATAAAATTCAAAATATTAATAATATTAAATTTTATATAATTAACAATATGAAACTTTTCTAAATCATATTAATTTATGCAAATAATTATATAAAATATTATTATATATAATATAATACAATGCAACACCAAACATTATACAATATTAATATAATACAATACTAATGCAATAGACTTATATTAAATACCGTAATTTTAATCCATTGTCTGCTTGCAGTAGATGTAGGACCGTACTGAAATCTCACCATGTTGATTGTTGAATGACATTTCATTTTATTACAATTGGTTAAATTACAGTAAGCCCAGCTCGACAGAAGACCAGAAGATCCACAACAAATGAAAAGCTATTAGTTTTAGAGTGGAGCTTCTAAGACCCCTTTAAAATCCCTATGAAAACCCCATGTCGATCAAACTAAATCAAAAAGAAGATTAGCAATTTTTTTAAGTTGTATCGAATTTTATAAGGAATTTCTTTTTTTCTTTTGCTTATGGTTGATGAGTGATTATTCGTTTAACTGAATATGATTCGATTTTAGAGGTCTCTGATATCTCATTGAGGTCATTTTGTGGCCTACTTCACTTGATTGAGTTAATTTTCCTTGTTTGTGTGAATTGACACCTTGTTGTAATTTATATGCTGAGGTCAACTAATTGTTTTTTTTTTTTATTTTTTCTAAACATGGGCAAATAACGCTTGTGTTTTGATGAAAACGGTGAAAATAGAGTGTGGCAAATGAGTAATGGAGGTTTTCTAGCCAAATAGGTCGTAGATCTTTCAAGAGGGCTTTATATTTGCTTATATTGATAGGAGTTCATGTCTTGCTGCTGCACTTTGAGAGACCTGAACGTTGGGGAAATAAGTGAAGGGGAGAGAGTGGACTCGTGTTTGTGAATGTGGTCGTTGATGGACCGCAACTATGCAGAAAATGAGTGTAGGAGAGAAAGAGTAATGCCATAATAACCAAATTGGCTCAGTTATTTACAGGTAAATTTTTACCAACCTTAATTGAAAAATAAATTAGGGATAATATTGGCATGGCAAATAAGAGCTTGGATTTTTTGTATTTGGTTTATCAGATGGAAACTTCTTCTTTTGCTTTATATTTTCATTTTCCCATATTCACTATGCCATTGCATTTTTTAGCTTTTGTAAGAAAATCCTTTCGTTTGAAGTCCATTCATCCATATTCAAGTTTTACGAGAGACTTACAAGTTGCAAGATAAAATGGGGTCACTCATGCCTTATTATTATAACTAAGAATTTAAAGAAGTGGAAGTAATTCTAAGTTCAGGGGCTTCTTTTAACAGCATTATTCATTACGCCATGACTAAAGAATTTGAGAGACTTTACGTACATATAAATGAAAGAACGGTAACCAGAGCTCAACCTTTAACCTCATTATTTTTTTTTTCCCCTAATGTAAACTCTTTTGTTATGAAGTTATTTATTTTTTATCGATCTATCGCTTATATTAATATCGTGCAAACGTTGTTATATGAGATGTATCCCTAAATAACATCTGTTGATAAATTTTCATGATGATTATCATCACACTGAGGCACTGAAGCTCTTTCCCTCTGCTTGTGCCCTTGCTTACGACATGTTCTATGATTAGTTTCTCATTAAATCCTGGCACCTGCAAAGCTTGAAGCTTTTTCATAACTTAAAGACGATTAAATGTGGCGTTGCTTGTTTCTGTAAACGTTAGGTCCAACAAAAAGTTTTGGAAACTGTCGGCGTCTCTCCTGATCGAGTCAGAAAACTTTTAATTTAAGCTATTTTGCAGGTATTCTGGTTGTTTTTATGTGAAATTTTCATTGTTGGCCTTTAGTTCGTTCGAGAAAGTCAGATCTGACATTTGAACGCAAAATTCATTATATCAACTCTGTTTTTCATTTTATTCTTGTCTGTTGGTTATAATTCAAATGTCTATAGCTTGGAGAGTCATCATAACATCCTAAATTTATCCTAAGTTGAATTTTATCTATTTATTTTATAATTATATATGTTTATTTTATTATTATTGTTATTGTTTTAATTGCTCTAAACTCCCTCCATTTTTTTTCCAAAAGAAATTCTATAACTAAGCCCAGCCCACAACCAATTTATAAGGTTTCTTTTTTCTTTTGTTAAGCTCCGTAACAAATAAAACCAACGTTCGGGTAATAATAATACTAATAAAAACAAAAACAAAAACAAAAAAAAGGAGGGGGAAATAATTCTTTCCCGTAAAGAACCCATTTCGGTATAACCCACGGCAGCAGGTATTCTACCCAATAAGGCGGATACCTCGGAATAGCAGAGACAGAATGAGGAAAAAAAGATAAAAATAAAAAAAGAGTGAAGAGGAAGAAAAAGAAATGGATAGAAAGAGAGCAATTGGGTTTTAGAGAGAATAGTTGTGCATTGAAGGGAGCCGAGAACAACAGCAAGTATGAAATTTCTGGGAAACCAACAACTGTTTGGATGGATTTTCTCGTAACTCTTATTCTTTAGACCTGGTTTGGGTAAGTTTCTGTGCATGCATGGTTCAATTTTGAAATCTTCTTACTTTTATTAATGGTTTCTTTTTTTCTGCTCGGTTTTCTTAATTGTTTCCTCGTTGCTGCTGTAGCTAGCAGCAAGTTTAGGATTCTGTTAAATTTGGGAATTTGGGATTCTTAAATTATTGGCTGTATAGTTGGTTAATTTTTGTCACTGTATTACCAATAGGAAGTGGAGTTAGAGAAGAAGAGAAGTCTTTGGAGAACTAGGAGCTGTTCGTGGAGGATTGACATTGGTGGTTATGTGCAATTGAGTGATTTTGTTTCTCATAACCAAAAAATCAAGTTGTTTTTCTTGCTCAATAATCTGAAATTTTTTTTTTGGTCCTTGTAAGTTGTTTTGCTTAGATTTAATGTGTTAATGGCTTAATTGCTTCCTTTAATAATTAATGCAGTGGGTGTGTGGTTAGCCATTTAATTACGTGACCATATGGCTAAAATAAAAATTGACATGTTAGAATTATCAACAGGATTGTGAGTTTTTAATTGAAGACCATGTATTGAAATTACTTGAATCAGTTATGATACTTAATTTGGGCTGATGCAATCATGAATGAGAATTAAACTTTGATGGTGATATGAGCCAAGTTTGGAATTGCTAGTGTAGCTGAATTGTGTTTATATGTGCTGCAATGATATGGTGCTTTGATTTCGGTTTAAGTTTGTGGATGTGTTGTTAAACTGTGGATGTGCTGAGATTCTGTTATCTATAGCTATTGTTATTGAGAAGTATCATGGCTGTGGTTTGTTATTGTAAGGAAACTTACATTGATGCTATTGAACGAGTTAATATTTTTTATTCTTTTTTTTGAGTTGAGGTTTAAGAAGGTTGATTGGTCATGGTCAGATTCCTGTCCTGCGGTGAAGCCTGCAAAAGAAATTATGGGCAACGGCCTTTGGAAATAATGCCCCAAAAGTATGTTATGCTGGATTGAGCTTGGTCAGATTTCTGCCCCAATGTGAAAGTCTGCAAAAGAAATCATGGGCGGCAGCCCATGGGACTAATGCCCCAAAAGTACATAAGGTATTTCTTTTTAAAATTAATATTGGGTGAAAATGTTTGCTGAGGATTTAGAGCTCACTGACTTGTCAGGCATGTTTTTATTTTGTATTATTGAAAGAGTAATTTCAGGATTTCTTTACACATAACTACAGATAGTACGGGCAACACTATATTTGTATGTGTTTATGTTGTTATGATCTTGTATTATGACATTTCTGTTGAATACCAACTTTCAAAATTAAAATGTTTTAAGAAATAATTTTTTTTATATATTTATATAAATGGTTTATGTTAGAAATGTACCCAAGGCGTGTGAATTATTTTGGTGTTAAAAGAAGAAAAAGAAAAAAAGAGATCATTTTTTGTGTGTAACTACCTACTGGGCATCAGCTCACCCCTTGATTTTCAGGTTTGGGCAATGATGGTGAAAAAATTGAGGTCAGTGGAGGATTGATTTTGATTTGGGGCTTAACATGGAGATTACCTCTTTTGAAAGTTGTGTTTTGTAATGAAGAACAGTCTTCATATATTTTTGTTATTGTTCTGGTTGTACTTTGGCATTGCTGGCCTAGTAAACTTTGTAAGCTACCTTGTTGTAGATATTATGCTTTTTATTACATGTAGTAAGAATGACTAAGCAATATTAGTAGGATGAACTTATACCTGTATAGTGTTGTAGTAATAGGGTCCTGGAGGCCCCAAATGTCATATTGACCGATGGTGGTAGTAGAGTTGACTTGAGAAGGTTATGTTTTATTATTTATTTATTTATTATTATTATTTTTTTGAAGTTTTAAGCAGCTGGGTATAAAAATTGCTGGTTTAATGTCAAATTTTTCTTGAAGTGCTGCGTTTTATTCATCTCAATTAGTATATGTTTGTTCTTGTAAGCAAACAGTCACAGCTTAATTGTTAAAAGCTTATACTTGCACCTGTTAGATAAAATGTTCTTATCACAAGTGCCCTGAGGTTAGGGGTGCAACAGTTATGAATTCAGCTAATAAAAAAATATCAATGTTAATAATCCAAATGATGTCACTGATGATGCATAATACTAGCTGAAGTATACTACTTATGCCACGGAGGATGAACAAGTTTCTTTTAATGCTTACTCTTGGAATAACTTGAAATAGTTCAAGTTGCATCTCATGTTCAGAATGAATGAAATTTGATCATTTCAGTATTGTAAGAACCTTAAGCTTGATATTCATCTTTTGGGTTAAATAAATGCATAATTCCAATTCCGTAGGTTTGATCAATTTAGTTTAGCATAAATCGTAAATTCTGAAGCAAAATTTGAATTAGAGTATAATTATTTTATTCTATGGTTATTTCATTTTTTATTTTTATGAGAATACTACGGTTGCTTCGTTGGTTGAAACTTGGAACTATAATGGTTCTCAGCTTAGGTGTAAACTGAAACGGCTGTATTTGTTTGGAGAAAAAGAAGGAACTGTTCTACTTTGTGGTCATTTTTTTTTTCCAATACTTATAGTTGCTATGGGGAGATTATCTCTAAAGAAAAAGGGTTTTTTGACTGGTAAAATATGTGAATTTTACATGTTTTATAATTAGTACATGATGTGTTGTTTCTCGCTGCAGCCCCCTCCTTCAACTGGCAGCTGACCTCTGCGGTATATTGGCAACTCTCTCTCAGTCGGACTCAGTCAAGTCATCTATGTCTTTTTCTTTTATCTCTTCCAGAGTTCAAGTTCTGTGTTGAAAGGTTGGGGTTTCAGTGGCATGTTACATACTGTTACATTAAGAACCAGCAACTCCCTGTTTGAATTGTTATGAAGAAGGGGTTTGATATTTTCATTTCAAAAGCAGTTTCATTTATAATCTTTTTATATTTTCAATTTTGATTTTTGTAATTTTTTTTAACTCTTTTTTTATTTCTTTTTACATATTTAGTTATAAAGTGTTTTTCCTACTGCCTGGTGACTACTGTGACATAACCTGTTTTCCTGTTGAAGAAAGAATAGAGGAATGTTTTTTTTGCTTGGAAATAAAATAGATTAAAAAATAAGTGTTTATAGGCTCTTTTTATGACACAAATAAGTCATTGTCCTGTTTTTAAGGGTGTATTCCTCTGTATGATGGGATTACAATTATGGATTGTGTAGTATCAGTCGCAAAGAAATGTCTTGGAAGAAATTACATATTAAAATGTGATTATTAAATGATAAAACCATGTAGCTTATTGGGAGGGTCATGCACTGATGCGCTGTAGGATCAAATCCATCATTCAGAAAAAGTCTTCAAGAAAATAGATATGTCTGCTGGTCAATCATCAAGAACTTGGATCGTGTGCGAAACCTTATTGTTAGCGAAGGGGTAAATTGATGAGAAAATTGAGCTCATGATTTGGGCGATGCAAATTGCTGAAAATCCAAAAAGAATTAATACGTTAATTTTTCTTTTTCTTTTCCTTTTAGAGATTAATTCCTTCTTATCTCATGTATCTCCCCACTGACTTAAGGGTTGTCAGAGATTATTGCGGTAACATTGATAGGATAAAAAGGCAGCCCTAGGGCCTCACGTATACTGGCGGCTTAGTTTATGACTTCTTGCCACAAACTCACAATCAAATACAAAGATGAGATGAGAAGGTTTTCTGTTTAATATTATTTAAAGCTGATGCGTTTTAGGAATTGGGTAAAGAAATTAAGCAAAAGCTGGCACGCGCATCCAAAAGAGTTCGAAAGGCTCCTCACGTGCGGATCCGCAATGTCGCATAAAAAGATACTTCTATTCCATATTTCTCTTTTTGATTTTAACATAATTTTTGTTCTAAAGGCGCTTCAAGGTTGACAGAATAATTCGTAAGCCTAGAAAAAGTCGTATATAGTGTTCAACATGTAATGCTAATTAATGTCCACAAAAGTGAAAGCCTTGATTTGCACGAATTTCCGTAAAATGGTGACAGATTGATTTGGTTTGAATTTTGTGATCAGACGTGCTGTTCTATTCCTCCGAAAGAGACACCATTCTTGTACGTAGAATATTACTTGCTCTTGATTAAAATTTCTTGAGGAGAAGATAATCTGCTCCGTTGAAGTTATTATAACAAAAGCAAGCTGCCTTTTTTTTATTTATCAAAATTATTTTGAGAATATATAATTGTAAAATCAAAAGCAAGTTGTTGCCTTCCACGACTCCGCTTCGAATCTAAGTTGCATTTTCTATTCAATATTAGAATAGACTGTGCATGATTTTATGCTTTAGACTAGTTTTTATTTAGCAAACTTTAATTTATTTACAATTCATCTCTTTTTATCTCCTTTCATCACGGGGGAAACCTTATTGGTTAAATGTTAATCAATGGTCAACAAGGACATAATCAACGCTCGCATGTAAAATGATCGAAATGATGCATGAATGGTGCGTTCTCCAACGCGCCGCCCCCCGCCCCCAGGCGGGAAAAGGCATAATGGTGCTTTCTTACTCTTAAATTTTCCTTTTTCTTTTTTTTTTTTTTGGTGTTTTTACTTGGAGAATCTGCACGTTACTTTGTTTAGTAGGTGGCTGCATGTGCTGCAGCGAAGGGGCTCTGTATAAAAGTCATAAAGGCTTCCCAATCCGAAGACCTTAATCACTTTCATCGTGAACTTTTTTTGACTTGAGATTATGATTTCGGCCAATATTTAATCTTTTAATCTTCATTATGCACACGAGAGCTGATGTGTCGGGACGGGGGACAATTATTTAATGTTCATTCGCGCCATCCACTTGGACTCTTGTTTGCAAGTTGATACCTTCCGCAGGAAGTTTCCTCCAGTGGATTGTGAATATTAAATTTTCAAAATTCGAAGGATGTGTAAAGAGATTTGAAGTCTCCGCTAATTAAGCGGACTAGCATAGACATACCTCCTCAAAATTGATGAACGATAAACATCCAGTAAGACGAGGGATGTTACAACAACACGTGTTGCAATAATCTATTTGTGATTGTCATTTTATGTATGCCCTTGTGTTCAGTCATGCCAGTATCGATATTGTCATGGAAAGCTTATACATATAATATGGTTCGCATTTATTATTGTATTTTTCATACCGTAATATTGGTGTCATTAATTATTTCTTAGTGAGGATATTATTACTAAAAATATATATTTTAATAGCTAACCAATAAAAGAAATTAAAATTTATTTTTAACAAAGTGAAAATATCCTAACTAAAAAAAGATTTCATCGTTCTATATAGTTACATTTGTGGTACATAATCAAAGATCTGAATTTTTTTTTTTTTTTGTAAGTGTGTCTAACTCGCAAATTTTCGCCATCAAAAAAGTGTCAAACGGTCGACTTAGGAAAAAAAAAAAACAATAACAATGCGTCAAGACTCAAGATTCCTTGCGGCAAATAATATTTAGTTTTAATTTTAACAAAATGGGTAAGCCATCATTGTCTCTGCTGATTACAAATTAATAGTTAATCTAATGGGCCCCGCATGCACGTGACAGTTAATTAGACAAAGCTCTAATCTGAGGTCGGCACAACCTAGAAAACAACGTTGGAGATGACGTGGCATCGCAAAAAATGATGACGTCACGCGAAATGTAGGGACTCTTACGTCATCTCGTGGCCGCAACCATCAAATTTTCGGTCTTTCCCGCCAACAGGCAACTGCCACAGAAAGAATAATTTTTTTGCTTCTGTTTTTATATTGCGAGCCCTAATTGGGTTCGCCTATGCTGCAACGGCCGTTGAAACAATTTTTATTTTTTTATAATTTAGTTACATTAGAATCTTTTATACTTTTTATAAAATAAAATAAGTAGAAAATTTTATAAATATTTATATATAAATTTTTTTTCATATCTATTTTAATAAAAAAAAATTATAAATATTTATATATAAGTCATTTTTTATATCTATTTTTATTATTTAATTTTTTTATTAATTATTATTTTATTAGTTATTAATATATAAATATAATATGATATAATAAAATAATATTCTAATATAATTTATTTTTATATTATGATATTTACATATAAGTCATTTTTTTATAAAATGACATTTAAAAAGAATTTTAATGGTTGTTATTGTTATTGTTATTGTTATTGTTGTTGTTGTTGTTGTTATTATTATTATTATTATTATTATTATTATTATTATTATTATTGCTATTAATTTTTTTTAATTATTGTTAATAATAAAATTTATTACTTTTATTATTTTAATTGTTATTATACCGTAATTAATTTTTTATTATTATTAGTATTAATATTTCTATTATTAAAAATATTAACTGTATTATTTTAATTACTATTAATTATTATTATTAAAATTTATTAATAATTTTTATTATTTTAATTATTATCATCGTTAATATTATTATTATTACCATTAATTTTATTGTTATTTTATTCTTATTATTAAATTTTATTAATTTTTTTAACTATTATTATTTTAATTATAATATATACAAATAATATTAGGGACATAATTAACAAAGGATATTTTAGTTATTTGTAACAATCTATTTCAATTATAAAATAAAGTAAACACATTAATAGGAATGTTATTCATTCTGATTCCAATTTCTAAATCTCAAGTAAAGTATAAGGGACCCTAATGTAATTAAACTATAAAAAAATAAAAACTGTTGCAACGTGCCACCGTTGCAACATAGGCGAGCCTTAATTATTATATAAAAAATTTTAATTTTGTATTCATTAATATTATTATAATATCATTTATTCATACAAGCAGAAGCAGGTTGCGTCAGTGCCAAATTTTGCAGCTAGGCTGCTACCTTTAACCAGTGCAAACTCAGGCGATCCTATCATGCAAATCAAAAATAGAAATTACGGAAGAATCAATTCAGATTCAGCTGAATCCCTCAAAAAAAACGTCCATATATTCACCGTTTAACCATGGCCGATTTTTTTTTTTTTTAGGCAAAGGAAAAAAGACACAGGAAGTTACGAGGAGAAAAATTGAAAGACGAAACCTTTTTTTCTATCTCTTTTTGACACTTCAGCTTTTGGGCGTCTTGTCTGTATTTTTACCAAAGGCTTGCTGACCTATGTGTTAGATATGGAATTAGTTATTTGTACCATCCGGTGGGGGTTAGGATCTCAAAGGAGGAAGTGAGGATCCCTCGAAGGCAGAAACAAAGGCCATCGATGGGAATTAAGGATCCCTTGAGGGAGGAAACAGGAAATCGAGCCATGAATGGATCAAAGACATTGATCCAGTAGAACAAAAATATATAGGGATAAGGCTTGTTAATATAAGAGAATCACAGAAACATATTTGAAGTAGAAGCAAACCACGTGACCACCAAACACCTAAAAAGTACAGACACAATCTCTATTCCTAAAACTACACCACTCTCTTCACACTAAGGTACTTTTACTAGGAAAACGAGGGAAAATGGTATGAGAACTTGAGCAAACTAAAAAACTCTTGGATTTCAATTAAAAAGACAACTCACTAACTTAAACATCGAAGTGAGATTGTCGGAAACCACCTTTCCCAGCCCCATCTCATTATTTTCTTTGTTTCGTTACTGTGTGTGTAGGTACATCTCCATCTTTCACACTTGATTCACCCAGCGTAGGAAAAATTAGGTATCAACACTACGCTTATGGAATATCTATTGCCACGATTGGAGAATTAAAATCTGCATTAAATAAAATAAATAAAAATACAAGTACAATTAAAAAAAAAAAAAGATGTGGAATAAATCCAATGGTGAAGGAAAGTTAAAAGGAGTTTGTGTCTCTCGAGTAGTTCTAATTTGTTACGAGCATCTCTTTGTTGGAAGATGTGTCATTCATTTTACATCTTTTGTGCACAAGTTTTCTTTTTTCCTGTCATAATTTGAAAATACAATAATTTAATCCATTATCTACTTGTAATAAATAATCTGTTAATCAATTTTGATGTGTGTTTATAGTAGATGTACGATCGTACTCAAAATCTCTCCATGATGAATAAAATTTCAATTTATTTTTAAGTATGAAGTAAATAGTAAAGTAGACAATTGATTAAGAAAAATAATTTGCCCCTCGATGAACTCATATTTGAGGCAACTTTGTTATCAATAATGCTATACTTAATTGAAATACTCCGTTTGCTAATGGCAAATGATATGTCACTATCTGATTGATTTAAGTGATAGGTAGTTTTTAAATTTTATTATTTTTAATTTAAACAGTAAATTTTTTTATTTGTGACACATAAGTTATAATACAAAATAAATATATCAACTAAGTATAGCATCACTTTTTTATTATTAATTTAAGTTTTATTTACCCTTGCCTAGAATTGAGGTCGGTTCGAGTGACTCCTATCATTTCTCACTATAACTCGGAGTAGAAAAAACTTAGAGCAAGGTCTTGTTTAATTAAGAAGACCAAAATGTCCATTACAAATATGTCTGTGAGGGTACTAGTTTAAAAAGGGGGAGAAAGCCCAACAACGGAATAGATCCTGAATCTGGTTGTCCTCTAAGTCGTACTATCCCAAGCGTCGGATTCATTGCAGCATCAATATATTCAAATTGAACCAGCCTGAAAGTGGCGGTGACAAATTTGGATTCGGCCCCACAATTGCCTACCGCTACATGTATCCTGTTTGAACTGCGCCATACGAGGGACTCTTGTTGATGAGGATATTATCTCACATTAGCAGAGAATAAGTAATTTTAAAAATTTTTAAATTTTTAAATTAATTTTTCAGTTGATTTAGATCATGAGTTTCCATAAATCAACGAATTAGATCAAACGTACGAAAATATGCTCTCTTTATCAATTGGATTAAATTATAAGTGCTTTCTTTATCCATGAATACCACAAATGTATTTCTGAATGTCTATAACGCCAAGGAAACAAAGAACTATGGCTGAGGACACTTTACGGGTAAATATCATTTTCATAATATATATTGTAATTAACCCATACCCATATAATATAATAAATAAATACATAATGCGAGATCCTTAAAATGATCAACACAACTCTCGTCAAAATGGATCTAAACTAATGAGATATCTCATTGCAAAGGCTTTAACCAGCAGCTAATTCCTTTCTCATACAGTTTAAACTTTTAGGGCTCAACTAATTCCTTTCATTGCAAAGGCTTTAACCAACAACTAATTCCTTTCTCATATAGTTTAAACTTTTAAAGCTCACCCAAAGTAATGTTTCATTGAAATTTTTAAAATTTTCAAAATTTAATCTTTTAGAGTGAAGAAGAAATTAAAAATTAAAAATTAAAAAATAAAAAAAATTATTAAGAATCTGAGATTATGTTAAGAGTACTGCTCGCCAGTGCCAAAGCCTCCATCGAATGAATGGAATATTAGTTTTATTTCCACAAAAATAATAACATTAATTTGCAGCTTATGACACGCAAGAAAAGCCTAAGGATGAGGGACAAAAAGCAATACTTTTTACCTCAATATAAAAAATTAACAAATCACTAATTGCAAAGCTTTTTCGATCCTCGTGCAACTTCATTAATTTTCAAAATTCCAAAATTACCCTCCATCTCGTGAGGATGACTTATTTTTTCGTTTGTATTCCCTCTTTTCTAATATATAAAAAATTACTAGTGGTTTTGTATTTCCTTATGTTGCATCAGCACTCTATCTTTTCTTTTTCTTTTTTTTCCCCTTTTCTTTAAGGACTTGTATCAACACTCTTATATATAAGTTTCATGATCAATTGAATTTTTTTTAAAAAAAAAAAAAAATTGATCATCTGTCATATTAAGCGTCTGTGAGGCAGAGGCTCTTTTAAAAGTAAATTCTACAAGTTCAATCATAGGGGTAGATCTGGAATTTCAATTTCAAAAGCGTTTTGGTCTTATTGGACTTTTGGTTGAAAGGCATTGGTGTGCGTGCGTCTTAGTCTAGGTCTGACAAAATAGAGGGCCAAATTAGAGATTTGATCATCTGTTGGATTAAGTGTACACGATGCTGAGGCCCTCTCCTGTCTTTTGATATCTGGTAGGCGGTTGCATTACGAGGCCAGGCTGAGGCTCTTTTTCTTGTTTTTCTCTCTCCTTTGTTTTGTGAAACTGAGGCCGTGAGGAATGTTGCCATCCTATAAATCCCACAAGAGCTCAACTAGCTAGCAGCCCTCTCGTACGGTTAGCCGAGCGCTCAAATCTTCTTCCATTGCAAAAGTATGACATTTTCTTTTGACATTCAATTTCCAGAAATGAATTGTCCTGTTGACGTGAGATATCTGTTTCCACCATTGCTAAATCTTGTAGTCTTCTTTTTCTTCCTGAAATCTCAAGATGGTCAGTCTTGGTCCCTCCAGGATGGAGCCAGTCACATACTTTTGTACCCAATTTTAAAGCTTCAATTCCCCTTTCTGAGTCTTGTCCTCCTGATATTACTGCTCTTTCTCCTCACAGCCATCAGAGTTCCTCTCACTGTGAGCAGCCCCATGTCCGTGAGATGTGGAGACCATCTCCCTTGTCTGCTGGCAATATCAACAATTGCCTCTCTCATTTTGTCTCCTTTCCTTTTCTTGGTGGCTTATTTGTGTCTCATAATCCTGTCACTCATTTACGTAATATTAATTTCTCTGTTTAAGCGCTGCTGCAAGCGACACACTGCCGTGGCACCTCCTCCTGATGATGAATTTGAATTTGAAGTTGAAGTTGAAGCTGCAGCTGAAGGTGAGCACATCCAAAACCTGCAGCCAAGTCCGACGGAGGATCTGTTGTGATTTTACTTAGGACTTGATAGTCCATGCAACTGCCTAGGGCATATCTGCTTAAGTGCCTCGGTAAAAAAAAAAAAAGGTAAAAATCAGTTGTTTTAATCATGCATACGACAACCTATGTATATATCCCTTTTAAAATAACAAACAATAGATGCTTCTAATTGTGATGTTTTAAAGAAACTTATTTTTTCTTAAGTGTTCTTTTTATACTTATATTTACGTTTTGTTTTAATAAATATGTATCAATTATATAAAATATTAGATTTAATAATTGTAATTACTATTTATAAAGTGGAATCTAAGGCTTTTTCGTTCGGAACGTGTTTGGTTTGGCTTGGCCAATGTCCGTGGATATCATGAAATGGCAGGTGTCTTTTTCCTTTTAGTTTAGCTGCTAACTATTGTCGGCTTTATCAAAGAAAAGACTTGAGAAAAGCACTTCTCTGATTCTGGGAGCAAACCAATGTATATGTAGTACTTCTTGTACTTATTTCTATATTTGTTTATTCTTGTCTTTTTATTGTAATATTTATGATTTTCCAAAAACGTAGCGGTAGTTTAATTGGTTATGATACGGAGAATGCGGTATAATAAATAAAATTTTGCGTCAAATTTATTCTGTTTTTTATTTTTATATATCCGGACGCCAGTACCCTGCACTCACTAATAGCCATTAAAATTTTATATAAATTGGGAATTGGCTCATGGCAGGAGTAATGAACAAATTATTAATAGTCAAATACGGACTCGTTTTCTTTATTAGTAGTCGGATCGATTGTTTTCTATTCATATATCATGAAATACTTATGTTACCGTAGTTGTAAGGTACAATCAATTTCGTTTTTTATTATTTCAGACCTTCTGAAAAAATAATTTCAACAGTAATGATTTGTCTAATTAATTATTAACATTATATTCTTTGGTATTTATTGAAAACTCAAAAAGCTTAAAGAGTTAAAATCTTAAACACATAAGTCTGGATTGTTTCAGGTTTATATTATTTAATCAACAATGGTTCGTTAAAAAATAAATATTATTTTTAAAATTATTTATTTTATTTAAAAGAATGAATTTTTCATATTTTTATTTTATTAGAAATAAATATTATTTTTATTTTTATTTTATTTAATATTATTTAGTCATAAGCTTATTATAATTTAGTCAGTAGTGAGTTTTTTAAAAATAAATATTACTTTTTATTTAAAAGAATAAATTTTTAATAGTATTTATTTTATTAAAAATAAGTATTATTTAATTCTATTTAGTCATTGGTTTATTATTATATTATTCTTTTAAAAAACTAAATAATATCAAATCAAATAAAATAATCAGTCTTAAAAAATAAATCATATTAAATAAAATGAAACGAATAATATTATTTTTTAATATTATTTATTTTATTCAAAAGAATAAATTTTATTAAAAAATAAATATTATTCATTTCATTTAATATTATTTAGTCATAGGCTTATTATTATAATTATTCTTTTAAAAACTAAATAATATTAAATAAATAAAATTACATTTTAAAAAGTCATCGGCCAAAGCACAACAACTTATAAATAAAAAATAGTATAAGTGACCAAATGAAATTTAACATCACAAAAGATAAAATTAGTGGTAACTTACTAGTGTTGCGAGCTAACTCTACAATACCCATTCAGCTTTATAAATTAAGATTTTACATTTATAAATTTAAAATTAAAAAGCAAATAACATACGCCACCTAATGTTTTCAAAATGGACCCCACATGCATGTGACAGTTAATATGCTTCGAGTGTCACTACATTTTCATCGTTGACAAGGAGTCAGGGATTGGATCGTACTGCAGCATCAGGACTTTTAGGAGTTTAAGTCGGTGCCTTGTCTACGTCTCCCAGCCTTCTGCTCCCGAGTTTTAAGTTCTTTGTAGAAAATAATTCGTGCGTAAACCAAGAAAAAAAAATCAAAAACCAGCGCCGCCCCTCCGTTTGATTTCTCCTGAACAAGTGGTTTGATCGATACTTTCTTTCTTTTTCATTTTTACTCTTATTTTTAAATTTTTTTTCCTGTACTTATCCAAAGTTTTGCCTACAGCTGGAACCGAACATATAAAATTTAAGGATGATGTCGAATGCTTGTTAAGTAATTAATTTTATTACCTTTTAATCTAGAAATGGCGGACCTATTAATTCATGAAATGGAAATTTCCTGTGGAATATTGACTTGTGGATTTGATCCTGATCTGGTGGCTTATTGGGAAATATTGGAGGTTGTTTTTTGTCATTAATATTAGCTTTAGGAGAACTGGAAAAGTACTACTAATAGTTGTATGGGTTCTTATAATTTCTTCTTCTGTCATTAATTGAGATCCAATCATATAGCGAGTGAAAGAAACATATCGTAATCAATTAGTCTATAACACATTCGATCTGACTGTGCCATAAGCTATATGTGTGTGCGAATATTAATGACCAGAGTTCAATTAATAATTGGAAACTCAGCGAGCAATTCCAAGATTGAGCTTTCAAAGAACAAAGGCGTTAAAGATTCCTAATTTATCAAAATGTGACTGTTGAAAAGTTTATTTTGAGTAGCTAGATTAACTTAGAAGCTTGGTAGACTTTAGGCGATTACATGTACACTTCCATTTGGAACTTTAATTACCTGTGGATTAAGGGAAGAATGAACATACACCGCATTTATAAATAATCATTTTTCCTCTTCGCAATTTGAAATTACAATAATTTAATCCGTTATCTACTTGTTATAATTAATTGACAGATCCATGCTTATGAGGAAGATCAATTCAATTGACAGATCCATGCTTATGAGGAAGATCAATTCGGCAATGGCAGGGGCTTGAGTTTTGATTTTTTTATTTTCTTCCCTTTTGTTTTTATTTCTTTCTCTCTGCTGCTAAAGATATAGATTGAAGATGCCGAGAGCTCGAGTTGGAAGCGTGTTTATAGTTTTGGGCATGTTGCAAGACTTGCTCACTTGCAGTTGCGAAAGTACCTGGAAGGCTTGTTTTTTGATTTGTTTATTTTCTTCCTTTTTTTTTTTTTTAATTTCTTTTTCTCTGCCGAGACTCGGGAGCGTGGGTTTTAATTAGATATATAGCGCCTTTAGATATGATATTGACAGGTTTTTCCCTCGAGTGCAAAAGAATCTTCGCAAAAGCATCGAGTCTGGTTGGTTCCGCGGGATGGGGAAATGCTCTTGCCAAGGCCCGCCCAGTCTTCGCCCACTAATTTTTGTTTAAATTAAATTAAGTAATTAATTAACTAATCTATTGAGTACGAAGGGCAATTGTATTCTCCTTTGTTGTGGCTAGGCTGTATGGCACGAGCTTTGCTTAACTTTAATGACTGCAACTTATAAATTAATTACAAGCAAACCAAACGTGGTCAAGGGATTTGTGTGTATGGATTTTTCGGTTTTTTTTTTAATCAAAGAAAATCTCAAATAATTTATATGGATTTTATCTTTGAAGAAAGATAAAATCTTATCTAAAAGAAAAAAAGAGATTTTATGGTAAAATGGAAAGTTTATTGATGATAAAACAAAGAGAGGGTTTAAAATTAGAGAATAATGAGTTTATAATTTTGTTCATATTTTGAGAATATTAAATAAATATGTGAGAATCATTCATTGTTATTTCTTATTTTATAGAAATACAAATGAAAGGTTAGTTCTGAAATTAAAAATGAGTGCATTTAGGACTAATACAATGTTTATACACTTTCAATGGGGTGCATTTCGTAGGGAGTTTTACAAGAGTCTTGAAGGGGTGCAAACAGATCCACACAATTGGGAAAAGGGTTAATGACAAAAGACTGCATCAGAAAACAGATTGGAACTACCAGCACCCCTTTAAAATTCTATTGAAACCCCCTTGCTTAATTTACCTTGTTAAAAGATATTTAAAGAATTGTAAGATATTTACTGCACACCACTTAATTCTCAAAATTGCCTCGATTCACACCCCTAGTCTCCTTCAATAAACCCCAGATATTATTAATTACACCACACATGTTGTTTTTCTACAAATGATCGATCTCCATTTCTTCATGTTTGAGCTTTGTCATAGAAAGAGACAATTTTTTTTTTAAAGGAGAGAATTTTTGTTATTATTATTATTATATTACACTCTCACTATCAAGTTAGAGAACCTCCATCATACAAGTGTAAGACTTAGGGTTTAATCCATTTTTATCGAAATTCCTCGTGAGCTGAATAATAGATTTTGTCTTGATTTTGTCCATATGATAAGACTAATCCCATGTCATTCAAAAATTTGAAATTACCATCATCATGGTCACACACACACACACACAGTTTTAACAGACATGCGTAAGAGGTGTACAAACAAGAAAGACAAACATATGTATGAAGTTATATAAAGTGCTTGAACTTTTTCAAAGTTGAGTTGTATACGTACATCTAGATCGATGTTGATGCATGACACCTAATTGATGACAATAACATGGGTAATTTTGTTAACTTACAGACAAGTGAAACGGGGTCAATGGTGGTGGCAACAGTCTTTAATTAGTGAAAAAGTATGAAAAGTTTGCAAATGTATGACAAGGCCTTGCTTACCGACTAGCTAGCATCCGTGCTGACTGACCCTATATGTTCTCAAGTAAAGTATGAAAATTTAAGGATGATTTAGAAGGCACGTTAAGGAATTAATTTTATTACCTTTTATTCTAGTAATGGCGGACCTATTAATTCATGAAATGGAAAAATCTTGTGGAATATTGACTTGTGGATTTGATCCTGATCTAGTGGCTTATTGGGAAATATTTGAAGTTAGTTTTTTTTTCATTAATAGTAGCTTCAGGAGAACTCGAGAAGTATTAATACTTGTATGGGTTCTTATAAATTTCTTCTTTGGTCATTAATTGAGATCCAATCATATAGCGAGTGAAAGAAACATATCGGAACCAATTAGTCTATAACAGATTCGATCTGACCGTGCCATAAGCATGTGCGTGTGCATGTATTAATGACCACAGTTGAAAAATTCCAAGAATGAGCTTTCAAAGAATAAAGGCGTTAACTACCACAATTTATCAAAATGCGACTGTTGAAAATTTTATTTTGAGTAGATTAACTTAGAAGCTTCGTCGACTTTAGGCAACTACATGTACACATCTATTTGAAACTTTAATTACGTGTGGATTAAGGATTAAGGGAAGAATGAATATACATTGCATTTATATATGGTGAGTTGATTGAGTGCATGTCCATCAGGAAGCTCAAGGGTGTGTGTCAAGGCTGTGCTGATGTCAGGTTTTTCCCCCTGCTTTCGCTGCAATGGCAGCTGTAAATTGAGCGTCAATATGCAACTGCGCTGATGTGTCCACATTGTAATAAGAATGGGTTAGCGCTTTGCCCTCTTTGTTTTAGGCATTTACATTTTAATAGAAAAAAATATATTTTTATAATTTTTATCTGAATGAGAAGTAAATAATATATTAAAAAAATATGCATATTAAATATACTTATTTTTAGATTATAAATCTTAATTATTTTTTTATTTATAAGGACATAAATATTAAGTAATTATATTGAAGATATTTTTATTCATAAAAAAAAATAAAATGTCACTCATATTCAAATGTTAAAAAAACATATCATTCAAACATTATTCAAACTCAAGAAACATTCAGATTTTAAATAAACCAATAAAAGCTACCTCAAAATCTACAACCTTTGTTTATAGATTTTACTTGCCTTTTAACAATTTTGAGATATTATAGATTATTAATCATGCATGATTTAGATAATTATTTTATGATTTTTGTTTTTATCAATCATCAATTAATAAATCTCCAAAGAAATATTAAAATCTCTCTTATATAAATTTGTTTTAACAAATCAGTAGATAACAATATACAAATAATTATATCTTAATCATACATTATAAATAATAAAAGTCTGTACCAAATTAAGATAGCCAAGATTATGAAAAAATTTGTAAGTCTTTAAATCATGCTTGTAAGGATAAAAAGAAACAATAAATTCACAATTTCGAAGATTTTTTTTATTTTTTTCCCTCCACACGCGCTTAAGGATTATGAATTTATGATTGTGGCGGGATGATTGTCTCCAGATAACTAAGCTTACATAGTGCTCTTGACGTTTCAACTAGACAGGAAACTAATGTGATGTTGATTAGAATAGCTTTATCAGATTCTCATGCATATGAATATGATTGCATTCTCTTTTTTCTCCGTACCAATGGTTTTAATATATGATTCCATCCTCTTTTTCTCCATAACCAATCATCTCATTTACGTGAGAATTTTACCGATAAGCATTTCCTTAATCAAAATATAGATAGTTAGACGATTAAGAAATAAAAAGATAGACAGATAGACAATGACGTCTATCCTTATTTTAATTTCATACATAACCTCAAAGCTACATAAATCCTCTTCAAACTCAAAGCTCCTGGCATCTTCAACCTACAACTCTAACAGCAGAGAGAAAGAAAGAAAAAAAAATCAAAACTTTAATCCTACGGATGTAAAGAAATGGAATCAAAGAAGACAAGTGTGGGCAACCTGCAAATAAAACAATATCAATTTGAAAACGCCTACCTATTTTGGTTTTATCAGTAAATGTTTTACGATCAGTTCATAGTTTCTTACATTTATTAAAGATAATTTGGTCTAACTTCTGCTGTTCTACATCTTATTAAAAGTAATTATGAGTGACCAAGAATAGTATGTTGGATAAAATTTTATATAAAAAAAAAACTAATAACAATTATTTTGATTTCAAAATGCGGTGTGCCCCTTCGGCTTTATTGTATAAGAAAATGTCACAACTTTGTCCAATTAAAATGCGCCCCAACTAATAACAATTACTTTGACGTTATATATAATGTTGTAAAATAAGATGCTCTGTGTTAGCTTGCGTCTTGTTCACGTCTACCAAAATAGTGCGAGTAAAGGATACTAATCCGCAGGTTATGTCTATGCTTGACGACCTGAAGATCTCACAAAATGATTAAACCCCTTTCTTTCTTTTAGATGAAGTCTTTTCTGCCCGGCCTTCATACGACTTCATATTACGCACTTCAGGTTATTTCCAAGTACCTTCCTTTCCTGCGAATCCCACCTCAAAATAATTAAATCTCTCTTCTTTCATTTATATAAAGTCTCTTTTGCCCTTCATTCGGCTCCATATTATGCACTTCAGGTTATTTCCATGTACTTTCCTTCCCCGCAAATCCCACCTCAAAATGACTAAATCTCTTTCTTTCATTTCTATAAAGTCTCTTTTGCCCTTCGCAAGACTTCATACTACTAGGAATCAGCTGATTATTAAATCTCGGCCGTTGGACAGGACGCCCAAGTGATTATTAAATCTTGGCCGTTGGACAAAAAAATATTGATTCGGACAACTTCAATGTGTCAAATTTATGAATATTATAAACGTGCACTATAAATCTAACTAAAACTCAAGCTCCCGAGTCCCGGCAGAGAGAAACAAAGAAAAAGAAAGAAAGAAAATAAATAAATCAAAACTCAAGCCCCTGCCATTGCCAAACTGATCTTCCTCATAAGCATGGATCTGTCAATTGATTTGAGGTTTTTGTTTCCGCCATTGCTAAATCTTATCATCTTTATTCTGTACCTCAGGTCTCTGGATGGCATCTCTTGGGACGTCCAAGATGGTACGAGTAAGATACTTTTGTATCCAATTTTAAAGCTTCAGTTCTGGTTCTTTATTTGTGCCGTCATCATGCCAATACTGTTCTTCCTTCTCACACCCATCAGACTCACCCTCAATGTGAGCCGCCCCATTTACGTGAGTTTTGGAGAACTCTCTGTTCTGTTGGCTGTCTCGGTAATTGCGTCCGTCATTTTGGCTCCGCCTCTGTTCTTGGTAGCCTATTTGTGCCTCATAATCTTATCAATCTGTTATGCAACATTAGCTTCTCTGTTTAAGCGCTGCTTCAACTGGTTTCGAAATCGCTTCATCAACTTGTTCTGCAATTTCTTGATTCGCGTTCACACAATTCAAGGGAACAACAGCCAAGACCAGCAGCCAAGTTCAACTGATGATGATGAGAATAACCTGGAAATTGTTGTAATTTGATATCATATATACATATATATATATTGCTGCTACTCTAGTGTCCTATTACCTATTAAAGTAACGAAGTGTAGAACAGTGTTTTATATATAGTCATCTTTCTACTTTGTAGTTAGTTAGTACAACGATCTATGGTCAGTCTGTTGTATGCCGGAACAAGTTTTAGCAGTTTTGCTGTGAAGCTTAGTCTGAAAGCACTTTGAGTGATAGCAGACACGCTAGATTCTTACTTCTTTTTTTTTTTTTTTTTGTATTATGGTCCACATGAACAACGGTATAATAATAATATCAGTTTGTTCCTATAGTTATATTTGTTGTACATAATCTCATTTTGGTTGACAGTTCATTTGTTTGGTCCATGGATTCTTGCAGATGACAAGAGTACTACGTTTTCTTTATTGAGACGATGAGAGTGAGAGCTTTGTCTCTACTAATTCAAGAAAGAGGTACTGTGGTTCGACATACATGTCCCCGACAACCTTTTGGAACCTCGCTTGACATCCATGCCCATAACAACCTTTGGAACGTCAAGAAGGACTTGTTGCTTTCCAAATTTGAGCCCCGCTTGATTTGCTTGATTTATTAGCTTTGATAACGACAGCCACTTTACTAACTTTGATGTACTTCTTGCTCGGCTGATTTGGCTTGATCGACTTCTTGCTTTCCAACTTTGAGCGAATTGGCCCTCGCTTGATTCGCTTGCTTGATGGATTCTTGCTTTCCAACTTTGAGTGAATGGGGCCTCGCTTGACTTGCTTGATCGATGGGTGATGGAATTATGTCACCCATTCATCAGCCTCGCTTGATTCGCTTGCTTGATGGATTAATATTCTTGCTTTCCATCAACTTAGAGCGAATTTATTAACTTTGATTACGACATCGAACTTTATTATTTCGTTTTATTTCAATTTATATCAAAGTAAATAGCTTAAGTAGAAAGTTGATAAAGAAAAATGACTTCCACGTGGACGGTTCAACCCCACCAACTCAAATTTTAGGGCAAAGTCATATTTACTTTAGAAGTTTTGAAATTTTAGAAAAATCTCAAGATTGTCAGTCTTGGTCCCTCCAAGATGGAACCAATGAGAAACATTTGTACCCAATTTTAAAGCTTCCTTCCCCTTCCTAAGTCTTGCCGTCCTGATATTGCTGCTCTTCCTCCTCACAGCCATCAGAGTTCCTCTCCGTGAGTTGTGGAGATCATCTCCCTTGTCTGTTGGCAATATCAACATTCGCTGGTCCTTTCCTTTTCTTGGTAGTTTATTTGTATCTCATGATCCTATCACTCCTTTACGTAATGTTAAATTCTCTGTTTGAGCGCTGCTGCAAGGGACACACTGCCGTAACACCTCCTCCTGGTGAACAAGTTGAAGTTGAAGTTGGAGTTGAAGGTGATTAGCACATCCAAAACCTGCAGCCAAGTCCGACGGAGGATCTGGTGTAATTTTACATGGGACTTGATATTCCATGCAACTACCTAGGGCATATATGCTTAGATGCCTCAGTTTGAAAATAATAATAATAATAGAGGTAAAAATCAGTTGTTTTAGTTATGCATACGACAACGTATATATCCCTTGTAAAATAACAAACAATAGATGTTTCTAATTGCGATGTTCTGAAGAAACTTATTTTATCTTAATTGTTCTTTTTATATTTATATTTACATTTTGTTTTAGTAAATATGTATCAATTATAATATTAAATTTAATAATTGTAATTACGTTAATTATATTTATTTGTAAAGCGGAATCTAAGTCTTTTTTTTTTCCCCGGTTGGAAAGCGTTTGGTTTTCTATTGCCAATGTCAGTGGATATGATAAAAAGACTTAAAAAAACTTTTCTATTTCTGGGGCAAACCGATGATAGATATTGGGTCCCTAATCCCTATAGCGCGGACCCTTTTTCTATATTTGTTTATTTTTATATTTTTATTGTAATATTTATGATTTTCCAAGAAAGAAGCAGTTTTAATCGCTTATGATATGAAGAACGGTATATTAAATAAATTGTGTCACATTTATTCTGTTTTTCATTTTTATTCAGTACCTTACACTCACTAATAGCCATTAAAATTTTATATAAAATGTGAGAATTGACTTGTGGCAGGAGCAATGAACAAATTATTAATAGCCAAATATAGACCCATTTTAGTTATCTGTAGTCAAATTGATAGTTTTCTATACGTACATAGTACCCGTTCGGCTTTATAAATTAATATTTTACTTTTATAAATTTAAAATTAAAAAAAAATAACACACGCTACCGAAATCTGACGTTCAAAAATTCGCAAATATCTACATGCGAAAAAAACGATTGTTCAATCAATTCACAGACAGACAAGTAGAAAAAGTTTTCAAAATGCGCCCTGCATGCATGTGACAGTTAGACTTGTTTGGTCCAATAATTCTCGAAGATGACAAGAGTCGTACGTTTCGATCGATATTTTCTTTCTTTTTCACTTTTACTTTTTTTATTTTAATTTTTGTCTGTACTCAGCCGAAGTTTTGCCAACAGGTGGAACATATAAAATTTAAGGATGATTTAGAATGCATGTTAAGGAATTAATTTTTGTTAGCTTTTAATCTAATAATGGCAGACCTGTTAATTCATGAAATGGAAAAATCTTGTGGAATATTGACTTGTGGATTTGATCCTGATTTAGTGGCTTATTGGGAAATATCTGAAGTTGTTTTGATCCATTAATCTTAGCTTTAGGAGAAGTACTTATAATTTCTTCTTCGGCCATTAATTGAGATCCAATCCTGTGGTCTCCTAAGTCCTGTTATCCCAGCCGTCTGATTCATCATTCATTGCAGCATCAATAATATTCAATTTGAAGCAGCCGAAAGATGGCGGTTACCAAATTGGATTGCCTACCATTACATGTATTATCTCCGAATTGTGCCATACAACGGCAATCTTAGGATGCGTTTCAAATTAAAGTACTATAACTTTTAAGATACAGTTGTTTTGGAAAAAAATTGTAACTACAAAATAAAAGTTAATAATATGTAATAAATATAAATTTTAAATAATAATTTTGATAAAATTATTAAAGATATAATAAGTTTTTTATCATATAAATAAAAAAATCATATCAGTATAGCTTTCAAGTTACAACAAATAATGTTTACCAAATACTTTAGTGCTTTAACTGTCCAATCTCAATCTCAAACGCATCAAACACACTTTTACTGAGTGTACATCATCTTACATCGGAGAACAGTGACTAGGCTAACAATATAAACTTGAGGAATTTTTTATTTTTGAACTAGTTCTTAGGTTTTTGAATTAGACGATGGATTTCTATAAATCTAAAAGCCCCAATTGGATTCAGCCCCACAGACAAAAGGCTTATCAAACACAATTGAGATCAAAGCCCGATTATGAGATCCCCGCAGTAATCTCATTTGTCAACAGAGGAGAAAAGGGTGTGTTCAAGAGGATTAGCCGAAGATTCTTGGCATCTTCCGCTCGTAAACCTGAAGATATGGAGTCCTCCACTCCAGAAGGTTAAAAATTCAAAACATATTTACCTTTGTGGAAACAACAAGGAGCTTTCTCAGCCAGTATAAACACTTCTCAGGTTTAGATAGAGCTAATCTTTGAGAGATGTTTGAGATGCCAAAAGATAGTAAAAATTGTACTTGTCCGTAGGAAAAAGTTATGAAGTCCCTTATTTTTAGGAATAGTTGGATTAAGATAAAGCATGGAATGATTATAATTTACTGTAACTTAAGTTGTAGTTGAAAGTTTATTGGCTTCTCAAATACATCATACTTATTTTGAAGGTTTAAATTTCCTTAAATTAATCTTTTTTTACTCTTCTATATTCTATTTCCTTTTCATTTCATTTTATGTTTCAATAAAAAAACAATCAGTTTGTATCACTGTCACTCTTGTTGAATCAAAAATCAAAATCACTCTTTCTAAGACGGTGTTTCATTGCAAAATTTATTTATTTATTTAGATACATTATTTCTTGGTCTTGTTATATTTGCTGACTTTTATTTGCATTAATTTAATTGGCTTTTTGATGTTTGGTCTCATTATATATTATTATTCTTTGAAGCCTAGAAACATGTATATCCAGAGAACTTATCATACAAACAGTCTTATATATATAGAGAGAGAGAGGTGTGGACGCATTTATTATTATTTTAAAGCAAACAAACCGTTAAACTATGTGGTTTAATACTCTATTACGCATAAAAAAAATGAGGATGCCTGCTCAAGAAGGAATATATATATATATATATATATATATATATATATATATATATATATAGAGAGAGAGAGAGAGAGAGAGAGAGAGAGAGAGAGAGAGAGAGAGAGAGAGGAAACGCTTTGATTGATTATGTTAAGAAATAAAATTTAAAAGGGCTTTTATAGGGATTTTAAAGGGGTTTTAAAAACATCAATGGTCTTTAATAAATAATAAGTTTTTGTAATTGCCAAAAATCCACAATTTTATTTTCAAAAAATTCAAATAAATAATAAATTTGGTCAATCAATCAGTTGCATCAAGGTTTTAATTTATTAAATCAAGGGTTTAATTGCTTAATTGCTATTTCTAAACCTTATTGATCGTGTTCGTTGGGTTCTTGAAATATGAAAATGGGAATTCTTGGTCGGTCCCAGAAGGCACAAATCAACTCTTTTTATATCCTCTAAAGCTTCAACCTTTCTTGTTTGATTCTTATCCTGCCATTGTTACTGATCTTCATCTGCACACCCATCAAATTCCTGGTCACCATCCGTCGCATTTCTCTGCATTTTGGAAAGCTCTCGGTTCTTTTGGCAATATCTGCTATTGCCTCTTGTATTACTTTGCTTGTTGGCCTATATATGTCTCATTATCTTATCACCCCGTTATGCAAAGTTAACTGAATGAAAAACGAACAGAGTTGGACTGTTAGCACCACTTTAAATATCTTTTAAAATCCCTTAGGTATTTTATGACTTTAACTTTCATTGAAATTAGATGAAAGCACAAATGTATATCTAATTAAACTCACATTTGAAACACAAACAATTTCGTATGCTCAAAACTCTATACACCCACAACCAATGGGGATTCTTTTTTATTTTTGTTTTTTTATTTTTTTTTATGGCTTTTGGCACCCATGTATCATCATCAACGTTCTTTTCTCTTTTTAAACCATAATTTAACTACATTTTTTTTAATAAATTTTAAATTGACACGAAATAATACGCAAGGGAGGAAGATGATCATAAAAATGTTACTTTTTTAATTTTTTTTTTTTGGAGCAGTAACTTCATTGAGAGGAAAAGAAAATTAACAAGTAAAGACTGGAGTGGAGCATCCTCCAGCCAAAACGCAGGCTGTTGGGTAAGGAAAAGTATGTTGACTCCTTTTTCATCTGGAAGTTTTCCATGCATGATGAAGCTTTTTATTTTCAACTTGCAGCCGGACTGAGAGAGAAAAAAAAAATTAAATTAATCTAAATTCGGAATGGCTCCCACCAGTCTCACCATTTAATTTTTTTTAATAAATTCAAGCATGATCTCAGACTTCTTTATAATTTGATGTTACAAAGGATAAAATAATCAAATTGATTTTAGTATAAACATGATTTAATTAGCTATTAAATTAATGAAACTTTGAAAAGTTACCTGTGTTCGGTTGATAGGAGAGTAGGAGGGAGAGGACAAGAATTCGAAGTCCAGTCAGATTTCCACCATTTGGTGTCCAATAATGAAGGAGAAATCAAATTCTATGGAATTCACAATTGTTGTAAACTGTGGAATTCAGTTTTCAAGTGGGGAAATCGAACTCTAACTTAGCGGGAGACCAAATTTTCATAGTTGTCCAAAAAAAATTATTTAATTGCTGTAAACATATTAAAATGTCCGTGGCTTTTTTTTTTTTTTTTTGCCATTATCAGTATAAGAGAGATATAATCATAAAAGTAGAAACTTCAAATTTTCACTTAATTAATTAATCTTTTTTCTGAAAAAATAAAGATAAAAGCAATTAAAGAAGGAAAATCTGAATTTCGATATTTTAATGTTAAAAACTGAATGAAGATTATCTCCTTTGTGATATATATTTATTTAAACTTTTATTTACAAACTATAAACACAAAAAATAACAAAGATCAAATCAATGCGTGATAAATTTTCTTTCAATTTTACTTGTTTTAGTTTTCTATTTTTAGATTAAATTAATTTATAATTTAAAAATTTTCTAGAAAAATTTCAGATCTCTAAATAATATAATTGAATAATTATTTAGACCTTTTCCTTGTTATGATTTTGTAAATTTATTTTGATCTTTTAATTTTACTTAATAACAAATATTAAAATCTTAACACAAAGAAGAATATTATCTCGGACTCGTGGGTCCGTACATTATCTTTATCCAATCTTCCATTAAAAGATGACTATTGGTGTGCTACGATCCAACTCAAGAAGAGTTATTGATGACACACCACTCATCTCATATTTTCGCATCAACAATTTCAATGGGCTTGGTAATTTAATCATTTTGATTAATATCCATTGGATGATGATATATCATATATGTGTTGTATGTATGTGTCTGTGTATATATGTATATACATCCATCACATAATAATATCTGTGCATTCTTGGAAAGTTTGTTTGTAGAGAATCTCAACCAATTAAAATTAGTTACACATGAGAAATACTGGAGATATGAGCAAATTAGGTTTGACTTACACCTAATTTGACTATTTTATGTAATGATTCTGTCTCAACATTTGCGTCATCACTCACTCTCTCTTACCTTTCCATGATTCTTTTAAAGATTTTCGATGTGTACCAGCATGCAAGTTTATCATTTAATATTATTTTTTAAAAAAAAGCCGATAATTTTTTCTTCTTTTGGGAAAGTGTCTATGAGCTTCAGAATTTTTTAAGACGTACATTTGTAGAGTTCAATCGTAGTGGAGATATAAGCTTCTTTATTTCTTTTACTCCTCCAAACCCAAATTATAGCTGCCAAAATGACATTAGGAAGATTTAATTATCATAACAATTATTATTTCTATTTATGAGAGTTTGTTTTTGAAATACACACTTTCAAGAGGGTATAATTAATTGGTAGTTTATTTCATATTATATAATATAGTCAGGTAGATTTTGTACCGCGGAACCGATTGACTTTCATAAACATTGTGCAAACAAACGGTCTAGAAAAAATGGAACGAGGTACCAGAAGGTGGTAGCATAATAAATTGCGAGATAAAGAGAAGAAACAAGCAAGAAAATTCAAAATCAGAGACCTAATTTTCACTAAATAAGTGTCTATGAATGTTATTTATTCCTTTTACATGCATGTTTTTCTCTGAATGCCAGAATCGCCCTTCTACCTCAAATAAAAAAGTGCATATTTGAGAAAAAGGGCCCCCGAATCGTCAGTACAACTTTTGTGTTTCTGTGAATGCCGCAATCGTTAGTGTCATTACACTCTCTCTCTTTCCATGATTCTATCTCAACATTTGTGTCATCGGTCACTCTCTCTTACCTTACCATGGTCCTATCAACACCCTCATATGTGAGTTTATATATATATATATTAAGAAAGCCGATAATTTTTTTTTGGAAAAGTGTCTATGAGCTTCAGACTTTTTTAAAAAGTACATTTTTAAAGTTCAATCTTGGAGGGAAGAAGAAATTAGAAATTTATAAAAAAAAGAAAAAGAAAAATTATTAAGAATCTAAGATTGTGTTCTATTACTTATAAGTCGCCAAAGCCTTTGTCGAATGAATGGAATATTTTATTTCCAACAAAATAAGAACATTTGATGCTCATAACATGCAAATATATATATATATATATATATATTATCAATTCTTTTTTACATGTAAAATTGCTATTTTACCAGTGAATTTTACAAGTGATTACAAGAACATTTGATGCTTATAACATGCCCAAAAAAAAAAATCTATATGTAGGGATGCTGAGTTTGAATGGTTAGCAAATACCAGCACAGCTTCTGTCCCTTATAGTAATTTCACTTGAGGTTTCATGAGATCAAAGTTAGGTGGTGAATTAATCGAACCTATAAACTAAGCGTGCTTTGGTATTAAAAATATGTTTATGACATTGCACACATTTACTTCTGGAGTATTGAAAATTATTGAATTTCACTAAAAAAAATGGTTAAATTATGGAATTTCATTAAAAAAAAAAGTCAAATTAAACTTATTATAAAATAATCCTAACTGCCAAACCAAGATCTAAGTGATTAAAAAAAGATTGAAAGAACAATTTAATTGATAAATGATCAATTGTTTTTTATATGTAAAATTGGTATTTTGCAAGTGAATTATAATTAATTAACAGAAACATAGTAAAATATGATATTTATTAAAGATATTTAACAATTTGTGAAGTATTATGATATAAAATGTGATACCCTAATACTTCCTGCACCAATTTATTATTTTATAATTTCTGAAGTGGTAAAACGAAAATAACGCATAAAATTAATTCAATTATTAACCAAGTAAAATGCGACCGATATTAACTTGTCACTTATGAATTTCACTAAAAGAAAGTGGACACGTCGTATTAACGACCTACCCAGGACGGCACCGAATCCTTTTGACTTGCTTTGTTTCTTGCCCTCAAGTACAAAGAAACAATAAGCAAAAGGGGCTCTATAAATATTTCATCTTAGTATCATGGGGCTTAAACTCCCCCACATTCATTCAACTCAGCTATTGCCAAATCTTATTCAAAGTAATTAAAATCAATCATCTCTGCCAAATCTTATACTCACAAGCATGAATTTTTCAATTGATTTGAGGTTTTTATTTCCACCATTAATAAATCTTATAATCTTTTTTCTGTTCCTCAAGTCTCAGGATGGCAACTCTTGGGACGTCCAAGATGGTACAAGTAAGATACTTTTGGATCCAATTTTAAAGCTTCGGTTCTGGTTCCTGATTCCCGCCGTCGTCATGCCATTGCTGCTCTTCCTCCTCACACCCATCAGAGTTCGTTTCAACGTGAGCCGACCCATTTCCGTGAGTTGTGGAGAACCCTCAGTTCTGTTGGCTGTCTCAGTAGCGGCCTCTGTCATTTTGGCTCCGTCTCTGTTCTTGGTAGCCTATTTGTGCCTCATAATCTTATCCCTCTGTTATGCAATGTTAGCTTCTCTGTTTCAGCACATCTTCTATTGGCTTCGACGTCGCACTGCCTTCACTGTCACCTCTGTCAACGCACATCTGCTGGCTCCTCCTCAAGTTGAACAACCCATTGAACAAGCGCAAGGTGTTCTGGAAATTATGGTCCTGTGATATTGGATCAGTGCTGGCCAGTATCCAGTTTGGCCAGAACCAAACCAAATCAAGTCAATTGGTTCACAACTTTGTGATTCGGTTCAATTGGGTTCAGTTCATGGTTTGGTTTAGTTTGGTTTATTTGATTTGTTTGGTTCAAGTAATTTTAATTCATATATTTAATTAAAAATAACATGATAGTAATATACTATTATTACAATGAAATCATGAATCAATCCATCTACAAATAATAAACAGCATAATAAAATTTGACATGGAACAAATTTAGGAAATGAGTGCAACAGTTATAATGTATTTTAAGTTGAGGTTTTCGTTTGTATTCTAATTTCTATTTCCTAATTCCTAAAAGGTTAAATTTATATATTTTTTTAATTTTTAATCACTTAGCTAATTGGTAATTTGGTTTGGTTTTGAATTGAACAAAATATTTTTAAATTTTTTTTTCAATTGAACCAAACATAAACCAATTGGTTCCGAATTGAACTAATAAAATTCGGTTTGGTTTGGTAGAATCGAGCTAAATGTGCACTTCTATATTAGATATATGTAACTTCATCCACCCCGCTATTAGCACTTATATTAATGATTTTTAATGAGGGTTTCTGTACTTTAATAAAGTGTGAGAATACTGTTACGTATAATAGTACAGTTTAATAAAGTATGAAAATACTCCAGAAGAAGTTTGAGCAGACTTGGTGTGAAAGCTGTAGTTGCTTTTTTCGGCTTCATTATTTGAATGGCACTTTTTCGCGGAAGCAAACAGATATTATTTTTGAGCTAGAGCTGGAAGCCTAATTAATTGCGGCTTAACCATAACCCAATTATTAAATTTTATTTAATAATTTATCTATTACTAGTCAAAATATATTTCTGCAAAGGAAGGGGACACGTCGCCCTTAGCGCCCCAAGAAGGCGGCACCGAATCATTTTGACTTGCTCAGTTTCTTACCTTCGAACTACAAGGAAACAACAACAGGCAAAAGCAACGCTATAATCTGGTGCGTAGTTTGTGGTCACTAAATTGGTGCCAGTGGTAATATACAAGGTATCCGAATATTGAACGAAAGAAAAGCTTAACAGATGTGTTTGTTTACTGAGAAAGTAAAGGAAAATGATGAACGAAACTGAGAATGTTTTTATTATTAGCTATATATAAAACTGATTGCAAGAGAGTGCATTTATAGTAACATTCTAGATCTAACAAAATTTTTTATAGATTCTTCTAGATGCACTGCACACGCAGCAAGTGCTGAGACAAATAACTGAATCTGTTAGATTTGGGCTGAGGTAGCTAGGTGAGACTTTATCAGCTGCCTGAGGATTCATCAGGGTTCCCATGCCCTGTATCTCTTACTCTAACATTGAATTATACGAGTGTCATGTACATCTCTCTATTTCCTAGTTATATTTTATAACTATCCAATTCCACACACAGTCATGTTGTTTGCTACAAAAATTAAAAAAAAAAAAAAAAATTCTTTCTCTGGCTAAATTTAGCTGAAAATCCTTTTCAATTTGATCTATGTTTTATTTTTCTAATGACAGATGTGTCAAAACTATTATCTTATTTGTGTCATGTGGCAGAATAAATTTTAAAATTAAAAAATTCCATATCGAAATGACCTCTTGCCCCTTGCTTTTTGTTACCGTTATGACAGCATGAATGATATATGGTGATTTCAATGGAAGAAAACTAGTCATCTCCCTAAAAATTTTTGCCAAAATCAGATTTTGAAAAGTTATTCATCTTTACTTAACAAAATCTAATGAATGATAAGGTGATTTTATTAAAGGTGATTTAAAAAAAATTACTAAACACTAAAACTAACGTTTAACTTCTCAAAATCACTTTCAAACTTCCCAACAGTAATCTCAAATGGACCCTGACAAAGATATTTTATAATTTATAATATTACCAAACTAGCCCTTAGTATAAAGGAAAATAGTATTAGACTATGATTTTTATGGCTATATAAATGCTTATTACATTACAAGTGAATGTGGCCAACTTGCCTATTATAATGTTAGAATTTAAATTTTTGGAGGGTTGTAAAAATTTGAGAAATAATTATGAGTAATGATACATCCACAAATTCTTGTGCATCATATTTTTGTAGATGTGATATAACGTTGATTGAATGAAAACATCCAACAAGATATATTTTCATCATTTTATATTTTTAATATTCAACCAATAATATTATGCTGCATCAATTTGTACAAAAAACTGCTTGTGGCTACAATAATAATCAATCATTAATCATCATAGGATGTGCCAAAAGGCTATATATATTGTCGAAGCAACGGGGGCATTATTACTGAATCAATATAAACTCATAAAGCAACAATTTCAGATAAAACTATAATAAATGACAATAGTATCATAGTAATTAAATATTCTATATCAAAGAAGGAAAATCAGTAAGACCAATTATATTAAAATAAGATAAAAAAATCTCATAACTAATAAACTCAACCTTAAAATCCAGACTTCAAACTTGTCTTATATGACTTAAACCCTAATTCCTAACCCGTTTGTAAAAGAAAATCCTAATGAAGTAGAGTGTTATCGAATGTAACCACATTACTTGTTTAACACGTAAGAAGTTCGGTTTTGATATCTATACAAGGATTCCAACATATAGTCTTTTCTTTGTTTCCAATCTTTTTTCCAATTCTTGTTTTTAATTTGATCTTTAATTGCTTCCCTTCCTGTTTCTCCATTATGGCTAATTGGGTTAAGCAGGTTTTGATAGAAATTGCCATGCGGATAAGAGCTTTTGGTGTGATTTGCAGCTCATGGATATATGATCCAGGCAAGAAGGATCCACAGATTCCGTGGATTACGCTAGCACCCGAAGCAGAAGCAGAAATAGACACGGACCAAAGTAGCAGTAGTAGTTTCTTCAGCTTTTCTGAAGGCAGAATTCATCAAGTAGTGTTACCAGAAGCCAAAGGTAAGATTTTTTACTTTTCAAAAGGTTGGCTCATAGCAATCGTCCTTCACCAAGCGTCAAATTCGACTTCCAAGTATTAAGACAATCCCGAATTGGGAATATCATAGACGTTTTTTTCCGCAAACACTTTGCTATGTTTATCCAAAAATGTGTTCCATCATCAAATCCTTTGCATGCATCACATTGCTTATGGATGATTATTTATGAATCTCTCAAATCCCCAACGTTGAGCATATGTGAATAATTATGTGGTATGACAGTCATATTAGGTTAAGTCTAATTAAAAGACAAATCAATTTTAACTTTAGAGAGTAATTAAGCATTATAGATTGATGGTACAACACATATTCGTTTATTGATTCTTGATAATTCATATTCTTCAATTATCAGTGATAGTTTTCACCAAAAGATTTATTGTTCTAACATTCCAACGAAAATTGGCTTAATTATTGTAAGCCAAGGTTTAACTCTTGGACTGCAGTAGATACAAGCTTTTTTGGTACACCTTTTGATGATACTTATTTTCAAGGAAATTTTTGTTCCATACACGACGGAGGTCGCTTAAAGGCTTGTCATATTGCAAGCGATATTACTAACAGTGTTGAACAGGTGACTCAATTCTCAACAAATACTCGTCCTGAACTTTTATTGAAGCAATACTATGTAGTAGAATCAGCAGGAGCATTGAAGGTCTTTGGAATTTTGATCACAGGTTTCGCACATTCGGATTTAGAATTCTTAAGGTGGATTTAAGCATTGGTAGTACTAGTACGTGGACAGAGGTAAAAATTTGGGAAATAGAGCATATTTTTTGGGTTCTAATTCCTCCTTCTCTATTGAACCATTGGCATCTTCTGGGTGCAAGCCTAACTGTATTTATTATACCGAAGACAGTTTTGAAGTTTATATGCTGAGAATATAATGAGGAAAAGACATGGCAATTTATAATGTTGAAGATCGAAGCATCGAGCCACAAACACATTTTGCACGACAGTCCTATCATGGCATATTGGCATCAATCGACCAATATGGGTCAAACAAAGTTTTTAGTTTTTGTTTATTTGATTTTAAAGTTATCATCGATTGTCTTTCAGATGACTTCTTTCTAATTATTGTTTGTATTATTTTAAGTTTTCAATCTTTATTTAATGGATTTAAAAATAATTTGCATTTTAGATTCCTTATCTAATCTATAGTTTTGTTTTAAGTCTTGTTTCAATTTTATTCTAAATCAAAAGTGAGGAAACGGAAACAAGAAAAAAAGATAAAAAAGAATTAGAGAAAATAAGAAAATAATTTAAAACTACGGAATGACCAAGAAAGAAATGAAAATTTCAGCCTGACCACAAGACAGAAAGGTTTGTGCTATTTTGGGTTTTGCTTATCTCATCACAAACTTCAAAACAATATATTATATGTTAAAAATAAACATCTATAACCTAAGTTATGGTCTTTAGAAGATACTTTACTCGTAACACACAATATCCTACATAAAAAAAGACAATTGCTATTTTGTTTCGTTCTTAAGTCTCTATTAATTAAAAATAAAAAATAAAAAACGAAGCGACGGTTAAAAGAGAGCACCAAAGATTTAATCAACTGATGCACAAAATGTATAGTTGGTGTGTCACGACGCCATCGAATTGCTTAGGTCATGGATGTAGGATCAGCCAATACTCAATACTAATGCAATCCGGCTGCAGCTATCGAAGATTATTTAGAGTGTTCTGTGTCCATCCAATTACTTGGTTTGTACGGCTGCAACATTTCTGTATATATTTTTAGTTTACAAATTGTTATTCCAACAATTTAAAGAGCTTGATTATGTATTCTAAGCTTTGTAATTTATTTTTCTTCTTTAAAACAATGACACTTTTTTTCCTTGTAAATCATTGTAAAATTCATTAAAAGAAAATTCTGTTGGTGTAATGAAGTCGGTTCTGAAAATTTTGTATTATTGCATTAAAAGCTATTGGCGGTCTAATTTTATGTTTTCCAATTAAAAATCAGGAGTACTTTGGCGTTGAATATTGATGGTTCCAAAAAATTATTATGGTCTCTGAAATAATAAAATCATTTGCTTGTACCAAGGTTAGCATGCACAAACCTCACAGAAAAAATGATCATGTCAAACAATCGACCATCAAGTGAGATTTCGAGGAATGTTGATGATCCTAAACTACATGAGCGACGTGCATCTAATTCTCAAAGGATTAGTGACAATCTTGCTTCTTTAATTGGAAGATGGTCTGATGTTACGTATACCGATATTGGCATACCCAGGTATCCACCCTCATTTGATGGAGCACAAGATCTTCGATTTAAACATTCGTGGTTT
>JASUUG010000572.1:0-32500 GCA_030449905.1 Luvunga scandens
AGCTGCTGCTAATTCTTTGTTTTTGGAGGGTTGGAGATGAAACGGGTGCTGCTGGAGCCTTTACGAAGACGGTGATGCTGGTGTCCCACTTAGATAATAGGGTCCTGGAGTTTTCTAGGGACCTGGGCTGTATTGGAAGGAAAGGAAACTGCAGGCAAGACCACTAAACACTTCGCTACTGAGCGCCAAAGGAGAGAACAGTTGAATGGTAAGTTCAAGGCCTTGAGGATTTGGTTCTAATCGACCAGGTACATGTATCATGTAAGTCCCTTGATTTCCTAATCTTCAATTCTCTGACCGCCCCGGATCCCTTAATTATTTATTTTATTTATACTACAACAACAACGAAAGAATGATAGAGCATCAGTTGTGGGAGATGCTATCGAGTACATCAAAGAACTTCTCAAGAACAGTCAATGAGCTCAAATTGCTCGTGGAAAAAAAGAGATGTGTTCGTGAGAGGAGAAAGAGGCACAGGACAGAAGAATACGATGAGGGCATGAAGCCTCTTGTTGACCTACCAGATCAGTCTTACAATTTCATCTTTAAGAAGCTCTTGGCTTCAGAGAGAAAATCCAAGGATACTGAGGTTGATGTTCGTATCGTTGACGATGAAGTCACTATCAAACTCGTTCAGCGAAAGAAGATCGATTGTTTGTTGCTTGTTTCAAGGTTCTTGACGAGCTTGGCTGGATCTCCACCATGTTGCTGGTGGCCCATCGGATTACTATGGCTTTCTCTTCAACAGCAAAGTAAGTCCTTTTCATTTTATCCACACTGCATAAAATTAATCATTTCGCTTCCTATAATAATTTTATGGCGTGGTTTTAAATTTATATAGTTATATTTCTAATAATTTTGCAGATTTATGAAGGTCGTCTGTTTATGCTGGTTCTATAGCCAACAAACTTATTGAGGTCATGGACAAACAATAATGCAGCAGTTCCACCAACCAGCTGTGCCTATTAAGGTTGAAGCCGAGAAGGTGATCGTCCTACTAATTAGAAATATCACGTGAGCTGAGCGGTTTTAATATAAGTGTTACCAGTCATATCACTACCTCAAATTTCTTGGTTTTGTGTTTTCTTTAATAATATACATTTCTAAATATATAATATATAAACGTCTCAATTTAGGTATATTCACATAAACATATGATTATGCCACATCAGATCACGATTACACATCGAAGATATATCGAGCTGAATTAATTAAATTGGACTCAAACTCTTATATCCTGTAACGAATATGCTGAAAAATACACGAGTGATGAAAAGGATATGCTACAGGTAAAAAAGTGATAAAACCTTTAATTTTATTCAATGTTTTTCATCAATATATATATAAGTAAAGATAAAAAAATGATGAAAAGTTTCAATTTTATTCAATGATTTTTTCATCAAAATAAATACAAGTGAAGCAAATTAAAATGGAAAGTTTGCCTATAAATAACCTACACTATAGGAGCAATTTACGTAATAATAATTAAACAACCTAACTCGCAAACTACGCTCCGAGCACGACGGGGCTCTCACTCTCTTTGGCGCCCCTTTCCAAGGGATTTGGACCCAATCTGTTGCTGAGGACATTTTTCTATACTACAATTCGAACATTAGGATGCCTGGCTTTTAAGCTGGGTTTTTCCTAGTTCACTTGCCGTTATTAAGAAAATCTTGGTAAGCTTCTTTTCCTTTGCTTACTGTTATGATTAAACTTTGCGGTTAATCTCACTGGACCTCGGGTAGCAATGTAAGCACTACTTACGCAAAGCATCCCGGTCATGGAGTCCCCTCCCAAAGATCAAGTGCACGACAAGAGCTTAAGAGGCTTTTTTTTTCACCACTAATCATCATGACTTTGGTCGCCGAGGACTTAAATTTGGGTCAACTGTCAGTAGGGGGCGCATAGGAGGCCAATTCTCACTTGCACTAGTGGGCTCTCGCATTGGTTCGGGGGTTGGGGTGGGGCAACGATACGTGACATCCAAGCAGATGTGCCCTCGACCTAATGGCTTGGGGTCCAATTTGTGTTTAAAGACTTGATGATTCATGGAATTCTACAATTCACACCAAGTATTGCCTTTCCCTCCATTCTTCATCAATGCCAGAGCTGAGGTATTCATTGCCAAGAGTCATTTTGGATATTTGTGAACTAAGATGTAGTGTTCCACAATGCACTATCTTCGTGGCCGTTAGAGCTACTGTCATATTAGATTTCCTTATCATGGTCTAGGCTGATGTTTGTTGTTTCGCCATCATGAGAAACACAAGTACCTCTTCTCACGGTAAGAGGGGAGGAGGAGCGCCCTAGTAGGGGAGGAAGAGTGCCCTTGTGTAAAGAGGGAGTGTGCTCTCTTGTTAGTTTTCTTGGTCAATCCTTATTATGTCTAGACCTAGTGAGTTTCCCAGTTGAGTTAAATTAAGTTGCGGGCTCCACTCATAGTGGTGCCTTTTATCAATTTCTCTAAGTTTCAACCTACGACCATACTCATTCAGAGCTAAAATACTTTGATTTATCATAGGTGCCGATGAGTCTAAGTAGCGTCAGTTGATCGCTTAGTCGGCATTGGGGTGCTGGATTTAGAGAATAGGATGGTATGCGATTATCTTTGATCCTCGAATTTCGTTCTTTGATTAATGAAAACATCATGGCAAATGCTTTTGTAGTTGTTTTATTATAAATATAATAATTTCTGCTACTATGAAATATGAAACTGCGTAAAGTCCGTGTGTCATTACTCAAATTCTAAGGCGATGGAATATGACGGGGAAATCTCATAATGTAATCCTCTTTAATATGTATACGAGCATAGGCATTTGCTTTGAGCACTCTAGTTTCTTTAAAGTAATAACGTTGATGGTAGGAGTTGACGATTAAGGCGGAAGCACATTGATGCAAAAGAATGGTGATGCACATGTGCATCATGGGCGGTCAGGACAACCCAACCGAGGATCAGCTACGAGCTTTTTAACTACAATTAAAATATATGTTATTGGAGCTAAAATTACAATATTTAGCATAAGCCTTCTCTAATAAATCCTTGTTATGGGATTTAGATTGTACTTATTCGATTCTTGACTTATAGATCTAGTATTGCCGTTTTTATTGTCCTTGTCTCTTATGTAAAGGAATGGGTGAATTAATATTGCTTCTTGCCTTATTTGGATATTGTAGCCATTTCTTAGGCTTCATTTTGAATTAAACCTTAATTCTCTATCCTATTACCACCATGGTAGGTGTTGTGCTTTTCTCTTTGATAGGTAAGCCTTGCTTTCATTACCCAACTTGGCAAATCTGCGATAAAGGTTATGTGCCTTTAAGCACTCAGATTTTCTACTTGATAAAATCAGAATGAACCGCATGATGTTGCTTTTTACGAGAGGCATACAAACGACCATTACACTTTTCTATTCACTCGATAAGAAAGATTATAACTACCTTTAGGCTTTGTGCATTTAAAAAGATTCCACTCTTTTATCAAAATGTGTGGATTCTCCCAACCTGCCTTTCCACTTATTATTTACAATCATTGAAAATGATAACAACCACTATTTAATAAGGCAAAGTGGCCATTTGCCAATGTCTGTTTAAAGGTTTGGGTTGAATTTGGAGCTGATATTTTCATGCATATAGATATTAACAGAAGAGTGTGAATCTATGCACAAAATATATCAATGATAGTGTAAATACAACATTTTCATACAAGCGAAAATATGTGAATGTAAACTATTGGTATTGGAGAATCATAGTTATAGAGTAAAATCATTATTTTACTCAAGCTCCTTAACATTTAGTTTTATGTGTTTAAATCTTTAAACTTTAATTGTATGTGTTTTATTTATAATTTGAGTATTTTATGTATTTTGGGGTATTTTAATCATTTCGTGATTAAGGAGAAGTGGATAAAAGCGGATAGCATTTTTGAAGCTCAAAACAATGAAAATCAAAAAAGGCATAAAAGACAAAATTATAATTTTAGAATTTTGGTGGGGCTTATTTGATGTGGCATTGAGGTTGATGAGCATTAAGTGACGTGCCATTAACTAGATAACGCAGACATTTTATTGAACCAAAAAAGGCTAATGGCGTTGATTGATGGCGTGGAGTTGATAGATGATATGGCCATATTTATTGGATCCACGGCGAAGTGTTTCAACTAATTAAGATCTTATCACGTGTAGCGTAATTTTGAGCATTTAAATTATTTTCATCAATGGCCACAATTTCTCATTATATCTATAACTAAGAAGTTCTATCTTAATTTGACTTTGAGTCTAAATTTGGGCTCCTTTCTTTTGTATTTCTCTTTTTATCTTGTATTTTTTTGGTATATTTTAATAAAATTATCATTTTACCCCAAGTTCAATTTTGAGTGGCTAATTTAATTTCAAGCATGGGTTGAAGGTGAAGCCAACAAGGCCATATGAGCTTAATTTGATAAGTTTATTTTTCTTTTTCCTTTTTGATTTATGTAGTTGTTTTTGACTACGTTTTGTTGTTGATCTTATAATATTGATTTTGATGATAACAAAATTATATGTTCTTGATTAAAATGTTGGGACTATTAAAATGAATTTCTTAAACCATAGACATGTTTAAAAGAAGATTAACGGTCGTTAATTTGGGTTGGAAAATCTTTTTCTAAATAAAAGTTGTCAAAATATAAGAATCACGAAAAATTAAGTGGCAGGACTATTTATTGGAAAATGGTGAACCGATAATTTATAGAGAGAAGTATCTTTTGTAATCATGTATCGATTTATCGACAAGATTACTGAAAATTAACGGTGAACCGTTTATTACAAGTATTTGCCAACCGAGCAAATACGGAAAAGATAGTTTTTTCTAATCTCAACTAGACTTGCTTTGACAAAGATTATGAAAATTAATAGTGAACCGTTTATATAAAAGCAAATGGTGATAATTCTGAAAAGAGAGAAAATTTTCTAATCTTGAGCCATTTAACAAAAAATGAGACCTAAGTTTGTTTTGCGAGGTTTCAAAATGGCGGTGATCCGATAATGGTAAAGCATTAAACCGTTTATTTAAAATCTAAGCATACCCGCTTATTTGATGTGTCAAAACAGGATTGTTAAGATAGCGGTGAAGAAATGGCAATCGATTATACCGAGGAAAGTCAACAATGACTATTTTAATTTCTAACTATAAAATGGCATTCAATCAAATTCGAATGAAAAGAGATCAAACAATTATCTTTGAGCTTGTTCCGAGTATACAATCTTTTTTGAAGCTTTAAACTTGTTTTATTTCATTAATTCACACTTTGAGATTTGATTGTAATCGTATCATTGCGTGAGAGATTGGTTGATTATAATATTCATTTTAGTGATTGTAAGTGTTGGGATCTGGCTTGAGTTAAGAGATTAGGAATAATCTCTTGTTGTAAGGTTCATGGACACCTTTAAAGTCAATTGTAAGTGTCGTTGAAGTCTTGGAGACTGGCAGTGGAATCTCGAGCGCTGGTGAGCTTGGAGGTGTGGACAGTAGGCACGATCGGTGAACCACGTAAAAATCACGTGATTGATCTCTCTCCTTTATCCTTTCATTTCAAGCATTGTTAAAATTATTGCTTTTGATTTTATTAAAACATTAGTTTAAATTTTTGTGGTTTTATTTGCTTAAGTTTTAAGAACCCGATTCACCCCCCTGTTGGTAGCTTTAGTTAGTATTTCAATTGTCGTGAGATAGTGTATATTGTCAGATTTTGCACGGTATCGCGATTCTTGTTGGATTTTTCTCTGCTATGGATGTCGATGCGTAAGTGTACACAACAAGTAATATACTAATGAGTATTAAGTATCGTCTTTTCAGGGATTGATGTTAAAGAATTCTAGAACAATCTTAATAGTGCATTTTTGTTCTAGTTGAATTAAGACAACTTATGAAACTAAAAATTAATTAAACTAAAAATGTGATAACTAAAATGCCCGTTCTTTCTGACATTTACAACAACTTGATAGGCAAAATCCTTTATGTATCCTCAACCTGTCGCATATTGGATATTTTTATAATGTCTGACCTAATAGTAGTAATTGTTATGCCAATATTAAATATAACATTACTTATTCTAGGTTCTATTTACTATACAAGGTGAATCCTTATGTCAGTTCTTTCTAATTTTTTAGATGGTATACTACTATTCAAATTGAAATTTACTCAACAGGAAGCAATCTAAAACCAAGTATTATCTTAATTGGTTCATTTAAATCAAACTTTATTAAGGCTCTTTCTTAGCTAGTATCCACTTCAAATGGTTGGTCCCGAAATAGAAAATTGAAATAACAAAATGCTTTACCAAAAATAAAGAACCCACGTATATGTCATCAAACATCCATTAAGATCGTTTATCATTTAACCATAATCAAATTCAGTTATTGGTTTGCAATGAAACAATAAATAAAATAGCTTGACCATTAAATACATTTGAATGAATTAAAACTAGAAAACAAGAGAAAAAAGTTGAAGTTAAAGCTTTTAATCTTGAGATATCTTATGCTTACTGTTTGTGAATCTTACATTGCGTACCTCAAATCATGCTTATTTTTGTTTTCTTTTGTTTTTCTTTGTGATTTTTCCTTGTGGTGGCTCTCTTTTTTTCTTCTCATGAATACTCCTTTTTATAACTTAAAATTAGGGCAAACCGAAAGTGTATGGCATGCATCCTCCATTTTTGGAAACTTTATATCATTATTTTTCAATTATTTAAGTGTGAGATCTTCTCACATCAATGCTTGAGTTGCTAAAGACATCAGACTTTCAAGATTTGTTTTAATTTTTCTGTAGCCAAATTTTTTCATTATTTTGTCGATCTGTTGGTAGCATTCTTTTCCTAAAATTTGAGTTTCGGGTCACCTCTTCTTTATGCATGTAATATGAGCACAAAATATTCTCAAACAACTCGATTTATTAAAGTTAAACTAAAATAAATGCTCATGCAAAAATGTAACTAAAGCTATGATAAAACAGCACATCATTTACTCTCTGGCTACATAAAATAAGAGTTATCACACTCGAACTTAAACAATTACTTGTATTCAAGTAATGACACAATATAAACTCCTCGACCATGCAATCATGCAATGAATAACTTAACTATATCCTCGACATTGCTAGGATTCATCAACCCTCGGATAACACTCTTAAACATGCCAAATTGCTATAGTAGTTCCAATTCTAGACTTAAGTCTTGTTCTATCAAAGTGTGTGTGTGTGTGCACTTTCAATCAAGTCTTAAAGATGTTGCGACATCATTTCAAGCATGAGATGTACTATATAAAAATACAAACAAATAATTCCATCTTGTGGGGGAGACAAGGTCTTAAAAGCAGATTCAAAACGAGTCTTATAGCAATCATCTGATTTTTTTTTTTTTTTTTCACCGTTAAATTAAATATTTAGCTTTTATTTTATTTACTATCACTTATAATTATAAAAATCGGTTAATTACTAAAAGTACATATCAGGAGTTGCAAAGACGTACATCTAGGATGTTTTATCTAAATCTTATCTTTGGACACCTTTAACTCAAGACTGAACATGAAACTCATGAATAGACCTGATTACTCAGTAAAAAGACAGTAGACTTTTTATTCTTCATTCCTTCGTAAACATTCATCAATTTTTTTTTTGGTGCTGCAACAATACTCATAACTTTTGTTTTCTTTCTACTTTTCAGTCGCGGGTGCAGGACTCGGCCAGTTCTTAGAACCTAAGTCATTGGAGCATAATTTTATTTAATGCCTAGCACAATTTATAACAACTTATGAAAAATTTTAAGTTCCCCAAACTTGAGTTAATTTCTAGCCTTTATATTCTATTCTCCTTATTATTCCGTTTGGTTTTGCTCTGATATGCTCGAAACTCAATCAAAACAAGTGTAAAGGCAGAAGTTGACCCTGGTCTATACATTGGTTCTACTTGGGATTCAATCATTCTCCATTTCACTCAATTCATTGGGTTTTCTAATTTTAATACAAATACTTAATAGATAGAGCTATACACATAACACACATATGCATTCACAAGCTTAAAACCTTATGACACAACCCTTTAAAATTAAGAGGTGTTGTATCTTTACATGCATACAAAATGATTTAACAATAAATATGCATACATTAAATAAAAAAGACATGCAAAATGAACAAAATAAAATAACTAAATTGGCAGGGGGTACTCTCTTGTCATTAGACTGGCTGTTGTAGCCTTAATTGGAAGGGTTCACTGCTTTTTAGATCCATTTCTTAGGCATTCCTTCGGTGAACCCATTGGGGTAGCGACTAGTTGCTTTTTCTTCTTGCTTTGACGTTGGACTAATGGTAGAGGTTACAGTAGGTTCAATCACTTTAAATTTTGGGTTTGCCTTGGTTTCTTTTGGCCTGGCTTTTCTGGTGCTGTAGCATCTTCGGACTGTTGTGCTCTTTTACGTTTGCTGGAAGCCTTTGGAGCTAGAGTTTTGGTTGGGGTTGGCTATAGAGTAGTTGTAGTAGGTGCTTCTACTGCTGGTTCCTCTGCAGTAATGCTTATAATAATATTTCTTAAAGAAAGCCTTGCTACTACCATTACAGCAACTCTTTATTATGGCTTTCGATTTTGCATCCACATCCTCCTTTCATTCTGTTTCAGACCTCCATCTTCTTTTTCTTTGCTTATTAGAGTCACTCTTGGGGGCTCTTTATCTTTTCTCATAGTCTTTTTGCTCTTGCCTTTCTTTTACTTTTACTTTTCTTCTCTTCACTTTTCGATTCTTCTTTACCTCGATATCATTTACTTTTATTTGTTTGGTACATTGTTCTTGTTCAGACTCTCCTTTTGCTTCTTCACTTGTGTTCCCCTCTTTGGAAGCAACTCGCTGACCTTGAAACTAAAATGTGGCGGCAACGACTTAGGAAATTTACATTCTTACTTATCATGTACATGGAAAATTGGTCTTTTGAGCTTTAAGGTGCTGTAAATTAGTCCAAAATTTTTGGTTTTCTGCCATCTGCACCTGGACACATTCCCTTATAGTTGTGTTGAGTTCTTGCAGCATACTTTCAAGTCTTGCGGACTGCTCCATCTTATTTATAGCGGGGGTGTTTTGAAGTTGTTGCATTTTGTGGATTCTCTAGCTATTCTTTCAACTGTTTTGACTGTAATGGCCCCTTTATTTTTTACCCTTTTGTCATGTTCTTCAAACTTCACTCTCGAGGCTTCATATATATCTATGATCAAAGAAGGGAATAACAAGACTACTAGTTTTTTTTCTTGTTGCCTGATCTAAATTTTTTCTATGATTTTGCCTCTGTCATCATTCATCGTAGAGAAGTATAAGTCGATCTTGTGAAAATGTAGTGGTATGAATGGTAGACATTAATCTAGACTTTAAGAATTTGGCCCAAACTTTGGCTATGAGTTTCAAATCAGTTCTGCTATATACTTGTCCCTCTTCATTCTTCCACTCATTACTAGGGAAAGTTATTGTTTTGAAAACTTCCACTTTAGAGTCTAATAGGAGTTAGACTTGCCATACAAAAATATTGCGTTGGTCCTGCTGTAGCATGTTAGAATAAAACTCTTTGATAACGAGAGTGATGGGGTTTTGTGGGTGAGCAAAACCTTCCCGTCCTCACATTTATCTCTGATAGTGAAAATGGTGTTCATCATACTTGTAGGCTTAAATACGGAATATAAAGCCATATCTCCTCAAAAGTTTGTGAGCCTTATAAATTCTTTGAACTTGTCCTCGGCCTTGTAATTGTGAAAGTGTGTTCGATTCTTCAACCTCATGGCACGTGATTTGATTTTACCATTGTAAATTAGAGCAACTTAGTGGATAGTATGTCATTTGAAAGAAGACAAATCAATCGTGAAAAGCAATTGGAATATCCCGCAGGTAAAACATAGAGAAAGAGTTGTCGTGAAAGTGAAAGAGCCATAATAAATCCCTAATTTTGGAAACAATTTTTTAATTAAGTACAAATCCCAATTGAAAAGGAAATGATAGGTGTCACGAGAATATATGGATTACAATCTCCCTTTTCCCATTTACGATTTCTAATGTTAGCGTTGTAGCCCTTTCAGCGATAAAAATTAGAGGCTTTGATTGTAATGGTAAACATTGGTGATGTAATGTCGATTCATTGCTGCAACAATACTAATTGATATACTATTTGCTTAAAAATCACCTTGATTTTGCCATGCTAAATTGATCTATATATATATATATATATATATATATATATATGAAAGAAAAGAAAGTAACTAATCTTTTTAAAATGAAAAAAATGTAAATTAGAGCATGTAAACTAAACTAAACTAAACTAAACTAAACTTAGTTAAAGCAATTAAATAATCTATTAAAAATTAAAGTAACTTCCTTCATCATTAGGTTGTCTCAATTAACAGCTTGATTTTAGGTCATTGACTTGACCATCCTCGATTTTCGTTAGCTTTTGTTGGATTCCTCGGGAACATGTCTTCGCTTTGGTGAGTTACGATAGTTCTCATGTAATACTTCACTCTGTGAAAGAGCTTTAATCTTAAGTTATAAAGCAAAACTTGATTACTGGAATGAGTTCCCTTTGCTAGATTCTTTGGTCACGCCCGTAGCTTGGTTTTTTCTTATAAATTCTTGCATTGTTTTAGGAGAATAACATGAATTCTTCTAGCTCACAAAGTTGTAACTTTCTTTCTTTGTCTTTTGTGAGTCATATCCATATTCAATTCTTAACTAGCCAATATGCTTTGTACTTTAGTTCTAATGGTAAATGACAAGTTTTACTATAAATAATTCTATATGGGGATATGCAAGTAAAGAGTTTTATAGGTTGTTATATAAGCCCGTAAAAGTCTTGTAATCTAAGTGACCAATCCTTTTTGTTGGGACTGTAACTTTTTCCAAAAATATCTTTATCTCCCTGTTGGATACCTCTGCACCGTCTCTTGTTTATAGATGGTATCTTAGCAACCTTATCACGATCCGTATTTGGCCAATCTTTGCGATAAGCGTTTTGTTATAAAAATGTGTTCTTTCATCATAATAATAGTTCTTGGAATGCGAATCTTGAAAACATTCTTACGAAGGAACTTGACTCTTTGCCTTGGCATCGTTAGTTAGTAAGGCTATAAGCCTACCAATTTGGAGATATAATCTATAGCGGCTAAAATGTATAGATTATTGAAAGAAGATGGGAGCAGTCGCGTAAAATCTATCCTCTATACATCGTGAAAAGCTTGACTTTGAAAATATTGGTGAGTGGCATTTTTACTTTTAGAGATGTTCCTCCCATTTGATACACATCCACAATCTTAACAAACTTATAAGTGTCTCACAAAAATAAAAGTAGGTAGTAACTTTGATTGAAGGACTTTTACAGCTATTTTGTGCTTTCAAAATGTCCTTATATCTTTTGACATGGTAGGACTGCAAAATACTTGCAATTTCTTCATTTAGTACACGTATTCAAATTACATGGTTTGAACACAACTTGTACAAGTAAGGCTCATCCCATTTAATAGCTTTTAACATCATGAAGAAACCTCTTCCTCTATTGGTAATTTAAATTAGGTGGTAATGACCCCTCACTAGATAATTAGCAAAAGTGCATACCATTAGAACACTGTTGCTGCGGCATTTGTGTGTCTTTGTAGCATTAACAATTTGCTCATCTAGAAATGTTTCGTGATATTCTACTTAGTTAGAGTGCTTGCATTTCGTATAATATTGATAAATGGTCATTATTTGATTAAGGTTCTTTTCTACGAGTGATCTCAAGTTAAATTCTTGTAGAAAAGAATCCATCTAATCGGCATTTGTTTGGCATCTTTTTTAGAAATTAAATGCTTTATGGCAAAGTGGTATGTGCTTGATCACCTTTGTGCCAACGGATGTGCTCTGAATTTATCAAATGCAAAGACAACTACAAAGACTCTTTTTAGTGGTGGTGTAGTTGAGTTGTGCATCGGTATGGACTTCTAACAAAATAGATAGAGTGAAAAATCTTGCCTTTTCCTGCCTTTGATATTGCTTTTTAACGGAATAGTTCTTGGCCTCATACATCAACTCAAAAGACATATTCCGATCTGAATGCTACCCACGATTGGTCTTTATAACAAGAGCTTTTCAACTCGACAAAGGCCTTTAAACAATTCTCATCAAAATTGAAGGAATTGATCATGCTCAACAACATCATAAGGATTTGGCTATTTTAGAAAAATTCTTAATAAGTCTTCTATAAAACTGGCATGTCTTTGAAACTCTTCATGCCCTTGAGAGAGATGGGTGGTGGAAGTTTATCAATTACCTTTATTTTTACCTTATCCACCTCGATGCCTTTTTTAGATACCATATAGCTTAAAACTATCTCTTTTGTATTATAAAGTGGCACTTTTCCCGATTTAACACTAAATTTGTCTCCTCATATCTCTTAAGCACATTTTTAAATTATAAAACAATTATCATATGATTTTCCAAAGACTAAAAAATCATCCATGAACAACTTCAATGTTTGCTCGACCATATATGAGAAAGTTACCATCATAAACCTACGAAACATTGTTAGAGCATTGCCTGAGGCAAATGGCATCCTTAAAGGCAAAGATTCCATAAGGACAAGCGAATGTTGTATTCTCACTAATCCTTTAGTGCTATAGCAATCTAGTTGTAGCTTGAGTATTGGTCCCGACAAGCGTAATACTCTTTTCCAACAAGTTTATCTAATATTTAATCTATTAAGGGTAGTAGAAAATGATCCTTTTTGTTGCCTTGTTTAACTTTATGTAATCTATGCAAACTCTTCAATCCGTGATTGTTCTTGTGGGAATGAGCTTATTCGTTTCATTTTGTTACAATAGTCACTCCTCACTTATTTAGAATACATTATATTGGGCTTACTCATGGGTTATCTAATATTGGGCATATTATTCCAACGCCTAGCCATTTGATAATCTCTTCTTCATAACTTCTTTCATTATGGGATTTAGTCTTTTTGTTCTTTATTGAGTTGTGTAGCAATCTTACAACAAATCTTATGCATCGTATAAAAGGGTGATTCGTTGATATACTGCCATAGTCCATCGGATGGACTTCTTGTGCCCTCTTTAATATTTACACTAAGCTCTTCTCTTATTACGCATTCAAAGAAGATGAAATAATTCAAGAAGTGTGTCATTGTCACCAAGATATGTGTTAACCTAAAGGGCTATACAAATTATAATTTTGATGATAGCGAATATATCATTATTAAATTTCACGATTTCTTTAGTTTTGAAGGGCAAAATTTATTCAAGTGAATCAAGTGAAATCGAGTTCAAAGCACTCGATGGATAGCAGCCAAGAAAGAGTATTAGCGCAAGTGCCATTTACTACAAATCTTGTAAAGTCGGTATGATTTAATGTATGCATGATTTAACATTTGGAGTAGTTCAAGATTTTATTTAATAAATCATTATTTTTCATAAATCAAAGGTTTTATAATCATAAGTTAAGTATTTTAAATTGGTTATTTTTCATGATATGGATTAAAATGAAAATAAAGGTAATCATACTCTCGCCTACGAACAACACACGCTCGGGGCACGCTGCGAGGCAAGGATAGGGAACATGGCGTGGCCACTGTGCCTTGCAGCCTTGGCCCGGGCTGCGTGCCTTGGCGCTTGGCGTTATTGCGCCACGCGTGGGCCTTGGCGCGGTGTGGCATTTGCAAAACGCGGCGAGCCCACGGCCCATCGTTGCTTCACGTTACCCAAAAAGCGAGATCGGCGCTTTAACTTCATTTTCTAGTTTTTCCTCAATCGGATGAGTTACCATTTTGTTTTTGCACCCGTTTCGCTCATGTGCTCAGCAAAATGGTCGCGAAAGCGAGTTTGAGCTCGAGAATCGGCTTCCATTTCTCTCGCCAACCCCATGTGATATCACTGACGCAGTGCGTAATCACGTCACCATGGACACGCGAAATTGGGCGCAATCCGTGTGCTATAGGCTTATGGATTTTGGCCATTTCGGGCGAAAACATGGGCCGGGGGCCATACGTGTTATTTTCGCCATTTCTTGAATGGAAAACAATACTTTGTGCCTTGAGGAGGACCGACCCCGATTCTGTTTCCCCCGATTTTAGTCTCATGATATAACTTTAATCGAAATATGGCACCTCACTAAAATTTCAGCCCCAAACAAAGTCGGACAGACAACTTGGGGCCCGCTTTTTTTGCGCATTAGCCACAGGTGCCTTGACTTGGGGTGGTACAGGTGCCTTGGCCTTGACCGCGGGGTGGCTGCGAGCCTTGGTTGAAAGGAAGCACATGCTTGGGGCTAAGGGACAGAGCCCCGCTCTCGCTCGCCGCCTTCGGCATCTAGGCCACTTATTTCTTACTTTAGCGCGGCCCCGGCACATGTTTGCGTCCAAGGCACGTAGCAGCACTCTCGCCCGCCTGACACACACTTGGGCCACGCTCCGAGGCAAGGATAAGGAGCTTGAGCGTGGCCTGTGCGTTGGCGTGGCCAAGCTGCGTGCCTTTGTGAGCAATCATTGCCTTAAGTGTTGGCCTTGACGTAGGGTGGCATTTTGGCCGCGTGGCGGCCTTACGGCCGTTGCGTTCTTCACGTTTTTAGCCCCAGCCCGAGATCTGGACCCGACCGTTTTCGGTTTTGCCTCGATCGGACGAGTTTCACCCGTTTGAGCACTGTTGTTGCGTTCATGTGCTCCGTGAAAATGGTCGGAAAATGAGTTTGAGCACGGAATCGGCTTAGTTTTACGCATTGCCAACCCCACCAATACTAACAACAAGAACGGCTTGAGAATCCCACGTCGCCACGAAAGCGCGAAATTTTGTAATTCGTGTGCTATAGCTTATGGATTTTGGCCATTTAGGAGCGGAAACATGGGACGAGCCTTCCACGCTATTTTCTTCAAAGCGATCAAGTTTGTGAGGAAGCCCCGGGCCAGCTGCGCCTGCAATTGGACCAATTCACGGGCACGTTTTGTCCCGCACGCATGCGTTCGGTAAATCGGCCCAGTAAAAGCGAGTTCAGTTCGGTAAATCGGTAAGTAAAATGAGGTTCGGTTCGTAAATCGGCCGTAAAACGAGGTTAAATTTTCGGGAATCGACTCTATCTTTTCGGCGTTTGACTCGTCGTATCTAATGCATCGCCCAAAATCCCGCATCGCCCGGAACACGAAAGTTGGCCCGGATCCGTGAGCTATAGCACACGGTGTTTATTAATTTGGCCCGAAAAATGGGGCCGGAGCTCGCAGATTTCTCGACTTTTGATTCGCGAGATAACCCGATCAGAAATCGACACCTTACATAATTTTGGCTAAAGTGAGTCGGACAGCTTGGGGCCCGTTCGTTTTTCTACAGTTGTTGGCGTTGGCCTGAGGTGGTGGGTGCCTTAGCGTTGGCGCGGGGTGGTGGGTGCCATGGCGTGGCCTGCCCATTTGTGCGTGCCTTGAGCACGATTTGTGTGATTGATTTTAACAAATATTATTTTAAATTCTAGATTTGGACCTATTCTGAGGTATAAAATATTTTGGGCCATAATATAATTTTCAAATGTATGGACCATATTTTAATTTTTAAAAGTTTTAGGGTAAAATATAAATATCAAAAATAGGTCTAGAAGAAGAGAAAGTAAATGGCTAGGCTTGAGGCAAATGTTTGAATTTGAGCTAAATTTGTAATGGTAACTTATCCTGGAAAGTTTAAGCGGTAGCCGAAATCAAAATTTGGCTATTCTCTAAATGTCAATAATGGATAGTTATCTATCAATGTATATAAACTCAAATTCAAATAAAATCTAAGAAGTTTTCAAGCGATAATTAATTCATACAACATCTCTTGAGCTTAATTTATGCAATACATCCGCTAAGGGGTTAACGGTGACCATAAGTATCTTTTGTGTAAGGTTAAAGGCCGAGAGAATGTATTTGCTTGTGTCGTCACCATTTTAGAAGAAAGTGTTTTTTCAATGTTCCCTCGCACATTCGGTTAATCGGCCAAGTAAAGCGAGGTTCGGTCTCGGAATCGACTTCCGTCTTTCGGCGTTTGCTCTCAGCGCGTATGTAATGCATCACCCAAAAAATCTGCACCGCCCGAGAAAGCGAAAGTTGGCCCCGGATCCGTGAGCTACGGACACCACGGTCTTTGCCCTGAAAAAAATGGGGCGGGCTCGCACCTTATTTGTTTCCCCGATTTTGTCCGTAAGATAACTTTAGTCGAAATCGGACCTCGCAAAATTTCGGCACAAGCAGTCGGACAAACCGTTGGGGCCCGCCCGTTTTGCACGTGGCCACAGGTGCCTTGGTCTTGGGCGCGGGGTGGCTAGGTGCCTTGGCGCTTGGGGTGGGCTGCGTTCACGCAGCCACGACGGGTGGCTGCGTGCTTGGTGAAACAAGCACATCTTGCGGCCGAGGGCACAAAGCCCCTCTCGCTCGCCGCCTTGGCATCCGGTCCATGCTCTCGCTCGGCGGGCTGCGGGACATGTTCGCGACCAAGGCACGTAGCACATTCTAGCCACGCACAACACACAATCGGGCCACCCTCGCGAGGCGAGGATAGGGAGCAGCGTGGCCACATGCCTTGGCCTTGGCCGCGGCGAGGGCTGCGTGCTTCGTGAGCAGCGTTGGTTGCACCACGCTCGGGCGTTGGCCAGCTTTGGGTGGCATTTAGCAAACGCGAGCAAATAGTCCTCGTCGTTGCTTAGCGTTCATAGCCCAAAAAGTGAGATCCAGCAGCTTTCCACTTCATTTTTCTAGTTTTGCCTTGATCGGGCTAGTTACCCCACCCGTTTGGCACTCGTTCGCGCGCATGTGCTTCAGATAAAATAGCCCCAAAAATGAGTTTGAACCGGGAATCGGCTCGTTTTGCTCCGCGTCAACCCGACCAATACCGACAAAGCGAAATTTGGCTTGTAATCCAGGTGTGTTATGGCTCGCGAATTTGGCCATTTCGGGGGAAACATGGGCCCGGGGCCCTGCGTTATTTTCGCCATTTCTTGGCGGAAAAGATTACTTGCACCGTGAGGAGGCCCCACCCCATGATTCCGCCACAATCGGAGTAATTCGGGGTTATGTTTCATCCCCCCGCACCCGCATGTTCGGATCGTCGGACAGTAAAGCGGGATTTGGACCTCGGAATCGAATCGCGTCCTTTCCGGCATTTGGTATCGTCGTGCGTATCTAATGCATCACCCCAAAAATGCACCGTGGCTGGAAACCCAAAACTTGGCCCGGATCCGTGAGTAGTCAACACACGGTCTTTGGCCATTTGGCCGAAAAATGGGGTGGAGCTTATACTGGTTCCTCCTTTTTAGTCTGTAAGATAACTTCAGTTGAAATACGTCACCTCCTAAATATACTGCCCAAACAAAGTTGGGTAGATGCTTGGGGACCGCCCGGTTTCTGCATTGGCCGTGGATGGCGCGCGCGGTCGGGTTGCTTGCCTTGGCCTTAGCCGCGGGGTGGCTAGGTGCCTTGGCCTTTACCGCGGGATGGCTGCGTGCCTTCGCCTTGGCCGCGAAGGAGCTGCGTGCCTTGGCCGCGGGGTGGCTGCATGCCTTGGCCTTAGTCAAAATGCAGCACATGCTTGCTGCCAAGGCACAGAGCCCCACTCTCGCTCGCCGCCTTCGACATCTAGGTCACGCTCTCGCTCGAGCGCGGTCCGCAGGACATGCTCGCGACCAAGGCACGTAGCACACTCTCGCCCCGCAACACGCATCGGGCCACCCTAGAGGCAAGGATAGGGGGAGCTTAAGCGTGGCCTGTGCCTTGGCCTAGGTCGCGGCCTTGGCTGCATGCCTCGGGAGCGAGTGTTGCGCACCACGCAGGCGTTGGGCGCGGGGTGGCATTTGGCCAAAAGCGAGCACCACGGTCCTCACCGATTGCTTCACGTTCTTGGCAGCTGAGATCCACACCTTCCACTTCATTTTCCAGTTTTCTGTGATCGGGCGAGTTGCCCTTTGCGTTTGAGCCGTTCGCGGATGCGCTCTCGTAAAATAGCCCTGCGGGTTTGGGCGGAATCGGCTTCCGTTTTCTCCGTGCCAACCCGCCCAATACCAACAACACCAGCCCAAAATCCCACACCGACGAAGCGCGAAATTTGGCCGCGATCCGTGTGCTATAGCTCGTGGAGTTTGGCCATTTCGAGGCTTGAAACATAGGCCGCGGCCTCGCGTGTTATTTTCACCATTTCTTGGTGAAAAACGATACTAGCGCCGTGAGGAGGCCGACCCGATTTAACACAATTGGACCAATTTGCGGGCACGTTTACGAAATTTATTTAAGGCTACCCGAGAGGGGGTGAATTGGGTTTTAAAAACTAAGCCAATAAAAATGCACAATATTAAAACTAATGTCTTAATCAAAATTAAAAGCAATAAATTCCAATGCTCAAATTAAAAGGATAAGGAAGAGAAATCAAACACTTGATTTTTCGTTGTTCGGCCACCGTGCACTACTCGTCACGCCTCAAGCTCACAGGACTTGAAGATTCTACTATGCAAGCCTCAAGGCTTCAAAAACACTTACACTTGACTTCTAAGGTGTCAATGGACCTTTCTGATAAGAGATTAAACCCAATCTCTCAACCTAAGTGTTTCTAACACTTTGATCACTAAATGATCAAATTTAATAACAAATAATCTCTCACACACTCGAATGATTACAATTGAAATTTTAATGTGTGAGGGAATGAAATGAAACACAATTGAAGCTCAAAGAAGATTGTTTCTCGGTAGGAATCTCAAATATCAAATGTTGGATCACATTTGTTTGAATTTGATTGAGCTTATAGTTGGAGTGAAAACTAGCGTTATTGACTTTACGAGAATAATCGGATGTTGTTTGTCTCTGTCGGTTAGCCATTTTGACTTTTCAACTAGCCGTTATCCTTTGGTTTCAAATAAGCGGTTTACCGTTTACAATTATCGGATCACCGTTTATTTAGTAACATGAAAACAAATCTGCTCTCGTTTTTCTAAAAGCGGTTGAAGTAGAAAACTTTTTCTTCTTTGGAATTTATCGGTTAGCCGTTTTTGAATAAGCGGTTCAGCGTTAATTTCAGAACCTTTGAAACAAACTTAGCTCGCCGTTTTAGCTAAGCGGTTCAAGACTAGAAAACTTTTCCTCATTTGGAATTTATCGGTTAATCGTTATCTTTAAGCGGTTCACCGTTAACTCGAGAACTTAGCTTTCGTTTGTCTTTAAGCGGTTTAAGGGTAAAAAACTTGTTATTCTGTAAATTACGGTTAGCCATTTTACATAAGCGGTTCACGTTAATTTTCATAAAAAAGCTGCGTTAAGGAATGTGCGAGGATTTTGAAGATAATTTTTCTTCTGTAAATTATCGTTTCACCATTTTTCACTAAGCGGATCATCGTTAATTCAGGTTTTATCATTTTGAAAAGGTTTTATTTCTTTAATTAAATGTATGACTTTAAGAAGTTCATTTTAATAGCCCCGACATTTTAATCAATAACATATAATTTTTGTTATCATCAAAATCATTATTATAAGATTAACGAGTTTCGTCCCTCGCCGACGTTCGGTAAATCGGTAGTAAATCGAGGTTCGGTCTCGGAATCGACTCCGTCTTTTCGATGTTTGACTCTCCACGTATCTAATGCATCACCCAAAAAATCGGCACCGCCCTAGAAAGCGAAAGTTGGCCCCGGATCCAGTGGGCTCACAGATGTGATCTTTGCCCCGAAAAATGGGGCCGGGCTCACGTTTGTTTCCCGATTTTCTATCCGTAAGATAACCCGGTCGAAATCGACACCTCACAAAATTTCAGCACAAACAGTCGGACAAGCGGTTGGGCCCCCGTTTCTGCATTGGCCAAGGTGCCTTGGCATAATCGCGGGGTGGGTGGGTGCCTTAGCGTTAGGCTGAGGGGTGGGTGGGTGCCTTGGCATGGGCAGCTACGTGCCTTGGTCTTGGGTTGGGAGTGCCACAGCCTTGGCTCGCGGTGGCTGCGTGCTTTGGCCTTTTGGGTGGTTGCGTGCCCCAGCCTTTGCCTTCATTAAATGGTGGCTGCGTGCCTTGGCCTTGGTCGCGAGCATGTGCTGCATTTGAGCAAGGCACGCGTGCCGACCGCGACGAGGTGCCAAGGCATCTCTCCGAAACCACGACCAATCACGGGGTGAAGTGGGGCCCAAGCATCTCTCCGACTTTGTTTTGGCTAAAATTGTAAGGCGTCTTAGTATTTCGACTAAAGTTGTCTCACGGGACTGAAATGTAGGGAAGCAGTAGCGTGAGCTTCGGGGCCCATTTTTTGCGAAATGGCCAAAGATAGTGTCTTTGTCGCTCGCGGATCTAGGCCAACTTTCGGCGTTTCAGCGGTCGAGATTTTGGGGTGATGCATTAGATACTTGCGGGAGTTAAACGTTGGAAAAGACGTCGAGTCGATCAGTCCAACTCGTTTTCTGGCCGATTTTGAATATGCCTGCGAATTGGTCGATTGTGGTAGAAGCGGGCGGGGGCCTCCTCGCGGCGTAAGTCGATTTTCGGCTTGAAGAAATCGCAAAAATATTCGGCAGGCCACGGGGCCCATTTTCCCACGAAATGGCCAAAATCCATGAGCTATAGCACTGATTATGGCCAAAATTTGCGTTTCCATGGCGGCGTGTGATTTTGGTCTATTGTTGTCGGCATTGGCGTGGGTTTGGCAAGAGAAAACGCGGGCGATTCAAGCTCGAAACTCGTTTCACGGCCATTTGCAGGCGAGAACGGATGGGCCAACTCGTCCGATTCAAGCAAAGCCGCAAAAATGAATTGGAAGCGCGGATCTCGATTTTGGGCGAAGAATGCGAAGCAACAAAGAGGACCGTGTGCTCGCGTTATGGCCAAATGCTCACCCGGCAAAGAGGTATACTTGATCCGCGGCCAAGCCAAAGAATGTCGTGGCCGAGTGTGTGTTGTGCGTGCATGACGGTGTACGTGCCACAGTCACGAGCATGTCTTTGCATTTCGAGTAAGGCACGCGATGAGCCGTGCCAAGGCCAACGCCATGGCACGCGACCACCTTGCTCAAGCTCCCATGCTTGGCCCGGGGGCGTGGCCGAGTGTGTGTTGTGCGTGCGTCAGTGTGCTACGTGCCTTAGTCGCGAGCATGTGCTACATTTCGAGCAAGGCATGCACCCGGACCAGCGGCCAAGGCCAAGGCACGCGACCACCCGCGGCCAAGGCCTAGGCATGCGGCCACCCGCTGACCAAGGCCAAGGCACGCGGCCACCCGCGCTCAAGCTCTTTATCCTTGCCTTGGGAGCGTGGCTTGAGTGTGTGATGTGCGTGCATGAGAGTGTGCTCGTGCCTTGGTCGCGAGCATGTCTTTGCATTTCGAGCATGGCACGTGACCACCGGCGGCCAAGGCCAAGGCCAAGGCACGCGGCCACCCCGCTCAAGCTCCTATCGTTGCCGCAGAGTGTGGCCCGAGTGTGTGTTGTGCGTGCGAACCAATGAAAAAACCCGTGGCTAACTCCATTAACTAGCCTGAGAAAACCAAGGACCACAAATAGCACGCCCGAACCAATGAAATCCTTTGAGTGTCGAGAAAAACCAAAACAGAAAGCATCCCGAATAACAAAGGACCACGACATCCGATCATAAGCCTTAGCCATATCAAGCTTGACCACATTACTCCCGAATACCAAGGACCCGACCAATACCAGTGAACCAACTCCTGGAAACTCAGAAACCAGCAAAAATCCAAGTTGCTTGTTATGAGATTGGCTCCTGTTTTGCCTCGTCTCATTTCTCCTTCCCAAAGTGGTTTTGTGCCTGGTCGGGTTATTCTTTAATCTTTTATATAACTACAACTATTATTATGACCATCATGCCGCATATATTTTTATAATACTACTTATATATTGAAGTGATAAATATAAAAGATTAAAGAATAAATAATAATACTACTTATAATAAGATGAATTTTTTTATTGAAGTGATGAAAATTAAAGAAACTATTTTGAAAAGAAAATAGAGTGGCAAAAATCTTATAGAAATGAAGTGTTTTTTATTAAGGGTTGCAATAAATATTTGTTAGTATTATATGATAAGTGATATTTATTAAAATAGTAAAGGGTCAAACATAATTCACCATATTAATATTATTATGTTTGGTAATACAAATAAAACTGGTACTTAATCCACGTAATTGAAGTCTTATCAAATTAATTAAAATACTGAACACAAAATTAAGGGAATAATAATTTGAAATGAAACATATAAACACATATGCGAGAAAGTATAATTCAAATTGGGAACTTACCTAACAAAAAATAAAATTATAAAAAAATTTGATACCTAACCCAAATAATTAGAATCTTACAAGTTAATGGAAATATTCAACACAAAACTAAAGGAACAATTAGCTTAAATGCATGAACCAATAAGAGAGAAAGTGTAACGAAAATTAGGAACTGATCTAATGGAAAGTGAAAGGTACTTGGAATTTAATTCAAAATATTGGTATTTAACGAATTTAGTAGAAGTAGAAAACACAAATCTAGTGAATTAATAAGTTGAAGCACGTGAACCTATAAATGAAAACATTTAACAAAAATCATGAACTAATTTAATAAAAAAAAAGGTAATTTGGGTATTTAACCCATATAACTAGAATCTTACCAAGTTAATTGAAATATTGAATGCAAAATCAGTTGAATAATAGTTGAAATATATAAACTCATAAGCGAGAAAGTATAACCAAAATCAAGGGCATACCTAACCAAAAATAAAATTAGAAAAAATAAATTTGGTACATAACTCAAATAATTGAAATTTTACCAAGTTAATAGGAATATTCAACACAAAGATAAAGGAATAATTAGCTGAAATATATGAACTAATAAGAGAGAAAGTGCAATAAAATTTAGAAACTGATCAAACATGAAACGGAAGTAGTGCAATAAAATTTAGAAAATGATCAAGCATGAAATGAAAGTTACTTGAAGTATAACACAAATATTGACATTTAATAAATTTAGTAAGAATATCAAACACAAATATAGTGGATTAAGAAGTTGAAATATGTGAATCTATAAATGAAAAAGTTATACCAAAATCAGGAACTAATTTAACTAAAAAATGTAATTTGGGTATTTAACACAAATAACTGAAATCTTGCCAAGTTAATTAAAATATGAAAGACAAAACCAATGGAATAATAGTTGAAACATATAAACTAAAAGGGGAGAAAGTATAACCAAATTTAAAAACTTATCTAACAAGAAATGAATTTACATACAATCTAACTCAAAATATTAGTATTTAATGAATTTAGTGGGAATATTAAACACAAAACAAGTGGATTGGAAAGTGGAAACACACGAACCTATTACTAAGAAAATTTAACCAAAATTAGAGACATATGAAATTAACTTTGGAACATCTAATTAATATATTGATGTTTAACCAAAAGTGTTGTTACTTGATTATTTTTCTTTTTTAACTTTCATTTAAATTAAAAATATTTTTCTCCCTCAAATATTTTTTATGTTAATTGTTTATAAATTTCCTTTATTTTATTTTATTTTATTTTTTACATTAAATTTGATTTTTAAAAATTATTGAGTGAACAATAGGTTGTTCAAGTTGAAAAAAAGCGGTGTATGTCATGCACCAACATGATGATTCGTCCACGTGTTAGTTAATGTTGAGAGTGTGCTCCAATTTTGAGCTAACTAGTTATAGCCGTTGGATGTCTTGCTTTATATGGATGGTTGATTAGATTACGAGAAAAGAGATGGCCATTAAAATTATTGCACGTGTACAAAAGTGCGAAGGAGTGTTCAAAGTTCCCTCCCGCCCGCGGTCGACAGGAGACAATACAGACAAGGTACCAAAAGCGTGTCTTGCTTCTGGTACGATTTTTTCCAACCAGAATAAAATTTGCAGGAGCCATCCATGGCTTCCAGCGATAACGTTTCTGACTACGTTCATCAGTTCTCTGGCATCAGTCGATTTGATTCTCCTCTCGGTATTTTTTTTTTTTGGTTAACTTAGTCTTCAGAAAATTTCTACTGGAATTGACACATGCGTTTTATTTTATTTTATCTTGAATTTTATATGACTTTTTATTTTATGCGATAACGCAAAATGATCATCGAGAGAGTCATGAAACTATAGATGAATTTTACGGTCCAGGGGACCAGAAATAAATTCACAAGCTGTGAAGTGTCTAGTGGTGATGCTAATGATACGATTTTGGAAGTGGATGGTTATTTTACCGTGAGGGGAACAGGTTCTACTTACAAGCTGCCTGGTAAAATTAGAAGTAGGTTGTTCCCATATCAGCTTGCGGGGTTGAAGTAGCTTTGGTCTTTGCATGATCAGGGTAAGGGTGGAATCTTGGGGATGAATCGGGTTTGGGAAAACAATGCGATTAATACTACGTGTGAAAGGCTTTGGAGATGTTTTAACTTGGAACTTTTGTTGTACAATCAATTGACTTTGGTTTACCTCTTTTTGCGAGATATGTGGCTTTTTAGCTGAATTGTTCGATCGGGATTGATTAACGGGGCATTAATTGTTACAAAAAAACTTTGTTGTCTGCTTGGGCTAGGAAATTATCGAATGGGAGCTTACTAAATATATAAGAGAGTGAAATTTGTTTGGTTAAATATCGAGTTTTGTGATATTTGTTTTATATTATTGGAAGCAATTTTCTATTTATAATGTATGGTATCTCATCGCCCTTTATGCGGATATTCGGGGACTCATCGGCATTGTAATCTCAATATGTCTTGAAGGTTTTAATTTGCCTCATAGTTTTTCCATCTTTCAAAGGCCTTTTATTAATCACCAGTTAAAAAGCTATAAAATAAGATGTAAAAAATGCATGTGAGATTATATCTTACTTGGATTAAAATATTGACAATGGCCGTATATCTTAAATTCTAGTTGAACTTGGGACATGAAGTAAATTCAATCAATTAGTTTTTACTAGATGAGGTTTTTGTGTCAGTTTATGAACAGTTTCAAAGTTCAATGTTGAATTCAATAGTTATTACTTTGGAAGCTAAATAATTCTGTAAAGTTTTCTCAAAGTCTAGATTCAATTATTTTTCATCTCTTTGATGTCTCCTATGTTCAGTTCAGTTTTCATATTAGTTCTTGCGGAACTTTTACTGAGTCGTGGTCTTTTATTAATGGGCATTACATCCATTTATCTTTGCATCCTTTGTCTCCTTGTAGGAAAAAGGAATTCTTGATATATTATGATGTAGTGCGGATCCATTCGATTCGAGTGCGGAAAGCGATGCGATGCGGGATTATTTGATTCCGATGAGATAGAAATTTTATGCTATTTGTACTTAACAAATCCATGAGCTTTGACGCAGACAGTTCTGCACCTAGAAATGCTTTTCTTTCTTTGTTTCATACATTATTTTGCATGCGCAATAGTATCTTATTGTTTGAAAGCATGAATATAATTTTTGGAGTGCCTATTGAATGTCCGTGGAAATGTTTTGAGTCATTCATAGCATCTAACTTATATTCTGTCATGGTTACTAATGTTTTAAGTCATTCATAACGTCAAACCTATTTTCTGTCATGACTTTATTGATCTAAACCGTAGATCTTGACCGTGCTGAATTTGAATTTAAATTAATGCAAATCGATACTAGTTTTTACATTGTGGTTACTAATGTTAATTATTACATGCAGATTTTTAAAGTGCTATGTGAAATAGATTTGAGAAGTCATTGATTTGAATGATTTTACGGGAACTCAAAAAGCATCACGGCAATCTTAGAATATCTCTCTTATGCTTCAAAACCATAGCACTTTGTCTTAACTTTCTGCGGCCTTTGATTAAAAATCAGATTGTGGATCGTATTCAATGAATTTGAGATGCACTAAGTACATTCTGACCTTCAATTTCTATATCTAAGCTAATAGCTCACAGAAATTAAATTGAACCTCTAAACGTTTGTCATTTTCTCCTTTTTGGGGAGTGTAAGCTGTTTTTTTTTCCTTTCATGATTTAATTGTGTAAAGTGGCCTGACCCTGGCTGTGCACACGGTTTTCTCGAAAAATCCACATTGTGGCACGTCTTCAATTTGTTTAGTGTTCCATCATATCATTGCAAGCTATTTTCATATTTCTTTCAATTTTTATCATTTTTAATATTATTTAAAAAAAAAACATAGTTTCCTGCTCTGAGCAAACCTAGGGCCAGATTAACACCGTGTAGGTTGGACGAATCATGGCCGCAATGTGGCGCCACCCCCCACATAATTTTTAAATAAAATGTAAAATATTGAAATATGTTATTTAGGAAATTAATTAAATAATAAATGAAGATAATATACGAAGCTGCAGCTTGAACCTTTAGACAGAGGTCCCCCCTAAAAAAAAGGATTTGAGTTAACAGGCTCACTGCTACGACACCTTGAGAAGTTGTATTTTTTAGCACAAATAAAATTTAAATATAAATATACGATACAAATAAATTATAAATTCAATAATTAATGATTTCAATCATAATTAAAGTTGAAGTGTCTTTTGGTAAAAAAAAAAATTAGGGTAAAAATTTCGTAGTACCTTAAATGTGTCGAAATTAAAAATTTTTATCTTATGTATCTTGACCGTCGTGTCCATCTTGAAAAGTTATGTTGTTTAAAAAAATAAATACAGCTTGATCAGACTTTCGAGCATAGAGTTATGCCCCTTCGAAGGTTTCGATCCTTTCCAAATGGTGCTGGGCACCCAAGACACAAACCCTAATATTTCTGAAACCATTTAAACATACCGTTTTTCTTAACTAACGATAAAAGGGACCTTTCACACATTTTCATGCATAAATGAAGTGTTGGCCTAAATGGCTATACGATCCTTAATTTTGATGATAACAAACCATGTATAAAAAGGGTAAAATGATAAATTTATTTTTCACAATCTCACTTGTTCTTGAAGGACAAAAATTCATACATGCGAGATCAAGCTCAAGAGACTCAATAGATAACGGCACAATTAAGGACGAATATTAACAGTACTAATTTAAAGCAATCTCTATTGTTATATTTCTTGTAAAGCTAGTATGATTTAATGTATTCATGATTTAGCATTTAAAAGCTCAAGTTATTTTCATGACATTTTTAATAAATCATCATTTTTTATCCATATAATACAAAGGTTTTAAACATATAAGAAAAATGATTTTATGAAATTGGTTGCTTTTCAAATTTATGGACTAAATTGAATAGTTTTTAGAACTTTGAATTCAACAAGTATTGTTTAAAATTCTAAAGGGGGACCTATTTGAAAATATATAAAAGTTCTGTGCTATAGTATAATTTCAAAAAGTTTTGGGCCAAATTTATAGATTTTGGAACAATTGCGACTAACCGCTTAACTAATAGTGACTAACCGCTTCAGGTCAGAAAGATGGTAGCTAACCGCTTAAATCAGCGGTGATCCACTAGGGCCAAAATTTCAAATTTGATCTATAACGGTAACTTGACCTATTAGCATAGTAGTTAAGCACCTTGATTTAGAAGCGTCCGATAGGTTTTGAGAAAGTCGATAACGACATTAGTTTGTTTATCTAAACTATAAAAACTCGAATTAAAATCAAATTTAACAACTTTTTTAATCTCTAAAAAGTTTAAATTTGTTCATACAACTAATCTTGAGTTTTCATTTTCTTATCTATATACGTTGATTCATTATTGAGCTATCATTTATCTGTACGCTCTTGCGGGGAGCATTCCTTATAAATTTCATTTCAATATCAAAATTGAGTGAATGTAAGTATGAGAAATACTTAGGAAATAGTTGCGTATTTTTATCTCTACTTGTACAAGTTTATTGATATCTTGAAAGCCAATTCGAAAATCTTGAAACCTTGGAAGGCTTGGTGGATAGTGGAATCCGAGTTTAGTTTCTTGGAGGCGTGGACGTAAGCGAGTTATCTTTCAACCAAATAAAAATTCATGTGTTTGCTCTCTTCTCACTTATCTCTTTAAGTTTATGCATTTATAAATTTATAATCATTGAATTTCTTGAAGTATTGATTTAAATTATTTTTAATTCTATTTGATATAAAAATAAGTGATCAAATAGAATATAAATTATGTATCCAATTGTATAAGGATAAAAATATTAAATTTATTCGTATCAATAATTTGTCATATTTTTATTTGTATTACTCAATAAACATTTAAAATGAAGTGTATTAAGGGTTGATTTAGGCGGCAAAACTACCGCCAATATGAAAAACTAATTTATTAAATTTTAATTTTTTAAAAATTTTTCCTACATAAAATCGAAAACTTGATGTAGTGTTTTTTTCCCTGGAAATATAAATACTCTAGCCGCTTGTCTTAGCCACGCTCAAGCATGATAAACCAACCGCCATCCTACTAGTCGCGCCGTCTCCGTTCCAAAGGTACTAGATTGCAGTCGCCGTCGCCGGCGCCATCACCGTCTGCATGTCAGCAACCAGCTCACCAGCCCCACCGTCTTCTCACTTTCCTCCACGAACTCTCTCTGCACACGAACCCTAGACTAGCGAGCTGAATCAAAGGGGGAAGGCTGCTCGCTTTCTTTTGTGACTGTTGGTGTCGGCTTCAGGGCACTTGAAGTTTGAATTTTTCTTTTCCTTTCAGTGCTTTTCATTATTGTTGCAATATATATATATATATATATTCTCTTTAGGTGTCTTGATTTTGGTCTTGTTTGCTTGGTAAGATAATTGGGGGGAAATTATTTTTTAAGTAACATGTTTCTGTAATCTAATTTATAAATTAGAAGACAGTTGGAGCTAAATCTGCTATGAAAATATCTAAGCTTTTATGTTCCATCAGTAAGTGATGCAAGTGCTTGTTAGTTTCAATATTTTTCCTCTTTCTTTTCCTTTCGATAGTTACTCGAACTCATCTAATGCTTTGTTGTCATGTTTTTGTATACTTTTTTCAGGCGGATGTGGCAAGTGATGAGGTTTATGCCCAGGTCTCACTGGTTCCTGATGAGGTGAGCTGGATTCCAATTTTGTATTTGATTTGATTTGATGACTAAATTAGCTGTTTTTCATTTTTCTTTTTGCCTGAATGTTTGTTCTGTATGGCTAGTTGTGCAGAAGGTGCAAGAAGGGAAAATTGAGGAGGATAGTGATGAGTAGAGTGTTGAGGTGGCTGCTAAGTCTTTAACACCCCATATGTTCTGCAAGACACTCATGGCTTCTGATACTAGCACTTATGGAGGCTTCTTTGTACCTCGTCGAGCTGCAGAAGACTGCTTCCCTCCCCTGGTAACTATTGTGCATTTGCCTCCTCAAACATTCTTTACAAGGATTTGAAATGAACCATGTGTAATTAGTACATTGCTCAAATACTGTAGGACTATATGCAACAGAGGCCTTCACAGGAGCTTGTAGCGAAGGATCTCCATGGCGTGGAATGGAGGTTCAAACATATTTACAGGGGTATGCCAAAAGTAGCAAAGGATCTTCAGGTTTAGATATGTTTATGATGACGTGCTTGTTCGAATGCTGATATTTTAGTAATATTTTTCTTCTTGGTTTGAGCAGGGCAACCACGGAGGCATTTGCTGACTACTGAATAGAGTGCATTTGTTAATAAAAGAAGCTTGTTTCTGGAGATGCTGTGCTTTTCCTTAGGTATTAAAGACCTAATTCTGTTAAGAAAACTAACCTTTTGTCATTATTCTAATCTGATGAATGTCACAGGGGTGAAGATGGTGAATTGAAAATTGGAATCCAACGAGCAGCTCAAGTAAAAAGTAGTGCTACTTTCCCTTCTTTGTGCAGCCAACAGTCGAGTACCAGTTCTGTGACAGAGGTGGTTGATGCCATAGCTAGGAAGCATGCTTTCAGCATTACCTACAATCCAAGGTGTATTGCTGCTTCCTGCATTTAGCATTTTTATGAAGAGAATAACAGCATCGGTATCTGGACGTTAATATGTGGATCTGCCATGTTCTAAGGATATAGTGTGCTTGCATACATATGCCTCCCTATCTCCAGTCCATAGTAATTTCTTTGATTTATATGGCATTGCACTCTTTGATTAAAGCTTGTTATGGTGTTCCAATAAAAATATACATTGTACAACAAAGAGTTAAAACATTTTGACAGTTACAATGGATGCTGTCATCTGGCTGTTTAATTTTGTTAACCGGACAACTTTATAATATTCTAAATGCAGAACTTGTTCACATATGCCTGCTTGATCGATAGAATTTTAGATGCTATATTCAAAGTCAGCCGGCTTTATGATTGATCCTTGTCTATGCCTTATGTCCTTGCTGCTTGTTGTACATTTCTGTGATAGACATATTTTGTTCATAACTATATTTCGCTAATCTATTTGTTATCTTTTGTATAGACTTGTTTTGTGAATTATTTCCGTTCAATATCTTAATTATTATACTAGTGCATTGTGTAGAGCCAGTGCCTCAGAGTTCGTAATACCTGTCAATAAATTTTTGAAGAGCCTTGATCATCCTTTTGCTGAGGGAATGAGGTTCAAAATGCGTTCTGAAATAGAAGATGCAGCAGAGCAAAGGTTTAATATTTTTTAACCTGTTGTGGCACTTAATTCAAAACACCACATTGATTCCTACTCAAGTCGTAATGACAGATGCACTGGACTGATTGTGACAATGAGATGCAGTTAAAATTTTATAGCTGGATAATTAATGTATGTTTCTATTGACTCTGAATCATCTCTTTTTTATTTTTGTAAATTTTTTAATCAGTTTTCATAGAATGACCTGCAAAATTAAATAGTAAAGAGATTGAGCATCAGTGACTTTAACGGTTCTGTGTAATTACAATATATGAACAAATATTACTTGTTATTTCTGAAATTAACTAGAGTTGTGGTAAGTTATGAATGAGCTAGATTTTTTCAAACATTAAAGAGATGTGGTTCTTGGCATGAGCGTGAGCATTAGTCAATGTAAATGTTTCCTTCAATTGTGTATGGAACCCAAAAAAAAAAAAAATGATGGGACAATATTATGTGGGGTCTCTTATTTACGGCTGCTTGCTGGTCTCTGTTGTTAGCAGTCACGAGGCATAATTGTGTTAAATTAGGAAAATTTATTTGTGGATATAATTCTTTTAGATATGCTGCTGCCTTCTTTTGGTGAATATTTGATTTTTGACTTGTTACTGAAAAGTAGTGACTTATGAAATGTTTATTTATTAGATGTTTGAAATGTGACTGATTGTTTGTTGAGTATCAACGGGTGATAAAAGTGACTGAAAATTAATTAACCTATAGAAGTAAAGTGCTAATGATCATGATATCTCTCAACTTCTTATTTTTCAGCTGTGTCATTCGTGGTTGTGTACCCAAAAAGATATTGGTCTATGGAGCATCATTTGGAGGTGAACTTGAGGTGAGATGAGATTGTATTTCACATAATGATTAGATGGTAGACTTTGCTGAGGTTTTAGGGATTGCATAGCTGAAACTGAAGATCTTTCTTAATAGATCAAACTAAAAGTCTTTATTAATTTCTGCAACTAAAAGTCTTTCACCATCTTCATTTTTTTTGGGGGGGCTCTCCAATGGAAAAGATTCATCTTTATATGGACTTTCAGTAGATGCGATCATCTGCGCCTAAAGATATGTTTTAAAAATTGGATGTATGTCTCAACACTGGATAAGTCAAATAATAAGAGAGTTTATTTAAAATTTTCATGAAATCGATATGAAATTTACATGTGCATTCAATTGGTCATCAAATTTTGGTATTTAGTAGTTGCTAAAGTTTCGTGGTATGTTTTAAGAAATTCTTTTTTTTCCCCTTATATGTTGATTTTAAAATTTTAAAGTGATTTGATGATTCTGCTGCTTGTGTTTAGGACGCAAGGAGTTATGGATGGGAATTACATGAGAAAATTGACTTCAACTAGAAAAAACTTCTGCAAAAGAAGGTTTGGATTCATTTATTTGTTCCAAAACCTTTGTATTTGTGGTGTCATAGTCTTCCATTACTCATGTTTATTTGCCCTATAATGTTGTTCATTTAGCAACAAGTTTGGAGAATTAAATGAAATTGACAACATCTGTGTTGATGTTAGAAATTAAGAGCAGCTTTTAGTTGATTTATATTTGGATAAAATAGGTTTGTATATATTTTATATGGATTAAGCAAGAGTAAATGAGTGTGATGAAGGCCTTTTTGTTTTAATTTTTGTCCTGTTGTGGTTTATTTGAATCAGTTCTTTTGAAAAAAAAAAAAAGACAGAAACTTACATATTATATATATATATTATGCTTGAAACAAGAATGTACATCTAATAGTTAGAATCTTAAACATGGAAAGCAAAGGAATTGAGGTGTAGAGTAACCAAACGGATGCAAAACAAATATTAGAAACTCCTCCCTTGATACACTAACTCTACAAATTGGCCAACAATGATATCAAGGCCAACAATGAAATTTGAAGGTGAGCAACAATGACATCAAGGCCAAAACTGATCTTGATAAGTACCACCAAGGAGGACATTAGATAGGATTTAAGGTTT
>JASUUG010000572.1:37500-40000 GCA_030449905.1 Luvunga scandens
GGGTTTAGGGTTTAGGGTTTAGGGTTTAGGGTTTAGGGTTTAGGGTTTAGGGTTTAGGGTTTAGGGTTTAGGGTTTAGGGTTTAGGGTTTAGGGTTTAGGGTTTAGGGTTTAGGGTTTAGGGTTTAGGGTTTAGGGTTTAGGGTTTAGGGTTTAGGGTTTAGGGTTTAGGGTTTAGGGTTTAGGGTTTAGGGTTTAGGGTTTAGGGTTTAGGGTTTAGGGTTTAGGGTTTAGGGTTTAGGGTTTAGGGTTTACGGTTTAGGGTTTAGGGTTTAGGGTTTAGGGTTTAGGGTTTAGGGTTTAGGGTTTAGGGTTTAGGGTTTAGGGTTTAGGGTTTAGGGTTTAGGGTTTAGGGTTTAGGGTTTAGGGTTTAGGGTTTAGGGTTTAGGGTTTAGGGTTTAGGGTTTAGGGTTTAGGGTTTAGTGTTTAGGGTTTATGGTTTAGTGTTTAGTGTTTAGGGTTGAGGGTTTAGGGTTGAGGGTTTAGGGTTTAGGGTTTAGGGTTTAGGGTTTAGGGTTTAGGGTTTAGGGTTTAGGGTTTAGGGTTTAGGGTTTAGGGTTTAGGGTTTAGGGTTTAGGGTTTAGGGTTTAGGGTTTAGGGTTTAGGGTTTAGGGTTTAGGGTTTAGGGTTTAGGGTTTAGGGTTTAGGGTTTAGGGTTTAGGGTTTAGGGTTTAGGGTTTAGGGTTTAGGGTTTAGGGTTTAGGGTTTAGGGTTTAGGGTTTAGGGTTTAGGGTTTAGGGTTTAGGGTTTAGGGTTTAGGGTTTAGGGTTTAGGGTTTAGGGTTTAGGGTTTAGGGTTTAGGGTTTAGGGTTTAGGGTTTAGGGTTTAGGGTTTAGGGTTTAGGGTTTAGGGTTTAGGGTTTAGGGTTTAGGGTTTAGGGTTTAGGGTTTAGGGTTTAGGGTTTAGGGTTTAGGGTTTAGGGTTTAGGGTTTAGGGTTTAGGGTTTAGGGTTTAGGGTTTAGGGTTTAGGGTTTAGGGTTTAGGGTTTAGGGTTTAGGGTTTAGGGTTTAGGGTTTAGGGTTTAGGGTTTAGGGTTTAGGGTTTAGGGTTTAGGGTTTAGGGTTTAGGGTTTAGGGTTTAGGGTTTAGGGTTTAGGGTTTAGGGTTTAGGGTTTAGGGTTTAGGGTTTAGGGTTTAGGGTTTAGGGTTTAGGGTTTTAGGGTTTAGGGTTTAGGGTTTAGGGTTTAGGGTTTAGGGTTTAGGGTTTAGGGTTTAGGGTTTAGGGTTTAGGGTTTAGGGTTTAGGGTTTAGGGTTTAGGGTTTAGGGTTTAGGGTTTAGGGTTTAGGGTTTAGGGTTTAGGGTTTAGGGTTTAGGGTTTAGGGTTTAGGGTTTAGGGTTTAGGGTTTAGGGTTTAGGGTTTAGGGTTTAGGGTTTAGGGTTTAGGGTTTAGGGTTTAGGGTTTAGGGTTTAGGGTTTAGGGTTTAGGGTTTAGGGTTTAGGGTTTAGGGTTTAGGGTTTAGGGTTTAGGGTTTAGGGTTTAGGGTTTAGGGTTTAGGGTTTAGGGTTTAGGGTTTAGGGTTTAGGGTTTAGGGTTTAGGGTTTAGGGTTTAGGGTTTAGGGTTTAGGGTTTAGGGTTTAGGGTTTAGGGTTTAGGGTTTAGGGTTTAGGGTTTAGGGTTTAGGGTTTAGGGTTTAGGGTTTAGGGTTTAGGGTTTAGGGTTTAGGGTTTAGGGTTTAGGGTTTAGGGTTTAGGGTTTAGGGTTTAGGGTTTAGGGTTTAGGGTTTAGGGTTTAGGGTTTAGGGTTTAGGGTTTAGGGTTTAGGGTTTAGGGTTTAGGGTTTAGGGTTTAGGGTTTAGGGTTTAGGGTTTAGGGTTTAGGGTTTAGGGTTTAGGGTTTAGGGTTTAGGGTTTAGGGTTTAGGGTTTAGGGTTTAGGGTTTAGGGTTTAGGGTTTAGGGTTTAGGGTTTAGGGTTTAGGGTTTAGGGTTTAGGGTTTAGGGTTTAGGGTTTAGGGTTTAGGGTTTAGGGTTTAGGGTTTAGGGTTTAGGGTTTAGGGTTTAGGGTTTAGGGTTTAGGGTTTAGGGTTTAGGGTTTAGGGTTTAGGGTTTAGGGTTTAGGGTTTAGGGTTTAGGGTTTAGGGTTTAGGGTTTAGGGTTTAGGGTTTAGGGTTTAGGGTTTAGGGTTTAGGGTTTAGGGTTTAGGGTTTAGGGTTTAGGGTTTAGGGTTTAGGGTTTAGGGTTTAGGGTTTAGGGTTTAGGGTTTAGGGTTTTAGGGTTTAGGGTTTAGGGTTTAGGGTTTAGGGTTTAGGGTTTAGGGTTTAGGGTTTAGGGTTTAGGGTTTAGGGTTTAGGGTTTAGGGTTTAGGGTTTAGGGTTTAGGGTTTAGTGTTTAGGGTTTAGGGTTTAGGGTTTAGGGTTTAGGGTTTAGGGTTTAGGGTTTAGGGTTTAGGGTTTAGGGTTTAGGGTTTAGGGTTTAGGGTTTAGGGTTTAGGGTTTAGGGTTTAGGGTTTAGGGTTTAGGGTTTAGGGTTTAGGGTTTAGGGTTTAGGGTTTAGGGTTTAGGGTTT
>JASUUG010000573.1:0-84098 GCA_030449905.1 Luvunga scandens
CGAGGGTGGCCCTGTGCCTTGGCGTTAGCCGCGGGGTGGCTGTGTTGCTTGGCCTTGGCCGAGGGCGAGCAGTTGGCCAAAATGTGAGCACATGGTCCTCGCCGTTTTCTTGGTATTCTTGGACAAAAAACTCAGATCCACACCTACCTTCCATTTCTTTCTCCGGTTTTGCCTGAATCGGACGAGTTGGCCCACCCGTTTGGGCACCCGTTCGCTGCCGGTAAGATGGCCGTAAAATGAGTTTCGGAGCTCGGAATTGGATTTCGTTTTCTCCCGCCACCGACTCCCACCAAACCCGACCACGCCAGCCCAAAATCCCACGCCGCCCCCGAAACGCGAAATTTGGCCACAATCCGTGTGCTATAGCTCACGGATTTTGTCTTTTTCTGGCGGAAAAATGGGCGCAGGGCCTCCCTCATTATTTTCGCCATTGCTTCGAGTGGAAAGCAGTACTTGCGCCGTGAGGAGGCCCCCGGCCCAGTTCTACCACAATCGGACCAATTCGAGGGCACGTTTCGTCCCCTTTTCGCACTCCCGCACCCTCGGTAAATCGGCTGTAAAACTAGGTTTGGACCTCGAAATCGACTCCCCTCTTTTCCAACGCTTGACTGTCGCACGTATCTAATGCAATACCCCAAAATCCCGTACCGCCCCGGAAACGCGAAAGTTGGCCAAGATCCGTGAGCTACAGCACACGGCCTTGGCCTTGGCCGCGGGGTGGCTGCGTGCCAAGGCCTTGGCCGCGGGCTGGCTGCGTGCCTAGGCCTTGGCCGCGGGCTGGCTGGGTGCCATGGCCTTGGCCGTGGGCTGGGTGGGTGCCATGGCCTTGGCCGCGGGGTGGACGCGTGCCTTGGCGTTGGCCCCCGGGTGGCTGCGTGCCTCAGCCGCGGACTGGCTCCGTGCCTTGCTCGAAATGCAGCACATGCTCGCGACCAAGGCAGGTCGCACACTCTCATGCACACACAACACACACTCCGGCCGCGCTCCCGAGGCAAGGATAGGGAGCTCGAGCGTGGCCTTGTGCCTTGGCGTTGGCCGCGGGGTGGCGGCGTGGCTTGGCCTTGGCCGCGGGCGAGCATTTGGCCAAAATGTGAGCACACGGTCCTCGCCGTTTCTTCGTATTCTTGGACCAAACACTTAGATCCACACCTACCTTCCACGTCTTTCTCCGGTTTTGCCTGAATCGGACGAGTTGGCCCACCCGTTTGGGCACTCGTTCGCTGCCGGTAATATGGCCATAAAATGAGTTTCGGAGCTCGGAATTGGATTCCGTTTTCTCCCGCCACCAACTCCCACCAAACCCGACCACGCCAGCCCAAAATCCAACGCCGCCCCCGAAACGCGAAATTTGGCCACAATCTGTGTGCTATAGCTCACGGATTTTGGCCTTTTCTGGCGGAAAAATGGGCGCAGGGCCTCCCGCATTATTTTTTCCATTTCTTCGAGCAGAAAGCAGTACTTGCGCCGTGAGGAGGCCCCCGGCCCAGTTCTACCACAATCGGACCAATTCGAGGGCACGTTTCGTCCCCTTTTCGCACCCCCGCACCCTCGGTAAATCGGCCGTAAAACGAGGTTCGGACCTCGAAATCGACTCCCCTCTTTTCCAACGCTCGACTGTCGCACGTATCTAATGCATCACCCCAAAATCCCGCACCGCCCCGGAAACGCGAAAGTTGGCCAAGATCCGTGAGCTACAGCACACGGCCTTGGCCTTGGCCGCGGGGTGGCTGCGTGCCATGCCTTGGCTGCGGAGTGGCTGGGTGCCATGGCCTTGGCCTTGTCCACCGAGTGGCTGTGTGCCAAGGCCTTGGCCACGGGGTGGCTGCGTGCCTAGGCCTTGGCCGCGGGCTGGCTGGGTGCCATGGCCTTGGCCGCAGGGTGGACGCATGCCTAGGCCTTGGCTCGGGAGCAGTACTTGTGCCGTGAGGAGGCCTTGGCCTTGGTCGCGGGGTGGCTGTGTGCCTAGGCCTTGGCCTTGGTCGCGGGGTGGCTGGGTGCCATGGCCTTGGTCGACAGCACACGGCCTTGGCCGCGGGGTGGCTTCGTGCCTAGGCCTTGGCCGCGGGGTGGCTGGGTGCCATGGCCTTGGCCTTGGCCACGGGGTGGCTGCGTGCCTTGGCCTTCGCCACGGGGTGGCTGCGTGCGGAGGCCTTGGCCGCGGGGTGCCTGGGTGCCATGGCCTTGGCCTTGGCCGCGGGGTGGCTTCGTGCCTAGACCTTGTCCGCGGGGTGGCTGGGTTCCATGGCCTTGGCCTTGGCCGCGGGGTGGCTGCGTGCCTTGGCCTTGGCCGCGGGCTGGCTGCATGCCTTGCTCGAAATGCAGCACATGCTTGCGACCAAGGCACGTCGTACACTCTCGCGCACACACAACACCAACTTGGGCCGCGCTCCTGGGGCAAGGATAGGGAGCTCGAGCGTGGCCCTGTGCCTTGGACTTGGCCGCGGGGTGGCCACGTGCCTTGGCCGGGGGGTGGCCGCGTGCCTTGGCCGCGGGTGAACATTTGGCCAAAAATTGAGCAGACGGTCCTCGCCGTTGCTTCGTATTCTTGGACCAAAAACTGAGATCCACACCTACCTTCCACTTCTTTCCCCGGTTTTCCCTGAATCGGACGAGTTGGCCCACCCGTTCTCTGGCGGTAAAATGGCCGTTAAACGAGTTTAGGAGCTCGGAATTGGATTCCGTTTTCTCCCGCCACCGACTCCCGCCAAACCCGACCACACCAGCCAAAAATCCCACGCCGCCCCCGAAACACGAAATTTGGCATCAATCCGTGTGCTATAGCTCACGGATTTTGGCCTTGTCCGGCGGAAAAATGGGCGCAGGGCCTCCCGCATTATTTTCGCCATTTCTTCGAGCGCAAAACAGTACTAGCACCGTGAGGAGGCCCCCGGCCCAGTTCTACCACAACCGGACCAATTCGCAGGCACGTTTCGTCCCATTTTCGCACCGCCGCACGTTCGGTAAATCAGCCGTAAAACGAGGTTCGGACCTCGGAATCGACTCCCGTCTTCTCCGACGTTCGACTGTCGCACTGCCCCGGAAACGCAAAAGTTGGCCACGAAGAAACGGCAAGGACCGTGTGCTCACATTTTGGCAAAATGCTCGCCCGCGGCCAAGGCCAAGCCACGCAGCCACCCCGCGGCCAACGCCAAGGCACAGGGCCACGCTCGAGCTCCCTATCCTTGCCTCGGGAGCGCGGCCCGAGTGTGTGTTGTGTGTGCGTGAGAGTGTGCGACCTGCCATGGTTGCGAGCATGTGCTACATTTCGAGCAAGGCACGGAGCCAGCCTCCGGCCAAGGCCGAGGCACGCAGCCACCCCGCGGCCAAGGCCAAGGCACGCGTCCACCCCGCGTCCAAGGACATGGCACCCAGCGAGCCCGCGGCCAAGGCCATGGCACCCAGCCAGCCCGCGGCCAAGGCCTAGGCACGCAGCCAGCCCGCGGCCAAGGCCTTGGCACGCAGCCACCCCGAGGCCAAGGCCAAGGCCATGGCACGCAGCCACCCCGCGGCCAAGGGCAAGGCCGTGTGCTGTAGCTCACGCATGTTGGCCAACTTTCGCGTTTCCGGGGCAGTACGACAGTCGAGCGTAGGAAAAGAGGGGAGTCGATTTTGAGGTCCGAACCTCGTTTTACGGTCGATTTACCGAGGGTGCGGGGGTGCGAAAAGCGGACGAAACGTGCCTACGAATTGGTCAGATTATTGTAGAACTGGGACAGGGGCCTCCTCACGGGGCAAATACTGTTTTCCTCTCGAAGAAATGGCTAAAATAATGCGGGAGGCCCTGCTCCCATTTTTCCCCCGGAAAAGGCCAAAATCCGTGAGATATAGCACACGGATTGTGGGCAAATTTCGCGTTTCGGGGGCGGCGTGGGATTTTGGGCTGGCGTGGTCGGGTTTGGTGGGATTCGGTGGCGGGAGAAAACGGAATCCAATTCCGAGCTCCGAAACTCATTTTACGGCCATCTTACCGTCAGCGAACGGGTGCCCAAACGGGTGGGCCCACTCGTCCGATTCATGCAAGACCGGAGAAAGAAGTGGAAGGGAGGTGTGGATTTCAGTTTTTGGTCCAATAATACGAAGAAACGGCGAGGACCGTGTGCTCACATTTTGGCCAAATGCTCGCCCGCGGCCAAGGCCAAGCCATGCAGCCAACCCGCGGCCAACGCCAAGGCACAGGGCCACGCTCGAGCTCCCTATCCTTGCCTCCGGAGCGCGGCCGGAGTGTTTGTTTTGTGTGCGTGAGAGTGTGCGACCTGCCTTGGTCGCGAGCATATGCTCAAATTCGAGAAAGGCACGTAGCCAGCCCGCGGCCAAGGCCGAGGCACGCAGCCACCCCGTGGCCAAGTCCTAGGCACGCGTCCACCCCGCGGCCAAGGCCATGGCACCCAGCCAGCCCGCGGCCAAGGCCTACGCACGCAGCCACCCCGCAGCCAAGGCCTTGGCACACAGCCACCTGGTGGCCAAGGCCAAGGCCATGGGACCCAGCCACCCCGCGGCCAAGGCCTAGAAACGCAGCCACCCCGCGGCCAAGGCCAAGGCCGTGTGCTGTCGCTCACGGATCTTGGCCAACTTTCGCGTTTCCGGGGCGGTGCGGGATTTTGGGGTGATTCATTACATACGTGCGACAGTCGAACGTCGGAAAAGAGCGGAGTCGATTTCGAGGTCCGAACCTCATTTTACGGCCGATTTACCGAGGGTGCGGGGGTGCGAAAAGGGGACGAAATGTGCCCTCGAATTGGTACGATTGTGGTAGGACTGGGCTGCGGGCCTCCTCACGGTGCAAGTACTGCTTTCCGATCGAAGAAATGGTAAAAATAATGCGGGAGGCCCTGCGCCCATTTTTCCGCCAGGAAAGGCCAAAATCCGTGAGCTATATAGCACACGGATTGTGGCCAAATTTTGCGTTTTGGGGGCGGCGTTGGATTTTGTGCTGGCGTCGTCGGCTTTGGTGGGAGTCGGTGGCGGGAGAAAACGGAATCCAATTCCGAGCCCCGAAACTCATTTTACGGCCATCTTACCGGCAGCGAACGGGAGCCCAAACGGGTTGCCCAACTCGTCCAATTCAGGAAAAACCGGAGAAAGAAGTGGAAGGTAGGTGTGGATCTCAGTCTTTGGTCCAAGAATACGAAGAAACGGCGAGGACCGTGTGCTCACATTTTGGCCAAATGCTCGCCCGCGGCCAAGGCAAAGCCACGCAGCCACCCCGCGGCCAATGCCAAGGAACAGGGCCACGCTCGAGCTCCCTATCCTTGCCTCGGGAGCGCGGCCGGAGTGTGTGTTGTGTGTGCTTGAGAGTGTACGACCTGCCTTGGTCGCGAGCATGTGCTGCATTTCGAGCAAGGCACGGAGCCAGCCCGCAGCCAAGGCCAAGGCCGAGGCACGCAGCCACCCCGTGGCCAAGACCAAGCCATGCGTCCACGCCGTGGCCAAGGCCATGGCACCCAGCCAGCCCGCGGCCAAGGACTTGGCACGCAGCCAGCCCGTGGCCAAGGACTTGGCACGCAGCCACCCCGAGGCTAAGGCCAAGGCCTTGGCACGCACCTACCCCGCGGCCAAGGCCAAGGTCATGGCACGCAGCCACCCCGCGGCCAAGGCCAAGGCCGTGTGCTGTAGCTCACCGATCTTGGCCAACTTTCGCATTTCCGGGGCGGTGCGGGATTTTGGAGTGATGCGTTACATATGTTTGACTGTCGAGCGTTGGAAAAGAGGGGAGTCGATTTCGAGGTCCGAACCTCGTTTTACGGCCGATTTACCGAGGGTGCGGGGGTGCGAAAAGGGGACGAAACGTGCCGTCGAATTGGTCCGATTGTGGTAGAACTGGGCCGGGGGCCACCTCACGGTGCAAGTACTGCTTTCCGCTAGAAGAAATGGCAAAAATAATGCGGGAGGCCCTGCGCCCATTTTTCCGCCAGAAAAGGCCAAAATCCGTGACCTATAGCACACGGATTGTGGCCAAATTTCGTGTTTCGGGGGCTGCGTGGGATTTTGGGCTGGCGTGGTCGGGTTTGGTGGGAGTCGGTGGCGGGAGAAAACGGAATCCAAATCCGAGCTCCGAAACTCGTTTTAAGGGCATCTTATCGGCGGCGAACGGGTGCCCAAACTGGTGGGCCCACTCGTCCGATTCAGGAAAAACCGGAGAAAGAAGTGGAAGGTAGGTGTGGATCTCAGTTTTTGGTCCAAGTATACGAGGAAACGGCGGGACCGTGTCCTCACAGTTTGGCCAAATGCTCGCCCGCGGCCAAAGCAAAGCCACGCAGCCACCCCGCGGCCAACGCCAACGCACAGGGCCACGCTCGAGCTCCCTATCCTTGCCTCGGGAGCGCAGCCGGAGTGTGTGTTGTGTGTGCGTGAGAGTGTACGACCTGCCTTGGTCGCGAGCATGTGCTGCATTTCGATCAAGGCACGGAGCCAGCCCGCAGCCAAGGCCAAGGCCGAGGCACGCAGCCACCCCGTGGCCAAGGCCTAGGCACGCGTGCACCCCGCGGCCAACACCATGGCACCCAGCCAGCCCGCGGCCACGGCCTAGGCACGCAGCCACCCCGCGGCCAAGGCCTTGGCACACAGCCACCCGGTTGCCAAGGCCAAGGCCATGGCACCCAGCCAACCCGCGGCCAAGGCCGAGGCACGCAGCCACCCCGTCGCCAAGGCCTAGGCACGCGTCCACCCCGCGGCCAAGGCCATCGCACCCAGCCAGCCCGCGGCCAAGGCCTTGGCTCACAGCCACCTCGTGGCCAAATGCTCGCCCACGGCCAAGGCCAAGCCACGCAGCCACCCCGCGGCCAAGGCCTTGGCACACAGCCACCCGGTGGCCAAGGCCAAGGCCATGGCACGCAGCCACCCGGAGGACAAGGCCAAGGCCATGGCCCGCAGCCACCCCGCGGCCAAGGCCTTGGCAAACTGCCACCCGGTGGCCAAGGCCAAGGCCATGGCACCCAGCCAACCCGCGGCGAAGGCCGAGGCACGCAGCCACCCTGTGGCCAAGGCCTAGGCACGCATCCACCCCGCGGCCAAGGCCATGGCACCCAGCCAGCCCGTGGCCAAGGCCAAGGCCGTGTGCTGTCGCTCACGGATCTTGGCCAACTTTCGCGTTTCGGGGTTGGTGCGGGATTTTGGGGTGATGCATTCGATACGTGCGACAGTCGAACGTGGGAAAAGAGGGGAGTCGATTTCGAGGTCCGAACCTCGTTTTACGGCCGATATACCGAGGGTGCAGGGGTGCGAAAAGGGGACGAAACGTGCCCTCGAATTGGTCCGATTGTGGCAGAACTGGGCCGGGGGCCTCCTCACGGCACAAGTACTGCTTTCCGCTCGAAGAAATGGCAAAAATAATGCGGGAGGCCCTGCGTCCATTTTTCCGCCAGAAAAAGGCACAAATCCGTGAGCTATAGCACATGGATTGTGGCCAAATTTCGCGTTTCGTGGACGGCGTGGGATTTTGGGCTGGCGTAGTCGGGTTTGGTGGGAGTCGGTGGCGGGAGAAAATGGAATCCAATTCTGAGCTCCGAAATTCGTTTTACGGCCAACTTACCGGCAGCGAACGGGTGCCCAAACGGGTGGGCCAACTCGTCCGATTCAGGCAAAACCGGAGAAAGAAGTGGAAGGTAGGTGTGGCTCTCAGTTTTTGGTCCAAGAGTACGAAGAAACGGCGAGGACCGTGTGCTCACATTTTGGCCAAATGCTCGCCCGCAGCCAAGGCCAAGCCACGCAGCCACCCCGCGGCCAACGCCAAGGCACAGGGCCACGCTCGAGCTCCCTATCCTTGCCTCGGGAGCGCGGCCGGAGTGTGTGTTGCGTGTGCGTGAGAGTGTGCAACCTGCCTTGGTCGCGAGCATATGCTGCATTTCGAGAAAGGCACGTAGCCAGCCCGCGGCCAAGGCCAAGGCCGAGGCACGCAGCCACCCCGTGGCCAAGGCCTAGGCACGCGTCCACACCGCGGCCAAGGCCATGGCACCCAGCCAGCCCGCGGCCAAGGCCTAGGCACACAGCCACCCCGCGGCCAAGGCCTTGGCACACAGCCACACGGTGGCCAAGGCCAAGGCCATGGCACCCAGCCACCCCGCGGCCAACGCCTAGGCACGCAGCCACCCCGCGGCCAAGGCCAAGGCCGTGTGCTGTCGCTGACGGATCTTGGCCAACTTTCGTGTTTCCGGGGCGGTGCGGGATTTTGGGGTGATGCATTAGATACGTGCGACAGTCGAACGTCGGAAAAGAGGGGAGTCGATTTCGAGGTCCGAACCTCCTTTTACGGCGGATTTACTGAGGGTGCGGTGGTGCGAAAAGGGGACGAAACGTGCCCGCGAATTGGTCCGCTTGTGGTAGAACTGGGCCGGGGGCCTCCTCACGGTGCTAGTACTGTTTTGCACTCAAAGAAATGGCGAAAATAATGCGGGAGGCCCTGCGCCCATTTTTCCGCCCGAAAAGGCCAAAATCCTTGAGCTATAGCACACGGATTGTGGCCAAATTTCATGTTTCAGGGGCGGCGTGGGATTTTTAGCTGGCGTGGTTGGGTTTGGTGGGAGTCGGTGGCGGGAGAAAACGGAATTCAATTCCTTGCTCCGGAACTCGTTTAACGGCCATTTTACCGCTAGAGAACGGGTGGGCCAACTCGTCCGATTCAGGGAAAACCGGAGAAAGAAGTGGAAGGTAGGTGCGGATGTCAGTTTTTGGTCCAAGAATACGAAGCAACGGCGAGGACCGTGTGCTTACTTTTTGACCAAATGCTCGCCCGTGGCCAAGGCACGCGGCCACCCCGCGGCCAAGGCCAAGGCACAGGGCCACGCTCGAGCTCCCTACCCTTGCCCTGGGAGCGCGGCCCAAGTTTGTGTTGTGTGTACGCGAGAGTGTGCGACGTGCCTTGGTCGCGAGCATGTGCTGCATTTCGAGCAAGGCACGCAGCCACCCCGCGTCCAAAGCCAAGTCACGCAGCCACCCCGCGGCCAAGGCCTCGGCACGCAGCCACCCCGTGGCGAAGGCCAAGGCACGAAGCAACCCCGCGGCCAAGGCCAAGGCCTAGGCACGAAGCCACCCCGCGGCCAAGGCCGTGTGCTGTAGCTCACGGATCTTGGCCAACTTTTGCGTTTCCGGGGCGGGGCGGCATTTTGTGGTGAAGCATTAGATACGTGCGACAGTCGAACATCGGACAAGACGGGAGTCAATTCCGAGGTCCGAACCTCGTTTTAGGTCTGATTTCACGAACGTGCGGGGGTGCGAAAAGGGGACGAAACGTGCCCGCGAATTGGTCCGGTTGTGGTAGATCTGGGCCGGGGGCCTCCTCACAGTGCTAGTACTGTTTTGCGCTCGAAGAAATGGTGAAAATAATGCGGGAGGCCCTGCGCCCATTTTTCCGCCCGAAAAGGCCAAAATCCGTGAGCTATAGCACACGGATAGCGGCCAAATTTCATGTTGCAGGGGCGGCGTGGGATTTTTGCCTGGCGTGGTCGGGTTTGGTGGGAGTCGGTGGTGGGAGAAAACGGAATCCAATTCCGAGCTCCGAAACTCATTTTACGGCCATTTTACTGCCAGAGAACGGGTGCCCAAACAGGTGAGCCAACTCGTCGGATTCAGGCAAAACCGGACAAAGAAGTGGAAGGTAGGTGTGGATCTCAGTTTTTGGTCCAAGAATACGAAGCAACGGTGAGGACCGTGTGCTCACATTTTGGCCAAATGCTCGCCCGCGGCCAAGGCCAAGGCCAAGGCACAGGGCCACGCTCGGGCACACTATCCTTGCCCCGGGAGCGCGGCCCAAGTGTGTGTTGTGTGTGCTCGAGAGTGTGCGACGTGCCCTGGTCGCGAGCATGTGCTGCATTTCGAGAAAGGCACGCAGCCACCCCGCGGCGAAGGCAAGGCACGCAGCCACCCCGCGGCCAAGGCCAAGGCCATGGCACCCAGCCACGCCGCTGCCAAGGCCTAGGCACGCAGCCACCCCGCGGCCAAGGCCGTGTGCTGTAGCTGACGGATCTTGGCCAACTTACGCGTCTCCGGGGCGCTGCGGGATTTTGGGGTGATGTATTAGATACGTGGGACAGTCGAACGTCGGAGAAGACGGGAGTCGAGTCCGAGGTCCGAACCTCATTTTACGGCTGATTTACCGAACGTGCGGGGATGTGAAAAGGGGACGAAACGTGCCTGCGAATTGGTCCGATTGTGGTAGACCTGGGCCGGGGGCCTCCTCACGGCGCAAGTACTGCTTTCCGCTCGAAGAAATGGCAAAAATAATGCCTGAGGCCCTGCGCCCATTTTTCCGCCAGAAAAGGCCAAAATCTGTGAGCTATATCACACGGATTCTGGCCAAATTTCGCGTTTCGGGGGCGGCGTGGGATTTTGGGCTGGCATGGTCGGGTTTGGTGGGAGTCGGTGGCGGGAGAAAACAGAATCCAATTCCCAGCTCCGAAACTCGTTTTACGGCCATCTTACCGGCAGCGAACGGGTGACCAAACGGGTGGGACCACTCGTCCGATTCAGGGCAAACCGAAGAAAGAAGTGGAAGGTAGGTGTGGATCTCAGTTTTTTGTCCAAGAATACGAAGAAACGGCGAGCACCGTGTGCTCACATTTTGGCCAAATGCTCGCCCGCGGCCAACGGCAAGGCACAGGGCCACGCTCGAGCTCCCTATCCTTGGCTCGGGAGCGCGGCCGGAGTATGTGTTGCGTGTGCGTGAGAGTGTGCGACCTGCCTTGGTCGTGAGCATCTGCTGCATTTCGAGCAAGGCACGGAGCCAGCCCGCGGCCAAGGCCAAGGACGAGGCACGCAGCCACCCCGTGGCCAAGGCCAAGGCACGCGTCCACCCCGCGGCCAAAGCCATGGCACCCAGCCAGCCCGCGGCCAAGGCCATGGCACCCAGCCACCCCGCGGCCAAGGCCTTGGCACACAGCCACCCAGTGGCCAAGGCCAACGCCATGGCACGCAGCCACCCCGAGGTCAAGGCCAAGGCCATGGCACGCAGCCACCCCGCGGCCAAGGCCAAGGCCGTGTGCTGTAGCTCACGGATCTTGGCCAACTTTCGCGTTTCCGGGGCGGTACGGGATTTTGGGGTGATGCATTAGATACGCGCGAAAGTTGAGCATTGGAAAAGAGGGGAGTCGATTTCGAGGTCCGAACCTCGTTTCACGGCCGATTTACCGAGGGTGCGGGGTGCGAAAAGGGGACGAAACGTGCCCGCGAATTCGTCCGATTGTGGTAGAACTGGGCCAGGGGCCGCCTCACGGCGCAAGTACTCCTTTCCGCTCGAAAAAATGGCAAAAATAATGAGGGAGGCCCTGCAACCATTTTTCCACCGGAAAAGGCCAAAATCCGTGAGCGCACACGGATTGTGGCCAAATTTCGCGTTTCGGGGCAGCGTGGGATTTTGGGCTGGTGTGGTCGGGTTTGGTGGGAGTCGGTGGCGGGCGAAAACGGAATCCAATTCCCAGCTCCGAAACTCATTTTACGGCCATCTTACCGGCAGCGAGCGGGTGCCCAAACGGGTGGGCCCACTCGTCCGATTCAGGCAAAACCGGAGAAAGAACTGGAAGGTAGGTGTGGATCTCAGTTTTTTGTCCAATAATACGAAGAAACGGCGAGGACCGTGTGCTCACATTTTGCCCAAATGCTCGCCCGCGGCAAACGCCAAGGCACAGGGCCACGCTCGAGCTCCCTATCCTTGCCTCGGGAGCGCGGCCGGAGTGTGTGTTGTGTGTGCATGAGAGTGTCCCACCTGACTTGGTCGCGAGCATGTGCTGCATTTCGAGCAAGGCACGGAGCCAGCCCGCGGCCAGGGCCAAGGCCGAGGCACGCAGCCACCCCGTGGCCAAGGCCAAGGCACGCGTCCACCCCGCGGCCAAGGCCATGGCACCCAGCCAGCCCGTGGCCAAGGCCTTGGCACACAGCCAGCCCGCGGCCAAGGCCTTGGCACGCTGCCACCCCGAGGCCAAGGCCAAGGCCATGGCACGCAGCCACCCCGCGGCCAAGGCCAAGGCCGTGTGCTGTAGCTCACGGATCTTGGCCAACTTTCGTTTTTCCGGGTTTCGTCGGGTTTGGTGGGAGTCGGTGGCAGGAGAAAACGGAATCCAATTCCGAGCTTCGAAACTCGTTTTACGGCCATCTTACCGGCAGCGAACGGGTGCCCAAACGGGTGGGCCAACTCATCCAATTCAGGCAAAACCGGAGAAAGAAGTGGAAGTTAGGTGTGGATCTCAGTTTTTGGTCCAAGAATACGAAGAAACGGCGAGGACCGTGTGCTGACATTTTGGCCAAATGCTCGCCCGCGGCCAAGGCCAAGCCACGCAGCCACCCCGTGGCCAACGCCAAGGCACAGGGCCACGCTCGAGCTCCCTATCCTTGCCTCGGGAGCGCGGCCCGAGTGTGTGTTGTGTGTGCGTGAGAGTGTGCGACCTGCCTTGGTCGCGAGCATGTGCTGCATTTCGAGCAAGGCACGGAGCCAGCCCGCGGCCAGGGCCAAGGCCGAGGCACGCAGCCACCCCGTGGCCAAGGCCAAGGCACGCGTCCACCCCGCGGCCAAGGCCATGGCACCCAGCCAGCCCGCGGCCAAGGCCATGGCACCCAGCCAGCCCGCGGCCAAGGCCTTGGTACGCAGCCACCCCGAGGCCAAGGCCAAGGCAATGGCACGCAGCCACCCCGGGGCCAAGGCCAACGCCATGGCACGCAGCCACCCCGCGGCCAAGGCCAAGGCCGTGTGCTGTAGCTCACGGATCTTGGCCAACTTTCGCGTTTCTGGGGCGGTGCGGGATGTTAGGGGTATGCATTAGATACGTGCGACAGTCGAGCGTTGGAAAAGAGGGGAGTCGATTTCGGGGTCCGAACCTCGTTTTACGGCCGATTTACAGAGGGTGCGGGTGTGCGAAAAGGGGACGAAACGTGCCCGTGAATTGGTCCGATTGTGGTAGAACTGGGCCGGGGGCCTCCTCACGGCGCAACTGCTGTTTTCCGCTCGAAGAAACGGCGAAAATAATGCGGGAGGCCCTGCGCCCATTTTTCCCCCGGAAAAGGCCAAAATCCGTGAGCTATAGCACACGGATTGTGGCTAAATTTCGCGTTTCGGGGGCGACGTGGGATTTTGGGCGGGCGTCGTCGGGTTTGGTGGGAGTCGGTGGCGGGAGAAAACGGAATTGAATTCCCAGCTCCGAAACTCGTTTTACGGCCATCTTACCGGCAGCGAACGAGTGCCCAAGCGGGTGGGCCCACTCGTCCGATTCAGGCAAAACCGGAGAAAGAAGTGGAAGGTAGGTGTGGATCTCAGTTTTTGGTCCAAGAATACGAAGAAACGGCGAGGACCGTGTGCTCACATTTTGGCCAAATGATCGCCCGCGGCCAAGTTCTACCACAATCGGACCAATTCGACGCCAGCCCAAAATCCCACGCCGCCCCCGAAACGTGAAATTTGGCCACAATCCGTGTGCTATAGCTCACGGATTTTGGCCTTTTCCAGCGGACAAATGGGCGCAGGGCCTCCCGCTTTATTTTTGCAATTTCTTCGAGCGGAAAGCAGTACTAGCGCCGTGAGGAGGCCCCGGGCCCAGTTCTACCACAATCGGACCAATTCGAGGGCACGTTTCGTCCCCTTTTCGTACCCCAGCACCCTCGGTAAATCGGCCGTAGAACGAGGTTCGGACCTCGAAATCGACTCCCCTCTTTTCCAACGCTCGACTGTCGCACATATCTAATGCATCACCCCAAAATCCCGCACCGCCCCGGAAACGCGAAAGTTGTCCAAGATCCGTGAGCTACAGCACACGGCATTGGCCTTGGCCGCGGGGTGGCTGCGTGCCATGGCCTTGGCCTTGGTCTCGGGGTGGCTGCGTGCCAAGGCCTTGGCCGTGGGCTGGCTGCGTGCCTAGGCCTTGGCCGCGGGCTGGCTGGGTGCCATGGCCTTGGCCGCGGGGTGGACGCGTGCCTTGGCCTTGGCCACGGGGTGGCTGCGTGCCTCGGCCTTGGCCTTGGCCGCGGGCTGGCTCCGTGCCTTGCTCGAAATGCAGCACATGCTCGCGACCAAGGCAGGTCGCACGCTCTCACGCACACAAAACACAGACTCCGGCCGCTCTCCCGATGCAAGGATAGGGGGCTCGAGCGTGGCCCTGTGCCTTGGCGTTGGCCGCGGGGTGGCTTCGTGGCTCGGCCTTGGCCGCGGGCGAGCATTTGGCCAAAATGTGAGCACATGGTCCTCGCAGTTTCTTCGTATTCTGGGACCAAAAACTGAGATCCACACCTACCTTCCACTTCTTTCTCCGGTTTTGCCTGAATCGGACGAATTGGCCCACCCATTTGGGCACCCGTTCGCTGCCGGTAAGATGGCCGTAAAACTTGTTTCGGAGCTCAGAATTGGCTTCCGTTTTCTCCCGCCACCCACTCCCACCAAAGCCGACCACGCTGGCCCAAAATCCCACGCCGCCCCCGAAACGCGAAATTTGACCACAATCCGTGTGCGCTCACGGATTTTGGCCTTTTCCGGGGGAAAAATGGTTGCAGGGCCTCCCGCATTATTTTTGCCATTTGTTCGAGCGGAAAACAGTACTTGCGCCGTGAGGCGGCCCCCGGCCCAGTTCTACCGCAATCGGACCAATTCGCGGGCACGTTTCGTCCCCTTTTCGCACCCCGCACCCTCGGTAAATCGGCCGTAAAACGAGGTTCGGACCTCGAAATCGACTCCCCTCCTTTCCAATGCTCGACTTTCGCGCGTATCTAATGCATCACCCCAAAATCCCGCACTGCCCGAGAAACGCGAAAGTTTTCCAAGATCCGTGAGCAACAGCACACGGCCTTGGCCTTGGCCGCGGGGTGGCTGCGTGCCTAGGCCTTGGCCGCGGGGTGGCTGGGTGCCATGGCCTGGGCCTTAGCCACCGGGTGGCTGTGTGCGTGAGAGTGTGCGACCTGCATTGGTCGCGAGCATGTGCTGCATTTCGAGCAAGGCACGGAGCCAGCCCGCGGCCAGGGCCAAGGCCGAGGCACGCAGCCACCCCGTGGCCAAGGCCAAGGCGCCCGTCCACCCCGCGGCCAAGGCCATGGCACCCAGCCAGCCCGCGGCCAAGGCCTTGGCACACAGCCAGCCCGCGGCCAACGCCAAGGACGAGGCACGCACCAAACCCGTGGCCAAGGCCAAGGCACGCGTCCACCCCGCGGCCAAGGCCATGGCACCCAGCCAGCCCGCGGCCAAGGCCTAGGCACGCAGCCAGCCCGCGGCCAAGGCCTTGGTACGCAGCCACCCCGAGGCCAAGGCCAAGGCCATGGCACGCAGCCACCCCGCGGCCAAGGCCAAGGCCATGGCACGCAGCCAACCCGCGGCCAAGGCCAAGGCCGTGTGCTGTAGCTCACGGATCTTGGCCAACTTTCGCGTTTCCGGGGCGGTGCGGGATGTTGGGGTGATGCATTAGATACGTGCGACAGTCGAGCGTTGGAAAAGACTGGAGTCGATTTCAAGGTCCGAACCTCGTTTTACGGCCGATTTACAGAGGGTGCGGGTGTGCGAAAAGGGGACGAAACGTGCCCGCGAATTGGTCCGATTGTGGTAGAACTGGGCCGGGGGCCTCCTCACGGCGCAACTGCTGTTTTCCGCTCGAAGAAACGGCGAAAATAATGTGGGAGGCCCTGCGCCCATTTTTCCCCAGGAAAAGGCCAAAATCCGTGAGCTATAGCACACGGATTGTGGCTAAATTTCGCGTTTCGGGGGCGGCGTGGGATTTTTGGCTGGCGTCGTCGGGTTTGGTGGGAGTCGGTGGCGGGAGAAAACGGAATCGAATTCGCAGCTCCGAAACTCGTTTTACGGCCATCTTACTGGCAGCGAACGGGTGCCCAAACGGGTGGGCCCACTCGTCCGATTCAGGCAAAACCGGAGAAAGAAGTGGAAGGTAGGTGTGGATCTCAGTTTTTGGTCCAAGAATACGAAGAAACGGCGAGAACCGTGTGCTCACATTTTGGGCAAATGCTCGCCCGCGGCCAAGGCCAAGCCATGCAGCCACCCCGCGGCCAACGCCAAGGCATAGGGCCACGCTCGAGCTCCCTATCCTTGCCTCGGGAGCGCGTCCGGAGTGTGTGTTGTGTGTGCGTGAGAGTGTGCGACCTGCCTTGGTTGCGAGCATATGCTCCATTTCGGGAAAGGCACGTAGCCACCCCGCGGCCAAGGCCAAGGCCATGGGACGCAGCCACCCCACGACCAAGGCCAACGCCATGTGCTGTAGCTCACGGATCCTGGCCAACTTTCGCGTTTCCGGGGCGGTGTGGGATTTTGGGCTGATGAATTAGATACGTGCGACAGTCGAGCGTTGGAAAAGACGGAGTCGATTTCGAGGTCCGAACCTCGTTTTACGGCCGATTTACCGAGGGTGCGGGGGTGCGAAAAGGGGACGAAACGTGCCCTCGAATTGGTCCGATTGTGGTAGAACTGGGCCGGGGGCCTCCTCACGGCGCAACTGCTGTTTTCCGCTCGAAGAAACGGCGAAAATAATGTGGGAGGCCCTGCACCCATTTTTCCCCAGGAAAAGGCCAAAATCCGTGAGCTATAGCACACGGATTGTGGCTAAATTTCGCGTTTCGGGGGCGGCGTGGGATTTTTGGCTGGCGTCGTCGGGTTTGGTGGGAGTCGGTGGCGGGAGAAAACGGAATCGAATTCGCAGCTCCGAAACTCGTTTTACGGCCATCTTACTGGCAGCGAACGGGTGCCCAAACGGGTGGGCCCACTCGTCCGATTCAGGCAAAACCGGAGAAAGAAGTGGAAGGTAGGTGTGGATCTCAGTTTTTGGTCCAAGAATACGAAGAAACGGCGAGAACCGTGTGCTCACATTTTGGGCAAATGCTCGCCCGCGGCCAAGGCCAAGCCATGCAGCCACCCGCGGCCAACGCCAAGGCATAGGGCCACGCTCGAGCTCCCTATCCTTGCCTCGGGAGCGCGTCCGGAGTGTGTGTTGTGTGTGCGTGAGAGTGTGCGACCTGCCTTGGTTGCGAGCATATGCTGCATTTCGGGAAAGGCACGTAGCCACCCCGCGGCCAAGGCCAAGGCCATGGGACGCAGCCACCCCACGACCAAGGCCAACGCCGTGTGCTGTAGCTCACGGATCCTGGCCAACTTTCGCGTTTCCGGGGCGGTGTGGGATTTTGGGCTGATGAATTAGATACGTGCGACAGTCGAGCGTTGGAAAAGACGGAGTCGATTTCGAGGTCCGAACCTCGTTTTACGGCCGATTTACCGAGGGTGCGGGGGTGCGAAAAGGGGACGAAACGTGCCCTCGAATTGGTCCGATTGTGGTAGAACTGGGCCGGGGGCCTCCTCACGGCGCAACTGCTGTTTTCCGCTCGAAGAAACGGCGAAAATAATGTGGGAGGCCCTGCACCCATTTTTCCCCAGGAAAAGGCCAAAATCCGTGAGCTATAGCACACGGATTGTGGCTAAATTTCGCGTTTCGGGGGCGGCGTGGGATTTTTGGCTGGCGTCGTCGGGTTTGGTGGGAGTCGGTGGCGGGAGAAAACGGAATCGACTTCGCAGCTCGAAACTCGTTTTACGGCCATCTTACTGGCAGCGAACGGGTGCCCAAACGGGTGGGCCCACTCGTCCGATTCAGGCAAAACCGGAGAAAGAAGTGGAAGGTAGGTGTGGATCTCAGTTTTTGGTCCAAGAATACGAAGAAACGGCGAGAACCGTGTGCTCACATTTTGGGCAAATGCTCGCCCGCGGCCAAGGCCAAGCCATGCAGCCACCCCGCGGCCAACGCCAAGGCATAGGGCCACGCTCGAGCTCCCTATCCTTGCCTCGGGAGCGCGTCCGGAGTGTGTGTTGTGTGTGCGTGAGAGTGTGCGACCTGCCTTGGTTGCGAGCATATGCTGCATTTCGGGAAAGGCACGTAGCCACCCCGCGGCCAAGGCCAAGGCCATGGGACGCAGCCACCCCACGACCAAGGCCAACGCCGTGTGCTGTAGCTCACGGATCCTGGCCAACTTTCGCGTTTCCGGGGCGGTGTGGGATTTTGGGCTGATGAATTAGATACGTGCGACAGTCGAGCGTTGGAAAAGACGGAGTCGATTTCGAGGTCCGAACCTCGTTTTACGGCCGATTTACCGAGGGTGCGGGGGTGCGAAAAGGGGACGAAACGTGCCCTCGAATTGGTCCGATTGTGGTAGAACTGGGCCGGGGGCCTCCTCACGGCGCAACTGCTGTTTTACGCTCGAAGAAACGGCGAAAATAATGTGGGAGGCCCTGCGCCCATTTTTCCCCAGGAAAAGGCCAAAATCCGTGAGCTATAGCACACGGATTGTGGCTAAATTTCGCGTTTCGGGGGCGGCGTGGGATTTTTGGCTGGCGTCGTCGGGTTTGGTGGGAGTCGGTGGCGGGAGAAAACGGAATCGAATTCGCAGCTCCGAAACTCGTTTTACGGCCATCTTACTGGCAGCGAACGGGTGCCCAAACGGGTGGGCCCACTCGTCCGATTCAGGCAAAACCGGAGAAAGAAGTGGAAGGTAGGTGTGGATCTCATTTTTTGGTCCAAGAATACGAAGAAACGGCGAGAACCGTGTGCTCACATTTTGGCCAAATGCTCGCCCGCGGCCAAGGCCAAGCCATGCAGCCACCCCGCGGCCAACGCCAAGGCATAGGGCCACGCTCGAGCTCCCTATCCTTGCCTCGGGAGCGCGTCCGGAGTGTGTGTTGTGTGTGCGTGAGAGTGTGCGACCTGCCTTGGTTGCGAGCATATGCTGCATTTCGGGAAAGGCACGTAGCCACCCCGCGGCCAAGGCCAAGGCCATGGGACGCAGCCACCCCACGACCAAGGCCAACGCCGTGTGCTGTAGCTCACGGATCCTGGCCAACTTTCGCGTTTCCGGGGCGGTGTGGGATTTTGGGCTGATGAATTAGATACGTGCGACAGTCGAGCGTTGGAAAAGACGGAGTCGATTTCGAGGTCCGAACCTCGTTTTACGGCCGATTTACCGAGGGTGCGGGGGTGCGAAAAGGGGACGAAACGTGCCCTCGAATTGGTCCGATTGTGGTAGAACTGGGCCGGGGGCCTCCTCACGGCGCAACTGCTGTTTTCCGCTCGAAGAAACGGCGAAAATAATGTGGGAGGCCCTGCGCCCATTTTTCCCCAGGAAAAGGCCAAAATCCGTGAGCTATAGCACACGGATTGTGGCTAAATTTCGCGTTTCGGGGGCGGCGTGGGATTTTTGGCTGGCGTCGTCGGGTTTGGTGGGAGTCGGTGGCGGGAGAAAACGGAATCGAATTCGCAGCTCCGAAACTCGTTTACGGCCATCTTCGGCAGCGACGGGTGCCCAAGCGGGTGGGCCCACTCGTCCGATTCAGGCAAAACCGGAGAAAGAAGTGGAAGGTAGGTGTGGATCTCATTTTTTGGTCCAAGAATACGAAGAAACGGCGAGAACCGTGTGCTCACATTTTGGCCAAATGCTCGCCCGCGGCCAAGGCCAAGCCATGCAGCCACCCCGCGGCCAACGCCAAGGCATAGGGCCACGCTCGAGCTCCCTATCCTTGCCTCGGGAGCGCGTCCGGAGTGTGTGTTGTGTGTGCGTGAGAGTGTGCGACCTGCCTTGGTTGCGAGCATATGCTGCATTTCGGGAAAGGCACGTAGCCACCCCGCGGCCAAGGCCAAGGCCATGGGACGCAGCCACCCCACGACCAAGGCCAACGCCGTGTGCTGTAGCTCACGGATCCTGGCCAACTTTCGCGTTCCCGGGGCGGTGTGGGATTTTGGACTGATGAATTAGATACGTGCGACAGTCGAGCGTTGGAAAAGACGGAGTCGATTTCGAGGTCCGAACCTCGTTTTACGGCCGATTTACCGAGGGTGCGGGGGTGCGAAAAGGGGACGAAACGTGCCCTCGAATTGGTCCGATTGTGGTAGAACTGGGCTGGGGGCCTCCTCACAGCGCAAGTACTGCTTTCCACTCGAAGAACTGGAAAAAATAATGCGGGAGGCCCTGCGCCCATTTTTCCGCCAGAAAAGGCCAAAATCCGTGAGCTATAGCACACGGATTGTGGCCAAATTTCGCGTTTCGGGGGCGGCATGGGATTTTGGGCTGGCGCGGTCGGGTTTGGTGGGAGTCGGTGGTGGGAGAAAACGGAATCCAATTCCGAGCTCCAAAACTCGTTTTACGGCCATCTTACCGGCAGCGAACGGGTGCCCAAACGGGTTGGCCCACTCGTCCGATTCAGGCAAAACCGGAGAAAGAAGTGGAAGGTAAGTGTGGATCTCAGTTTTTTCTCCAAGAATACGAAGAAACGGCGGGGACCGTGTGCTCACATTTTGGCAAAATGTTCGCCCGCGGCCAAGGCCAAGGCCAAGGCACAGGGCCACGCTCGAGCTCCCTATCCTTGCCCCGGGAGCGCGGCCCAAGTGTATGTTGTGTGTGCGCGAGAGTGTGCGACCTGCCTTGGTCGTGAGCATGTGCTGCATTTCGAGCAAGGCACGGAGCCAGCCCGCGGCCAAGGACAAGGCCAAGCCATGTAGCCACTGAAATTCTATATAGGCTACCCAAGAGGGGGGGTGAATTGGGTTCTTTAAAAATTAAGCAAATAAAATTACACAACAATTTAAAACAAATGTTTTAAAACAATATAATTAACAATGCTTGAATTTAAAGAGATAAGGGAAGAGAAATCAAACACGTGATTTTTACGTGGTTCGGCCAACCGTGCCTACGTCCACGCCTCCAAGCTCACCGGGCTTGAGGATTCCACTAAGCAAGCCTCCAAGGCTTCAATACACTTACACTTGACTTCAAGGTGTCAATGGACCTTTACAATCAAGAGATTATTCCCAATCTCTTAACCCAAGTGTATCCCAACACTTACAATTGACTTCCAAGGTGTCAATGGACCTTTACAATAAGAGATTAAACCCAATCTCTCAACCCAAGTGTTTCCCAACACTTACAATCACTCAATGATAGAGATTTAATAACAAATAATCTCTCACACACTCCAAATGATTACAATTGAAATTTTAATGTGTGAGGCAATGACATGAAACACAATTGAAGCTCAAAGAAGATTGTTTCTCAGTAGGAAGCTCAAATATCAAAATGTTGGATCTCTGTTGTTTGAATTTGATTGAGCCTTTTTATAGTTGGAGCTGAAAACTAGCCGTTATTGACTTTCTGAGAATAATCGGTTCGCCGGTTATATCTATAGGTTAGCAGTTTTGACTTTTCAACTAGAATTTGCTCTTTCATTTCAAATAAGCGGTTTACCGTTTAAATTATCGGATCACCGTTTAGTTCCAAAGTAACCTGCAAAACAGAAATCGGCTCTCCGTTTTTGCTAAACGGTTCAAGAGTAAAAAACTATCTCTTTACTGGAACTTATCGGTTCGCCGTTAATAATAAACGGTTCACCGTTAAGTTCCAGAATGCTCTGAAACTTTTCTGTGAATAAACGGTCCGCCTTTTATAATAAACGGTTCACCGTTAGTAATAAACGGTTCGCCTTTATAATAAACGGTTCAAGGGTAATTTCCAGAATCTATATTTTGTTAACTTTTTGTACAAAAAAGATTTTCCAACTCAAGTTAACGGTCATTAAGATTCTTTAAACATGTTTATGACTTTAAGAAATTCATTTTAATAACTCAAACATTTTAATCAAGTACATATAAGTTTTGTTATCATCAAAATCAATATTATAAGATTAACAATCTCCCCCTTTTTGATGATGACAAACTTTGTATGTAAAGAACACAAAAATTTGTTTTAACTCCCCCTGAAAATAAGCTCCCTTGAAAAATAAACAACATTTTTGTTAACTTCCTTTTTGAAATATAACTGAAAACTATTCTCCCCCTTCAGCATCAAAAAGAAAAAAATAAAAAAAAAATAGCCACGTTTTGACAAGTAAAAATTTCAGTAGAATCTCCCTTGAATATTAAGCATCTCCTCAAAAACTATTACCAAAATTTATACCCAAAAAATCAAAATCAATATTAAAACAACTACAACCAATGCTAAAATCATAGTAAAATCAATGCTAAGTCTCATATATAACACAAGCATTCATAAAAACAAGAAACAATCCATCACACATAAAAGTATCCAAAATATGAGAATATTGTGCGAAATATCCAATACTTAATACATATCTAAACCATTTGGTTGATAAAAAATGTCTTTAAAGGTCAATATAATGCATGATTCAAAATTTAAAAACGCATCCAAAGACAAACAAACATTCGATTATCATATTATAGAAACACAAGGAAGATAGTGTATAAATCATCATGAGTAGATGCACAATCTATATCAATAGTTATAAACGTTAACACACCTCTTTCCAACAAAGCATATATTTTCAATGAGAGTTGAGGAAACTTTACCGACATTACCAATATCAATGATTTTTCCTTTTGAATTATCTCCAAAAGATACATCCCCTCCATTTTCGATTTTAGTAAAGCTTGAGAACCATGAATAGTCACCGGTCATATGTCTTGGATATCCGTTGTCCAAATACCATTTATTGCTCTTTCCCTTCTTCTTTGATTCATGCAGAGAAGATCTCAAATTTTAGGTACCCAAAACTCTTTGGGTCCTTGAGTGTTAGTAATGGTTCCTTTTGGAACCCAAACAAATTTAACTCCATAATAAGCATTTCTCTTAATAGGACATCTATTTTTCATGTGACCATCTCTATTGCAATAATGACAAACAATTTTATGATTATTACTGGTAGTAGCCTTAACAAAGTAGCTTTTGTAGTATTTTTGTTTCAAATTAGGTTTATAACCAATCCCTCCTTTATCAAACACACATTTTTGGGCACCAAGTAATTTTTCTAAGTTCTTTTGCCCATTTGTGAATTTAGAAACAATCTCATTTAGTTCATTGCTCTTCTTTGTAAGTTCTTCATTTTCTTTGATCAAGTTATCAAAATGTAATTTTTCATGTTCATATGAAGTACTTTGTTTACCTTTTAAAGAAGCAATTCTATTATGCAATCTTTCATTATCTAATTCTAGCTCTTTAATCTTATCATTTAACACATCATTACATTTTTGCATAGCATCCTTTTCATTTGAAAGTTCTAATATGTTCTTCTTAAGACATGCATTTTTCTTTCCAATTTTCATCATATCACTATGCAACTCATTAAAAGCATCATATAATTCATTATAAGATGGAAGATCACTTACCTCATCAAGCTCATCTTCTCCTATTGCCATGAGTGCCAAGTTTGATATTTCTTGTGATTGTTCATCTTTACTTGATTCTTCATCGCTATCAAATTTTGATGCTTTCAAGGCAATGTTTTTCTTCTTCTTATCTTCATCTCCTCTTTCAGCTGTCAAATCTTCTTCATAAGAAATAAGTGAGCCAATTAGATCATCAATAGAAAAAATGTTTAAATCTTTGGCTTCCTCAATAGCAGTTCTCTTAGGTCTCCATTCTTTTGGTAATGACCTAATGATCTTCTTTACCTTCTCGCTATTTGAAAAGGTCTTACCAAGTGCCCCTAGAGTGTTTACAATGTCGTAAATCTAGTATACATAGAGTAGACACTTTCATTTTGTTCCATTTGAAACAATTCATATTGCCTAGTGTATCTACTTATTTTAGATTCTTTGACTTGGTTTGTACCTTCATAAACAACTTCAAGTTTCTTCCAAATTTCATAAGCATTAGAACAACTTGAGACTCTATGAAATTCTTTCTTATCTAGGGCACAAAATAAGGCATTCATAGCTTTAAAATTTAGTGAAGCTTTTCTCTTTTCAAAATCATTCCATTCACGTGAAGGTTTAGGAATATCTTCTCCTTCTTCATTTTTAGTTATCGGCATGAATGGACCATCACATACAACTTCCCATATTTCATAGTCTAAAGCTTGCAAGTAAATTCTCATCCTAGTTTTCCAATAAGGATAATCATTACCATCAAAGAATGGTGGTCTAATAGTGGATTGTCCTTCCCTAAAACTAGAATCATTTTGGGTTGCCATGGATCTTTTACTCTAGACGATTAAGTCCTAACAAGAGAACCAAGCTCTGATACCAATTGAAATTTATATAGCCTACCCAAGAGGGGGGGTGAATTGGGTTCTTTAAAAATTAAGCAAATAAAATTACACAACAATTTAAAACAAATGTTTTAAAACAATATAATTAACAATGCTTGAATTTAAAGAGATAAGGGAAGAGAAATCAAACACGTGATTTTTACGTGGTTCGGCCAACCGTGCCTACGTCCACGCCTCCAAGCTCACCGGGCTTGAGGATTCCACTAAGCAAGCCTCCAAGGCTTCAATACACTTACACTTGACTTCAAGGTGTCAATGGACCTTTACAATCAAGAGATTATTCCCAATCTCTTAACCCAAGTGTATCCCAACACTTACAATTGACTTCCAAGGTGTCAATGGACCTTTACAATAAGAGATTAAACCCAATCTCTCAACCCAAGTGTTTCCCAACACTTACAATCACTCAATGATAGAGATTTAATAACAAATAATCTCTCACACACTCCAAATGATTACAATTGAAATTTTAATGTGTGAGGCAATGACATGAAACACAATTGAAGCTCAAAGAAGATTGTTTCTCAGTAGGAAGCTCAAATATCAAAATGTTGGATCTTTTGTTTGAATTTGATTGAGCCTTTTTATAGTTGGAGCTGAAAACTAGCCGTTATTGACTTTCTGAGAATAATCGGTTCGCCGGTTATATCTATCGGTTAGCCGTTTTGACTTTTCAACTAGCCGTTGCTCTTTCATTTCAAATAAACGGTTTACCGTTTAAATTATCGGATCACCGTTTAGTTCCAGTAACCTGCAAAACAGAAATCGGCTCTCCGTTTTTGCTAAACGGTTCAAGAGTAAAAAACTATCTCTTTACTGGAACTTATCGGTTCGCCGTTAATAATAAACGGTTCACCGTTAAGTTCCAGAATGCTCTGAAACTTTTCTGTGAATAAACGGTCCGCCTTTTATAATAAACGGTTCACCGTTAGTAATAAACGGTTCGCCTTTATAATAAACGGTTCAAGGGTAATTTCCAGAATATATATTTTGTTAACTTTTTGTACAAAAAAGATTTTCCAACTCAAGTTAACGGTCATTAAGATTCTTTAAACATGTTTATGACTTTAAGAAATTCATTTTAATAACTCAAACATTTTAATCAAGTACATATAAGTTTTGTTATCATCAAAATCAATATTATAAGATTAACAGCCACCCCGCTGCCAACGCCAAGGCACAGGCCACGCTTGAGCTCCCTATCCTTGCCTCGGGAGTGCGGCCCGAGTGTGTGTTGTGTGTGCGTGAGAGTGTGCGACCTGCCTTGGTCGCGAGCATGTGCTGCATTGGCCTAGGCATGGAGCCAGCATGCGGCCAAGGCCAAGGCCATGGCATGCAGCCACCCCGCGGCCAAGGCCAAGGCCTTGTGCTGTAGCTCACGGATCTTGGCCAACTTTCGCGTTTCCGGGGCGGTGCTGGATTTTGGGGTGATGCATTAGATACGTGCGACAGTCGATCGTTGGAAAAGACGGGAGTCGATTTCGAGGTCCGAACCTCGTTTTACGGCCGATTTACCGACGGTGCGGGGGTGCAAAATGGGGACGAAACATGCCCGTGAATTGGTCCGATTGTAGTAGAACTGGGCCGGGGGCCTCCTCACGGCGCAAGTACTGTTTTCCGCTCGAAGAAATGGCAAAAATAATGCGGGAGGCCCTGCGCCCATTTTTCCCCCGGAAAAGGCCAAAATCTGTGAGCTATAGCACACGGATTGTGGCAAAATTTCGCGTTTCGGGGGCGGCGTGGGATTTTTGGCTGTCGTGGTCGGGTTTGGTGGGAGTCGGTGGCGGGAGAAAACGGAATCCAATTCCGAGCTCCGAAACTCGTTTTACGGCCATCTTACCGGCAGCGAACGGGTGCCCAAACGGGTGGGCCCACTCATCCGATTCAGGCAAAACCGGAGAAAGAAGTGGAAGGTAGGTGTGGATCTCAGTTTTTGGTCTAAGAATACGAAGAAACGGCGAGGACCGTGTGCTCACATTTTAGCCAAATGCTCGCCCGCGGCCAAGGCCAACCCATGCAGCCACCCCGCGGCCAACGCCAAGGCACAGGGCCACACTCGAGCTCCCTATCCTTGCCTCGGGAGCGCGGCGGGAGTGTGTTTTGTGTGTGCGTGAGAGTGTGCGACCTGCCTTGGTCGTGAGCATGTGCTGAATTTCGAGCAAGGCACGGAGCCAGCCTGCGGCCAAGGCCAAGGCCGAGGCACGCAGCCACCCCGTTGTCAAGGCCAAGGCACACGTTCACCCCGCGGCCAAGGCCATGGCACCCAGCCAGCCCCCAGCCAAGGACATGGCACCCAGCCAGCCCGCGGCAAAGGCCTTGGCACGCAGCCACCCCGCGGCCAAGGCCTTGGCACGCAGCCACCCCGAGGCCAAGGCCAAGTCCATGGCACGCAGCCACCCCGCGGCCAAGGCCATGGCCATGGCACGCAGCCACCCCACGGCCAAGGCCAAGGCCATGGCACGCAGCCACCCCGCGGCCATGGCCAAGGCCGTGTGCTGTAGCTCACGGATCTTGGCCAACTTTCGCGCTTTCGGGGCGGTGCGGGATTTTGGGGTGATGCATTAGATACTTGGGACAGTCGAGCGTTGGAAAAGAGGGGAGTCGATTTCGAGGTCCGAACCTCGTTTTACGGCCGATTTATCGAGGGTGGGGGGTGCGAAAAGGGAACGAAACGTGCCCTCGAATTGGTCCGATTGTGGTAGAACTGGGCCGGGGGCCTCCTCACGGCGCAAGTACTGCTTTCCTCTCGAAGAAATGCCAAAAAAAATGCGGGAGGCCCTGCGCCCATTTTTCCCCCGGAAAAGGCCAAAATCCGAGAGCTATAGCACACGGATTGTGGCCAAATTTCGCGTTTTGGGGGCGGCGCGGGATTTTGGGCTGGAGTGGTCGTGTTTGGTGGGAGTCGGTGGCGGGAGAAAACGGAATCCAATTCCGAGCTCCGAAACTCATTTTACGGCCATCTTACCGGCAGCGAACGGGTTCCCAAACGGGTTTGCCCACTCGTCCGATTCAGGCAAAGCCGGAGAAAGAAGTGGAAGGTAGGTGTGGATCTCAGTTTTTGGTCCAAGAATACGAAGAAACGACGAGGACCGTGTGCTCACATTTTGGCCAAATGCTCGCCCGCGGCCAAGGGCAAGCCACGCAGCCACCCCGCGGCCAACGCCAAGGCACAGGGCCACGCTCGAGCTCCCTATCCTTGCCTCGGGAGCGCGGCCGGAGTGTGTGTTGTGTGTGCGTGAGAGTGTGCGACCTGCCTAGGTCACGAGCATGTGCTGCATTTCGAGCAAGGCACGGAGCCAGCCCGCGGCCAAAGCCAAGGCCGAGACACGCAGCCACCCCGTGGCCAAGGCCAAGGCACGCGTCCACCCCGCGGCCAAGGCCATGGCACCCAGCCAGCCTGCGGCCAAGGCCATGGCACCCAGCCAGCCCGTGGCCAAGGCCTAGGCACGTAGCCAGCCCGCGGCCAAGGCCTTGGCATGCAGCCACCCCGAGGCCAAGGCCAAGGCCATGGCACGCAGCCACCCCGAGGCCAAGGCCAAGGCCATGGCACGCAGCCTCCCCGCGGGGAAGGCCAAGTCCGTGTGCTGTAGCTCACGGATCTTGGCCAACTTTCGCGTTTCTGGGGCGGTGCGGAATTTTGGGGTGATGCATTAGATACGTGCGACAGTCGAGCGTCGGAAAAGAGGGGAGTCGATTTCGAGGTCCGAACCTCGTTTTACGGCTGATTTACCGAGGGTGCGGGGGTACGAAAAGGGGAGGAAACGTGCCCTCGAATTGGTCGGACTGTGGTAGAACTGGGCCGGGGCCTCCTCACGGCGCAAGTACTGCTTTCCGCTCGAAGAAATGACAAAAATAATGCGGGAGGCCCTGCGCCCATTTTTCCGCCAGAAAAGGCCAAAATCCGTGAGCTATAGCACACCAATTGTGGCCAACTTTCGAGTTTTGGGCGCGGCGTGGGATTTTGGGCCGGCGTCGTCGGGTTTGGTGGGAGTCGGTGGCGGGAGAAAACGGAATCCAATTCCGAGCTCCGAAACTCGTTTTACGGCCATCTTACCGGCAGCGAACGGGTGGGCCAACTCGTCCGATTCAGGCAAATCCGGAGAAAGAAGTGGAAGGTAGGTGTGGATCTCAGTTTTTGGTCCAAGAATACGAAGAAACGGCGAGTACCGTGTGCTCACATTTTGGCCAAATGCTGGCCCGCGGCCAACGCCAAGGCACAGGGCCACGCTCGAGGTCCCTATCCTTGCCTCGGGAGCGCGGCCGGAGTGTGTGTTGTGTGTGCGTGAGAGTGTGCGACCTGCCTTGGTCACGAGCATGTGCTGCATTTCGAGCAAGGCACGGAGCCAGCCCGCGGCCAAGGCCAAGGCCGAGGAACGCAGCCACCCCGTGGCCAAGGCCAAGGCACGCGTCCACCCCGCGGCCAAGGCCATGGCACCCAGCCAGCCCGCGGCCAAGGCCATGGCACCCAGCCAGCCCGCGGCCAAGGCCATGGCACCCAGCCAGCCCGCGGCCAAGGCCATGGCACCCAGCCAGCCCGCGGCCAAGGCCTAGGCACGCAGCCAGCCCGCGGCCAAGGCCTTGGCACGCAGCCACCCCGCGGCCAAGGCCAAGGCCATGGCACGCAGCCAACCCGCGGCCAAGGTTAAGGTCGTGTGCTGTAGCTCACGGATCGTGGACAACTTTCGCGTTTCCGGGGCGGTGCGGGATTTTGGCGTGATGCATTAGATACGTGCGACAGTCGAGCGTTGGAAAAGAGGGGAGTCGATTTCGAGGTCCGAACCTCGTTTTACGGCGGATTTACCGAGGGTGCGAGGGTGCGAAAAGGGTATGAAACGTGCCCGCGAATTGCTCCGACTGTGGTAGAACTGGGGCGGAAGCCTCCTCACGGCGCAAGTACTGATTTCCGCTCGAAGAAATGGCAAAAATAATGCGGGAGGCCCTGCGCCCATTTTTCCCCCGGAAAAGGCCAAAATCCGTGAGCTATAGCACACGGATTGTGGCCAAATTTCGCGTTTCGGGGGCGGCGTGGGATTTTGGGATGGCGTGTTCGGGTTTGGTGGGAGTCGGCGGCGGGAGAAAATGGAATCCAATTCTGAGCTCCGAAACTCGTTTTACGGCCATCTTACCGGCAGCGAACGGGTGCCCAAACGGGTGGGCCCACTCGTCCGGTTCAGGCAAAACCGGAGAAAGAAGTGGAAGGTAGGTGTGGATCTCAGTTTCTGGTCCAAGAATACGAAGAAACGGCGAGGACCGTGTGCTCACATTTTGGCCAAATGCTCGCCCGCGGCCAAGGCCAACCCATGCAGCCACCCCGCGGCCAACGCCAAGGCGCAGGGCACGCTCGAGCTCCCTAACCTTGCCTCGGGAGCGCGGCCGGAGTGTGTGTTGTGTGTGCGTGAGAGTGTGCTACCTGCCTTGGTCGCGAGCATATGCTGCATTTTGAGAAAGGCACGTAGCCAGCCCGCGGCCAAGGCCAAGGCCGAGGCACGCAGCCACCCCGTGGCCAAGGCCTAGGCACACGTCCACCCCGCGTCCAAGGCCATGGCACCCAGCCAGCCCGCGGCCAAGGACTTGGCACACAGCCACCCGGTGGCCAAGGCCAACGCAATGGCACCCAGCCACCCCGCGGCCAAGGCCTAGGCACGCAGCCACCCCGCGGCCAAGGCCAAGGCCGTGTGCTGTCGCTCACGGATCTTGGCCAACTTTCACGTTTCCGGGGCGGTGCGGGATTTTGGGGTGATGCATTAGATACGTGCGACAGTCGAACGTCGGAAAAGAGGGGAGTTGATTTCGAGGTCCGAACCTCGTTTTACGGCCGATTTCCTGAGGGTGCGGGGGTGCGAAAAGGGAACGAAACGTGCCCTCGAATTGGTCCGATTGTGGTAGAACTGGGCCAGGGGCCTCCTCACGGCGCAAGTACTGCTTTCCGCTCGAAGAAATGGCAAAAATAATGCGGGAGGGCCTGCGCCCATTTTTCCGCCAGAAAAGGCCAAAATCCGTGAGCTATAGCACACGGATTGCGGCCAAATTTCGCGTTTCGGGGGGGGCAAGGGATTTGGGGCTGTCGTGGTCGGGTTTGGTGGGAGTCGGTGGCGGGAGAAAACGGAATCCAATTCCGAGCTCCGAAACTGGTTTTTCGGCCATCTTACCGGCAGAGAACGGGTGCCCAAACGGGTGGGCCAACTCGTCCGATTCAGGCAAAACCGGAGAAAGAAGTGGAAGGTAGGTGTGGATCTCAGTTTTTGGTCCAAGAATACGAAGAAACAGCGAGGACCGTGTGCTCACATTTTTGCCAAATGCTCGCCCGCAGCCAAGACCAAGCCACACAGCCACCCTGCGGCCAACGCCAAGGCACAGGGCCCTATCCTTGCCTCGGGAGCGCGGCCCGAGTGTGTGTTGTGTGTGCGTGAGAGTGTGCGACCTGCCTTGGTCGCGAGCATGTGCCGCATTTCGAGCAAGGCACGGAGCCAGCCCGCGGCCAAGGCCAAGGCCGAGGCACGCAGCCACCCCGTGGCCAAGGCCAAGGCACGCGTCCACCCCGCGGCCAAGGCCATGTCACCCAGCCAGCCCGCGGCCAAGGCCATGGCACCCAGCCAACCCGCGGCCAAGGCCTAGGCACGCAGCCAGCCCGCGGCCAAGGCCAAGGCCATGGCACCCAGCCACCCCGTGGCAAAGGCTAAGGCACGCGTCCACCCCGCGGCCAAGGCCATGGCACCCAGCCAGCCCGCGGCCAAGGCCTAAGCACGCAGCCAGCCTGCGGCCAAGGCCTTGGCACGCAGCCACCCCGAGGCCAAGGCCAAGGCCATGGCACGCAGCCACCCCGCGGCCAAGGCCAAGGCCGTGTGCCCGCAGCCTCGGTAAATCGGCCGTAAAACGAGGTTCGGACCTCGAAATCGACTCCCCTCTTTTCCGACATTCGACTGTCGCACGTATCTAATGCATCACCCCAAAATCCCGCACCGCCCCGGAAACGTGAAAGTTGGCCAAGATCCGTGAGCGACAGCATACGGCGTTGGCCTTGGCCGCGGGGTGTCTGGGTGCCATGGCCTTGGCCTTGGCCACCGGGTGGCTGTGCGCCACGGCCTTCGCCACAGGGTGGCTGCGTGCCTAGGCCTTGGCCGCACGCGTGCCACAGGCCTTGGCCACGGGTGGCTGCGTGCCTGGCCTTGGCCACGGGCTGGCTGGTGTTGCAGCCTTGGCCACAGGGTGGCTGCGTGCCTAGGCCTTGGCCGCAGGATGGCTGCGTGCCATGGCCTTGGCCTTGGCGGGGTGGCGCGTGCCATTTCAGGCCTTGGCCACGGGTGGCGGCTGCGTGCCTCAGCCTTGGCCTTGGCCTCGCCTTGGCCTTGGCGGGCTGGCCGTGCCTTTCTCAAAATGCAGCATATGCTCGCGACCAAGGCAGGTAGCACACTCTCATGCACACACAACACACACTCCGGCCGCGCTCCCGAGGCAAGGTTAGGGAGCTCGAGCGTGCCCTGCGCCTTGGCGTTGGGCGCGGGGTGGCTGCATGGGTTTGCCTTGGCCGCGGGCAAGCATTTGGCCAAAATGTGAGCACACGGTCCTCGCCGTTTCTTCGTATTCTTGGACCAGAAACTGAGATCCACACCTACCTTCCACTTCTTTCTCCGGTTTTGCCTGAACCGGACGAGTGGGCCCACCCGTTTGGTCACCCGTTCGCTGCCGGTAAGATGGCCGTAAAACGAGTTTCGGAGCTCGGAATTGGATTCCGTTTTCTCCCGCCGCCGACTCCCACCAAACCCGAACACGCCCCCGAAACGCGAAATTTGGCCACAATCCGTGTGCTATAGCTCACGGATTTTGGCCTTTTCCGGGGGAAAAATGGGCGCAGGGCCTCCCGCATTATTTTTGCCATTTCTTCGAGCGGAAATCAGTACTTGCGCCGTGAGGAGGCTTCCGCCCCAGTTCTACCACAATCGGACCAATTCGCGGGCACGTTTCATACCCTTTTCGCACCCTCGCACCCTCGGTAAATCGGCCGTAAAACGAGGTTCGGACCTCGAAATCGACTCCCCTCTTTTCCAACGCTCGACTGTCGCACGTATCTAATGCATCACGCCAAAATCCCGCACCGCCCCGGAAACGCGAAAGTTGTCCACGATCCGTGAGCTACAGCACACGACCTTAACCTTGGCCGCGGGTTGGCTGCGTGCCATGGCCTTGGCCTTGGCCGCGGGGTGGCTGCGTGCCAAGGCCTTGGCCGCGGGCTGGCTGCGTGCCTAGGCCTTGGCCGCGGGCTGGCTGGGTGCCATGGCCTTGGCCGCGGGCTGGCTGGGTGCCATGGCCTTGGCCGCGGGCTGGCTCCATGCCTTGCTCGAAATGCAGCACATGCTCGTGACCAAGGCAGGTCGCACACTCTCACGCACACACAACACACACTCCGGCCGCGCTCCCGAGGCAAGGATAGGGACCTCGAGCGTGGCCCTGTGCCTTGGCGTTGGCCGCGGGCCAGCATTTGGCCAAAATGTGAGCACACGGTACTCGCCGTTTCTTCGTATTCTTGGACCAAAAACTGAGATCCACACCTACCTTCCACTTCTTTCTCCGGATTTGCCTGAATCGGACGAGTTGGCCCACCCGTTCGCTGCCGGTAAGATGGCCGTAAAACGAGTTTCGGAGCTCGGAATTGGATTCCGTTTTCTCCCGCCACCGACTCCCACCAAACCCGACGACGCCGGCCCAAAATCCCACGCCGCGCCCAAAACTCGAAAGTTGACCACAATTGGTGTGCTATAGCTCACGGATTTTGGCCTTTTCTGGCGGAAAAAGGGGCGCAGGGCCTCCCGCAGTATTTTTGCCATTTCTTCGAGCGGAAAGCAGTACTTGCGCCGTGAGGAGGCCCCGGCCCAGTTCTACCACAGTCGGACCAATTCGAGGGCACGTTTCGTCCCCTTTTCGCACCCCCGCATCCTCGGTAAATCAGCCGTAAAACGAGGTTCGGACCTCGAAATCGACTCCCCTCTTTTCCGACGCTCGACTGTCGCACGTATCTAATGCATCACCCCAAAATCCCGCACCGCCCCAGAAATGCGAAAGTTGGCCAAGATCCGTGAGCTACAGCACACGGCCTTGGCCTTGCCCGCGGGGAGGCTGCGTGCCATGGCCTTGGCCTTGGCCTCGGGGTGGCTGCGTGCCATGGCCTTGGCCTTGGCCTCAGGGTGGCTGCTTGCCAAGGCCTTGGCCGCGGGCTGGCTACTTGCCTAGGCCTTGGCCGCGGGCTGGCTGGGTGCCATGGCCTTGGCCGCAGGCTGGCTGGGTGCCATGGCCTTGGCCGCGGGGTGGACGCGTGCCTTGGCCTTGGCCACGGGGTGGCTGCGTGTCTCGGCCTTGGCTTTCGCCGCGGGCTGGCTCCGTGCCTTGCTCGAAATGCAGCACATGCTCGCGACCTAGGCAGGTCGCACACACTCACGTACACACAACACACACTCCGGCCGCGCTCCCGAGGCAAGGATAGGGAGCTCGAGCGTGGCCCTGTGCCTTGGCGTTGGCCGCGGAGTGGCTGCGTGGCTTGGCCTTGGCCGCGGGCGAGCATTTGGCTAAAATGTGAGCACACGGTCCTCGTCGTTTCTTCGTATTCTTGGACCAAAAACTGAGATCCACACCTACCTTCCACTTCTTTCTCCGGCTTTGCCTGAATCGGACGAGTGGGACAACCGTTTGGGAACCCGTTCGCTGCCGGTAAGATGGCCGTAAAATGAGTTTCGGAGCTCGGAATTGGATTTCGTTTTCTCCCGCCACCGACTCCCACCAAACACGACCACTCCAGCCCAACATACCGCGCCGCCCCCAAAACGCGAAATTTGGCCACAATCCGTGTGCTATAGCTCTCGGATTTTGGCCTTTTCCGGGGGAAAAATGGGTGCAGGGCCTCCCGCATTATTTTTGGCATTTCTTCGAGAGGAAAGCAGTACTTGCGCCGTGAGGAGGCCCCCGGCCCAGTTCTAGCACAATCGGACCAATTCGAGGGCACGTTTCGTCCCCTTTTCGCGCCCCCCACCCTCGGTAAATCGGCCATAAAACGAGGTTCGGACCTCGAAATCGACTCCCCTCTTTTCCAACGCTCGACTGTCCCAAGTATCTAATGCATCACCCCAAAATCCCGCACCGCCCCGAAAGCGCGAAAGTTGGCCAAGATCCGTGAGCTACAGCACACGGCCTTGGCCATGGCCGCGGGGTGGCTGCGTGCCATGGCCTTGGCCTTGGCCGTGGGGTGGCTGCGTGCCATGGCCATGGCCTTGGCCGCGGGGTGGCTGCGTGCCATGGACTTGGCCTTGGCCTCGGGGTGGCTGCGTGCCAAGGCCTTGGCCGCGGGGTGGCTGCGTGCCAAGGCCTTTGCCGCGGGCTGGCTGGGTGCCATGTCCTTGGCTGGGGGCTGGCTGGGTGCCATGTCCTTGGCTGGGGGCTGGCTGGGTGCCATGGCCTTGGCCGCGGGGTGAACGTGTGCCTTGGCCTTGGCAACGGGGTGGCTGCGTGCCTCGGCCTTGGCCTTGGCCGCAGGCTGGCTCCGTGCCTTGCTCGAAATGCAGCACATGCTCACGACCAAGGCAGGTCGCACACTCTCACGCACACACAAAACACACTCCCGCCGCGCTCCCGAGGCAAGGATAGGGAGCTCGAGTGTGGCCCTGTGCCTTGGCGTTGGCCGCGGGGTGGCTGCATGGGTTGGCCTTGGCCGCGGGCGAGCATTTGGCTAAAATGTGAGCACACGGTCCTCGCCGTTTCTTCGTATTCTTAGACCAAAAACTGAGATCCACACCTACCTTCCACTTCTTTCTCCGGTTTTGCCTGAATCGGACGAGTGGGCCCACCCGTTTGGGCACCCGTTCGCTGCCGGTAAGATGGCCGTAAAACGAGTTTCGGAGCTCGGAATTGGATTCCGTTTTCTCCCGCCACCGACTCCCACCAAACCCGACCACGACAGCCGAAAATCCCACGCCGCCCCCGAAACGCGAAATTTGGCCACAATCCGTGTGCTATAGCTCACGGATTTTGGCCTTTTCCGGGGGAAAAATGGGCGCAGGGCCTCCCGCATTATTTTTGCCATTTCTTCGAGCGGAAAACAGTACTTGCGCCGTGAGGAGGCCCCCGGCCCAGTTCTACTACAATCGGACCAATTCACGGGCATGTTTCGTCCCCATTTCGCACCCCCGCACCGTCGGTAAATCGGCCGTAAAACGAGGTTCGGACCTCGAAATCGACTCCCGTCTTTTCCAACGCTCGACTGTCGCACGTATCTAATGCATCACCCCAAAATCCAGCACCGCCCCGGAAACGCGAAAGTTGGCCAAGATCCGTGAGCTACAGCACAAGGCCTTGGCCTTGGCCGCGGGGTGGCTGCATGCCATGGCCTTGGCCTTGGCCGCATGCTGGCTCCATGCCTAGGCCTTGGCCACGGGCTGGCTGGGTGCCATGGCCTTGGCCGCGGGCTGGCTGGGTGCCATGGCCTTGGCCACGGGCTAGCTGGGTGCCATGGCCTTGGCCGCGGGGTGGACGCGTGCCTTGGCCTTGGCCACGGGGTGGCTGCGTGCCTCGGCCTTGTCCTTGGCCGCGGGCTGGCTCCGTGCCTTGCTCGAAATGCAGCACATGCTCGCGACCAAGGCAGGTCGCACACTCTCACGCACACACAACACACACTCGGGCCGCACTCCCGAGGCAAGGATAGGGAGCTCAAGCGTGGCCCTGTGCCTTGGCGTTGGCCGCGGGGTGGCTGCATGGCTTGGCCTTGTCCTTGGCCGCGGGCTGGCTCCGTGCCTTGCTCGAAATGCAGCACATGCTCACGACCAAGGCAGGTCGCACACTCTCGCGCACACACAACATACACTTGAGCCGCGCTCCCGGGGCAAGGATAGGGAGCTCGAGCGTGGCCCTGTGCCTTGGCCTTGGCCTTGGCCGCGGGCGAACATTTTGCCAAAATGTGAGCACACGGTCCCCGCCGTTTCTTCGTATTCTTGGAGAAAAAACTGAGATCCACACCTACCTTCCACTTCTTTCTCCGGTTTTGCCTGAATCGGACGAGTGGGCCAACCCGTTTGGGCACCCGTTCGCTGCCGGTAAGATGGCCGTAAAACGAGTTTCGGAGCTCGGAATTGGATTCCGTTTTCTCCCGCCACCGACTCCCACCAAACCCGACCGCGCCAGCCCAAAATCCCACGCCGCCCCCGAAACGCGAAATTTGGCCACAATCCGTGTGCTATAGCTCACGGATTTTGGCCTTTTCTGGCGGAAAAATGGGCGCAGGGCCTCCCGCATTATTTTTTCCATTTCTTCGAGTGGAAAGCAGTACTTGCGCCGTGAGGAGGCCCCCAGCCCAGTTCTACCACAATCGGACCAATTCGAGGGCACGTTTCGTCCCCTTTTCGCACCCCCGCACCCTCGGTAAATCGGCCGTAAAACGAGGTTCGGACATCGAAATCGACTCCCTCTTTTCCAACGCTCGACTGTCGCACGTATCTAATTCATCAGCCCAAAATCCCACACCGCCCCGGAAACGCGAAAGTTGGCCAGGATCCGTGAGCTACAGCACACGGCGTTGGCCTTGGCCGTGGGGTGGCTGCGTCCCATGGCCTTGGCCTTGGCCGCGGGGTGGCTACGTGCCTTTCCCGAAATGCAGCATATGCTCGCAACCAAGGCAGGTCGCACACTCTCACGCACACACAACACACACTCCGGACGCGCTCCCGAGGCAAGGATAGGGAGCTCGAGCGTGGCCCTATGCCTTGGCGTTGGCCGCGGGGTGGCTGCATGGCTTGGCCTTGGCCGCGGGCGAGCATTTGGCCAAAATGTGAGCAAACGGTTCTCGCCTTTTCTTCGTATTCTTGGACCAAAAACTGAGATCCACACCTACCTTCCACTTCTTTCTCCGGTTTTGCCTGAATCGGACGAGTGGGCCCACCCGTTTGGGCACCCGTTCGCTGCCAGTAAGATGGCCGTAAAACGAGTTTCGGAGCTGCGAATTCGATTCCGTTTTCTCCCGCCACCGACTCCCACCAAACCCGACGACGCCAGCCAAAAATCCCACGCCGCCCCCGAAACGCGAAATTTAGCCACAATCCGTGTGCTATAGCTCACGGATTTTGGCCTTTTCCTGGGGAAAAATGGGCGCAGGGCCTCCCACATTATTTTCGCCGTTTCTTCGAGCGGAAAACAGCAGTTGCGCCGTGAGGAGGCCCCCGGCCCAGTTCTACCACAATCGGACCAATTCGCGGGCACGTTTCGTCCCCTTTTCGCACACCCGCACCCTCTGTAAATCGGCCGTAAAACGAGGTTCGGACCTTGAAATCGACTCCAGTCTTTTCCAACGCTCGACTGTCGCACGTATCTAATGCATCACCCCAACATCCCGCACCGCCCCGGAAACGCGAAAGTTGGCCAAGATCCGTGAGCTACAGCACACGGCCTTGGCCTTGGCCGTGGGGTGGCTGCGTGCCATGGCCTTGGCCTTGGCCGCGGGGTGGCTGCGTGCCATGGCCTTGGCCTTGGCCTCGGGGTGGCTGCGTACCAAGGCCTTGGCCGCGGGCTGGCTGCGTGCCTAGGCCTTGGCCGCGGGCTGGCTGGGTGCCATGGCCTTGGCCGCGGGGTGGGCGCGTGCCTTGGCCTTGGCCACGGGTTGGGTGCCTGCCTCGTCCTTGGCGTTGGCCGCGGGCTGGCTGTGTGCCAAGGCCTTGGCCGCGGGCTAGCTGGGTGCCATGGCCTTGGCCGCGGGGTGGACGCGCGCCTTGGCCTTGGCCACGGGGTGGCTGCGTGCCTCGGCCTTGGCCCTGGCCACGGGCTGGCTCCGTGCCTTGCTCGAAATGCAGCACATGCTCGCGACCAATGCAGGTCGTACACTCTCACGCACACAGCCACCCGGTGGCTAAGGTCCAGGCCATGGCACCCAGCCACCCCGTGGCCAAGGCCTAGGCACGCAGCCACCCCGCGGCCAAGGCCAAGGCCGTGTGCTGTTGCTCACGGATCTTGGAAAACTTTCGCGTTTCTGGGGCGGTGCGGGATTTTGGGGTGATGCATTAGATACGCGCGAAAGTCGAGCATTGGAAAGGAGGGGAGTCGATTTCGAGGTCCGAACCTCGTTTTACGGCCGATTTACCGAGGGTGTGGGGTGCGAAAAGGGGACGAAACGTGCCCGCGAATTGGTCCGATTGCGGTAGAACTGGGCCGGGGGCCGCCTCACGGCGCAAGTACTGTTTTCCAGCACACGGCCTTGGCCTTGGCCGCGGGGTGGCTGCGTGCTCGGGGTGGCTGCGAACAACTGGCAAAAATAATGCGGGAGGCCCTGCAACCATTTTTCCCCCGGAAAAGGCCAAAATCCGTGAGCGCACACGGATTGTGGTCAAATTTCGCGTTTCGGGGGTGGCGTGGGATTTTGGGCCAGCGTGGTCGGGTTTGGTGGGAGTGGGTGGCGGGAGAAAACGGAAGCCAATTCTGAGCTCCGAAACAAGTTTTACGGCCATCTTACCGGCAGCGAACGGGTGCCCAAATGGGTGGGCCAACTCGTCCGATTCAGGCAAAACCGGAGAAAGAAGTGGAAGGTAGGTGTGGATCTCAGTTTTTGGTCCCAGAATACGAAGAAACTGCGAGGACCATGTGCTCACATTTTGGCCAAATGCTCGCCCGCGGCCAAGGCCGAGCCACGAAGCCACCCCGCAGCCAACGCCAAGGCACAGGGCCACGCTCGAGCCCCCTATCCTTGCATCGGGAGAGCGGCCGGAGTCTGTGTTTTGTGTGCGTGAGAGTGTGCGACCTGCCTTGGTCGCGAGCATGTGCTGCATTTCGAGCAAGGCACGGAGCCAGCCCGCGGCCAAGGCCAAGGCCGAGGCACGCAGCCACCCCGTGGCCAAGGCCAAGGCACGCGTCCACCCCGCGGCCAAGGCCATGGCACCCAGCCAGCCCGCGGCCAAGGCCTAGGCACGCAGCCAGCCCACGGCCAAGGCCTTGGCACGCAGCCACCCCGAGACCAAGGCCAAGGCCATGGCACGCAGCCACCCCGCGGCCAAGGCCAATGCCGTGTGCTGTAGCTCACGGATCTTGGACAACTTTCGCGTTTCCGGGGCGGTGCGGGATTTTGGGGTGATGCATTAGATATGTGCGACAGTCGAGCGTTGGAAAAGAGGGGAGTCAATTTCGAGGTCCGAACCTCGTTCTACGGCCGATTTACCGAGGCTGCTGGGGTACGAAAAGGGGACGAAACGTGCCCTCGAATTGGTCCGATTGTGGTAGAACTGGGCCCGGGGCCTCCTCACGGCGCTAGTACTGCTTTCCGCTCGAAGAAATTGCAAAAATAAAGCGGGAAGCCCTGCGCCTATTTGTCCGCTGGAAAAGGTCAAAATCCGCGAGCTATAGCACACGGATTGTGGCCAAATTTCACGATTCGGGGGCGGCGTGGGATTTTGGGCTGGCGTCGAATTGGTCCGATTGTGGTAGAACTTGGCCGCGGGCGATCATTTGGCCAAAATGTGAGCACACGGTCCTCGCCGTTTCTTCGTATTCTTGGACCAAAAACTGAGATCCACACCTACCTTCCACTTCTTTCTCCGGTTTTGCCAGTATCGGACGAGTGGGCCCACCCGCTTGGGCACTCGTTCGATGCCGGTAAGATGGCCGTAAAACGAGTTTCGGAGCTGGGAATTCAATTCCGTTTTCTCCCACCACCGACTCCCACCAAACCCGACGACGCCAGCCCAAAATCCCACGTCCCCCCGAAACGCGAAATTTAGGCACAATCCGTGTGCTATAGCTCACGGATTTTGGCCTTTTCCGGGGGAAAAATGGGCGCAGGGCCTCCCGCATTATTTTCGCCGTTTCTTCGAGCGGAAAACAGCAGTTGCGCCGTGAGGAGGCCCCCGGCCCAGTTCTACCACAATCGGACCAATTCGCGGGCACGTTTCGTCCCCTTTTCGCACACCTGCACCCTCTGTAAATCGGCCGTAAAACGAGGTTCGGACCTCGAAATCGACTCCCCTCTTTTCCAACGCTCGACTGTCGCACGTATCTAATGCATACCCCCAACATCCCGCACCGCCCCAGAAACGCGAAAGTTGGCCAAGATCCGTGAGCTACAGCACACGGCCTTGGCCTTGGCCGCGGGGTGGCTGCGTGCCATGGCGTTGGCCTTGGCCACGGGGTGGCTGCGTGCCATTGCCTTGGCCTTGGCCTCGGGGTGGCTGCGTACCAAGGCCTTGGCCGCGGGCTGGCTGGGTGCCATGGCCTTGGCCGCGGGGTGGACGCGTGCCTTGGCCTTGGCCACGGGGTGGCTGCGTGCCTCGGCCTTGGCCCTGGCCGCGGGCTGGCTCCGTGCCTTGCTCGAAATGCAGAACATGCTCGCGACCAAGGCAGGTCGCAAACTCTCACGCACACACAACACACACTCCGGCCTCGCTCCCGAGGCAAGGATAGGGAGCTCGAGCGTGGCCCTGTGCCTTGGCGTTGGCCACGGGGTGGCTGCGTGGCTTGGCCTTGGCCGCGAGTGAGCATTTGGCAAAAATGTCAGCACACGGTCCTCGCCGTTTCTTCGTATTCTTGGACCAAAAACTGAGATCCACACCTAACTTCCACTTCTTTCTCCGGTTTTGCCTGAATTGGATGAGTTGGCCCACCCGTTTGGCCACCCGTTCGCTGCCGGTAAGATGGCCGTAAAACGAGTTTCGAAGCTCGGAATTGCATTCCGTTTTCTCCTGCCACCGACTCCCACCAAACCCGACGAAACCCGGAAAAATGAAAGTTGGCCAAGATCCGTGAGCTACAGCACACGGCCTTGGCCTTGGCCGCGGGGTGGCTGCGTGCCATGGCCTTGGCCTTGGCCTCGGGGTGGCAGCGTGCCAAGGTCTTGGCCGCGGGCTGGCTGTGTGCCAAGGCCTTGGCCACGGGCTGGCTGGGTGCCATGGCCTTGGCCGCGGGGTGGACGCGTGCCTTGGCCTTGGCCACGGGGTGGCTGCGTGCCTCGGCCTTGGCCCTGGCCGCGGGCTGGCCCCGTGCCTTGCTCGAAATGCAGCACATGCTCGAGACCAAGGCAGGTGGGACACTCTCACGCGCACACACAACACACACTCCGGCCGCGCTCCCGAGGCAAGGATAGGGAGCTCGAGCGTGGCCCTGTGCCTTGGCGTTTGCCGCGGGCGAGCATTTGGGCAAAATTTGAGCACACGGTCCTCGCCGTTTCTTCGTATTCTTGGACAAAAAACTGAGATCCACACCTACCTTCCAGTTCTTTCTCCGGTTTTGCCTGAATCGGACGAGTGGGCCCACCCGTTTGGGCACCCGCTCGCTGCCAAGGTCTTGGCCGTAAAATGAGTTTCGGAGCTGGGAATTGGATTCCGTTTTCGCCCGCCACCGACTCCCACCAAACCCGACCACACCAGCCCAAAATCCACGCCGCCCCGAAACGCGAAATTTGGCCACAATCCGTGTGCGCTCACGGATTTTGGCCTTTTCCGGTGGAAAAATGGTTGCAGGGCCTCCCTCATTATTTTCGCCATTTGTTCGAGCGGAAAGGAGTACTTGCGCCGTGAGGCGGCCCCTGGCTCAGTTCTACCACAATCGGACGAATTCGCGGGCACGTTTCGTCCCCTTTTCGCACCCCGCACCCTCGGTAAATCGGCCGTGAAACGAGGTTCGGACCTCGAAATCGACTCCCCTCTTTTCCAATGCTCGACTGTCGCGCGTATCTAATGCATCACCCCAAAATCCCGTACCGCCCCGGAAATGCGAAAGTTGGCCAAGATCCGTGAGCTACAGCACACGGCCTTGGCCTTGGCCGCGGGGTGGCTGCGTGCCATGGCCTTGGCCGCGGGGTGGCTGCGTGCCATGGCCTTGGCCTTGGCCTCGGGGTGGCTGCGTGCCATGGCGTTGGCCTTGGCCACCGGGTGGCTGTGTGCCAAGGCCTTGGCCGCGGGGTGGCTGGGTGCCATGGCCTTGGCCGCGGGCTGGCTCCGTGCCTTGCTCGAAATGCAGCAGATGCTCACGACCAAGGCAGGTCGCACACTCTCACGCACACGCAACACATACTCCGGCCGCGCTCCCGAGCCAAGGATAGGGAGCTCGAGCGTGGCCCTGGGCCTTGCCGTTGGCCGCGGGCGAGCATTTGGCCAAAATGTGAGCACACAGTGCTCACCGTTTCTTCGTATTCTTGGACAAAAAACTGAGATCCACACCTACCTTCCACTTCTTTCTTCGGTTTGCCCTGAATCGGACGAGTGATCCCACCCGTTTGGTCACCCGTTCGCTGCCGGTAAGATGGCCGTAAAACGAGTTTCGGAGCTGGGAATTGGATTCTGTTTTCTCCCGCCACCGACTCCCACCAAACCCGACCATGCCAGCCCAAAATTCCACGCCGCCCCCGAAACGCGAAATTTGGCCAGAATCCGTGTGATATAGCTCACGGATTTTGGCCTTTCCTGGCGGAAAAATGGGCGCAGGGCCTCAGGCATTATTTTTGCCATTTCTTCGAGCGGAAAGCAGTACTTGCGCCGTGAGGAGGCCCCCGGCCCAGTTCTACCACAATCGGACCAATTCGAGGGCACGTTTCGTCCCCTTTTCTCACCCCCGCACCCTAGGTAAATCGGCCGTAAATCGAGGTTCGGACCTCGAAATCGACTCCCCTCTTTTCCGACGTTCGACTAACGTACGTATCTAATGCATCACCCCAAAATCCCGCACCGCGCCGGAAACGCGAAAGTTGGCCAAGATCCGTGAGCGACAGCACACGGCCTTGGCCTTGGCCGCGGGGTGGCTGCGGGCCATGGCCTTGGCATTGGCCTCGGGGTGGCTGCGTGCCATTGCCTTGGCCTTGGCCACCGGGTGGCTGTGTGCCAAGGCTTTGGCCGTGGGCTGGCTGGGTGCCATGGCCTTGGCCGCGGGCTGGCTGGGTACCATGGCCTTGGCCGCGGGGTGGACGCGTGCCTTGGCCTTGGCCACGGGGTGGCTGCGGGCCTCGGCCTTGGCCGTGGGCTGGCTCCGTGCCTTGCTCGAAATGCAGCACATGCTCGCGACCAAGGCAGGTCGCACACTCTCACGCACACACAACACACACTCCGGCGGCGCTCCCGCACCCTCGGTAAATCAGCCGTAAAACGAGTTCGGACCTCGAAATCGACTCCCCTCTTTTCCAACGCTGGACTGTCGCACGTATCTATTGCATCACCCCAAAATCCCGCACCGCCCCAGAAACGCGAAAGTTAGCCAAGATCCATGAGCTACAGCACACGGCCTTGGCCTTGGCCGCGGGGTAGCTGCGTGCCATGGGCTTGGCCCTGGCCTCGGCCTTGGCCTCGGGGAGGCTGCGTGCCCAGGCCTTGGACGCGGGCTTGCTGCGTGCCTAGGCCTTGGCCGCGGGCTGGATGGGTGCCATGGCCTTGGCCGCGGGCTGGCTGTGGGCCACAGCCTTGGCCGCGGGGTGGCTGCGTGCCCTGGCCTTGGCCTTGGCCGCGGGCTGGCTCCGTGCCTTGCTCGAAATGCAGCACATGCTCGCGACCAAGGCAGGTCGCACACTCTCACGTACACACAACACACACTCCGGCGGCGCTCCCGCACCCTCGGTAAATCGGCCGTAAAATGAAGTTCGGACCTCGAAATCGACTCCCCTCTTTTCCGACGTTCGACTGTTGAACGTATCTAATGCATCAGCCCAAAATTCCGCACCGCCCCGGAAACACGAAAGTTGGCCAAGATCCGTGAGCGACAGCACACGGCCTTGGCCTTGGCCGCGGGGTGGCTGCGTGCCTAGGCCTTGGCCGCGGGGTGGCTGCGTGCCTAGGCCTTGGCCGCGGCCCGAGTGTGTGTTGTGTGTGCGTGAGAGTGTGCGACCTGCCTTGGTCACGAGCATGTCCTGCATTTCGAGCAAGGCACGGAGCCAGCCCGCGGCCAAGGCCAAGGCCGAGGCACGCAGCCACCCCGTGGCCAACGCCAAGGCCAAGGGCGTCCACCCCGGCCAAGGCCATGGCACCCAGCCAGCCCGCGGCCAAGGCCATGGCACCCAGCCAGTCCACGGCCAAGGCCTAGGAACGCAGCAGCCCGCGGCCAATCTTGGCACGCAGCCACCCCGCGGCCAAGGCCAAGGCCGTGTGCTGTAGCTCACGGATCTTGGCCAACTTTCGCGTTTCCGGGGCGGTGCGGGATTTTGGGGTGATGCATTAGATACGTGCGACAGGGTGGCTGGGTGCCATGCCCTTGGCCTTGGCCACCGGCTGGCTGTGTGCCAAGTCCTTGGCCACGGGGTGGCTGCCTGCCTAGGCCTTGGCCGCGGGCTAGCTGGGTGCCATGGCCTTGGCCGCGGGGTGGACGCGTGCCTAAGCCTTTGCCACAGGGTGGCTGCGTGCCTCGGGCTTGGCCTTGGCCGCGGGCTGGCTACGTGCCTTTCTCGAAATGCAGCATATGCTCGCGACCAAGGCAGGTCGCACACTCTCACGCACACACAACACACACTCGGGCCGCGCTCCCGAGGCAAGGATAGGGAGCTCGAGCGTGGCCCTGTGCCTTGGCGATGGCCGCGGGGTGGCTGCGTGGATTGGCCTTGCCCGCGGGCGAGCATTTGGCCAAAATGTGAGCGCACTGTCCTCGCCGTTTCTTCGTATTCTTGGACCAAAAACTGAGATCCACACCTACTTTCCAATTCTCTCTCCGGTTTTGCCTGAATCGGACGAGTTGGCCCACCCGTTTGGGCACCCGTTCGCTGCCGGTAAGATGGCCGTAAAACGAGTTTCGGAGCATGGAATTGGATTCCGTTTTCTCCCGCCACCGACTCCCACAAAACCCGACGACGCCAGCCCAAAATCCCACGCCGCCCCCGAAACGCGAAATTTGGCCACAATCCGTGTGCTATAGCTCACGGATTTTGGCCTTTTCTTGCGGAAATATGGGCGCAGGGCCTCCCGCATTATTTTTGCCATTTCTTCGAGTGGAAAGCAGTACTTGCGCCGCGAGGAGACCCCCGGCCCAGTTCTACCACAATCGGACCAATTCGAGGGCACGTTTCGTCCCCTTTTCGCACCCCCGCACCCTCGGTAAATCGGCCGTAAAACGAGGTTCGGACCTCGAAATCGACTGCCCTCTTTTCCAACGCTCGACTGTCGCACGTATCTAATGCATCACCCCAAAATCCCGCACCACCCCGGAAACGCGAAAGTTGGCCTGGATCCGTGAGCTACAGCACACGGCGTTGGCCTTGGCCGTGGGGTGGCTGCGTGCCATGGCCTTGGCCTTGGCCGCGGGGTGGCTGCGGGCCATGGCCTTGGCCTTGGCCTCGGGGTGGCTGCGTGCCAAGGGCATGGCCTTGGCCTCGGGGTGGCTGCGTGCCTAGGCCTTGGATGTGGGCTGGCTGGGTGCCATGGCCTTGGCCGCGGGCTGGCTGGGTGCCATGGCCTTGGCCGCGGGGTGGACGCGTGCCTTTGCCTTGGCCTTGGCCACCGGGTGGCTATGTGCCAAGGCCTTGGCCGTGGGGTGGCTGCGTGCCTAGGCCTTGGCCGCGGGGTTGACGCGTGCCTAGGCCTTGGCCACGGGGTGGCTGGGTGCCTCGGCCTTGGCCTTGGCCGCGGGCTGGCTCCGTGCCTTGCTCGAAATGCAGCACATGCTCGCAACCAAGGCAGGTCGCACACTCTCAGGCACACACAACACACACTCGGGCCGCGCTCCCGAGGCAAGGATAGGGAGCTCGAGCGTGGCCCCGAGCCTTGGCGTTGGCCGCGGGGTGGCTGCGTGGCTTGGCCTTGGCCGCGGGCGAGCATTTGGCCAAAATGTGAGCACACGGTCCTCGACGTTTCTTCGTATTCTTGGACCAAAAACTGAGATCCACACCTAGATTCCACTTCTTTCTCCGGTTTTGCCTGAATCGGACGAGTGGGCCCACCCATTTGGGCACCCGTTCGCTGCCGGTAAGATTGTCGGAAAACGAGTTTCGGAGCTCGGAATTGGATTCCGTTTTCTCCCACCACCGATTCCCACCAAACCTGACCACGCCAGCCCAAAATCTCACGCCGCCCCCGAAATGCGAAATTTGGCCACAATCTGTGTGCTATAGCTCCCGGATTCTGGCCTATTCTGGCGGAAAAATCGGCTCGGCCTCCCGCATTATTTTTGCCATTTCTTCGAGCGGAAAGGAGTACTTGCGTCGTGAGGAGGCCCCCGGCCCAGTTCTACCACAATCGGACCAATTCGAGGGCACGTTTCGTCCCCTTTTCGCACCCCTGCACCCTCGGTAAATCGGCCGTAAAACAAGGTTCGGACCTCGAAATCGACTCCCCTCTTTTCCGATGTTCGACTGTCGCACGTATCTAATGCATCACCCCAAAATCCCGCACCGCCCCGGAAACGCGAAAGTTGGCCAAGATCCGTGAGCGACAGCACACGGCCTTGGCCTTGGCTGCGGGGTGGCTGCGTGCCTTGGCCTTGGCCTTGGCCGCGGGCTGGCTGCGTGCCTTGGCCTTGGCCTCGGGGTGGTTGCGTGCCAAGGCCCTGGCCGCAGGCTGGCTGCGTGCCTAGGCCTTGGCCGCGGGCTGGCTGGGTGCCATGGCCTTGGCCACGGGCTGGGTGGGTGCCATGGCCTTGGCCGCGGGGTGGACGCGTGCCTTGGCGTTGGGCACCGGGTAGCTGCGTGCCTCGGCCGCGGGCTGGCTCCGTGCCTTGCTCGAAATGCAGCACATGCTCGCGACCAAGGCAGGTCGCACACTCTCACGCACACACAACACACACTGGCGTGCAGGGCCGCGCTCCCGAGGCAAGGGGGTGGGGTGGCCCTGTGCCAGCGTGGCCCTGTGCCTTGGCGTGCCTTGGCCGTGGGGTGGCTGCGTGCCTTGCCTTGGCCGTGGGCGAGCATTTTGGCAAAATGTGAGCACACGGTCCTCGCCGTTGCTTCGTATTCTTGGACCAAAAACTGAGATCCACACCTACCTTCCACTTCTTTCTCCGATTTTGCCTGAATCGGACGAGTTGGCCGACCCGTTTGGGCACCCGTTCTCTGGCGGTAAAATGGCCGTAAAACGAGTTTCGGAGCTCGGAATTGGATTCCGTTTTCTCCCGCCACCGACTCCCACCAAACCTGACCACGCCAATCAAAAATCCCACGCCGCCCCCGAAACGCGAAATTTGGCCGCAATCCGTGTGCTATAGTGCACGGATTTTGGCCTTTTCGGGCGGAAAAATGGGCGCAGCGCCTCCTGCATTATTTTCTCCATTTTTCGAGCGGAAAACAGTACTAGCACCGTGAGGAGTCCCCCGGCCCGGTTCTACCACAACCGGACCAATTCGCGGGCACGAATCACACGTCCCCTTTTCCCGCACCGCCCGCACGCGTTCGTTAAACGGGTGGCTGCGTGCCTTGGCCTTGGCCGCGGGCTGGCTTGGCCTTGTGCCTTGCCTGCTCAGGCGTAAAATGAGGTTCGAACCTCGGAATTGACTCCCGTCTTCTCCGCAAGGTGGCGTTCGACTGTCATTTTACGGCCGATTTGGACCAAAAGGTCGAACCTCGTTTTATGGGCTGATTTATGGCCTTGGTGGCGGGGTGCTATAAAGGGGAGCTCGGAAAATGGCCTTGCCCGGGCTGGCTGGGTGCCATGGCGTAGTCACGGATTTTGGCCGATTGTGGTAGAACTGGGCGAGGGCCTCCTCACGGCGCAAGCTACTGTTTTCGGCACGCTTTCGACCCCCTTTTCAAGAAATGGCCTTGCGGGAGGCCCTGCGCCCATTTTCTGCTAGAAAAGGCCAAAATCCGTGAGCTATAGCACACGGATTTGGGCAGGCTTTTCGGGTGGGGATAGGGGCGTGGAATTTTAGGCTGGCGTCGTCGGGTTTGGTGGGAGTCGGTGGATGAGGAGGGGAGAAAACGGAATCCAATTCCGAGCTCGAAACTCGCGGGTTTTTACGGCCATCTTACCAAAACTGGGATCCACACCTACCTTCCAGCTGAGCGACGGGTGCCCAAACGGGTGGGCCCACTCGTCCGATTCAAGCAAAACCGGAGAAAGAAGTGGAAGGTAGGTGTGGATCTCAGTTTTTGGTCCAAGAATACAAAGAAACGGCGAGGACCGTGTGCTCACATTTTGGCCAAATGCTCGCCCGCGGCCAGGGCCAAGCCATGCAGCCACCCCGCGGCCAACGCCAAGGCACAGGGCCACGCTCGAGCTCCCTGTCTTTGCCTCGGGAGCGCGGCCGGAGTGTGTGTTGTGTGCGCGTGAGAGTGTGCGACCTGCCTTGGTCGTGAGCATATGCTGCATTTCGAGAAAGGCATGTAGCCAGCCCGCGGCCAAGGACTTGGCACACAGCCACCCTTTGGCCAAGGGCAAGGCCACGGCACCCAGCCAGCCCGCGGCCAAGGCCTAGGCACGCAGCCATGCCGTGGCCAAGGCCAAGGCCGTGTGCTGTCACTCACGGATCTTGGCCAACTTTCGCTTTTTCGGGGTGGTGCAGGATTTTGGGGTAATGCATTAGATACATGCGACAGTCGAACGTCGGAAAAGAGGGGAGTCGATTTCGAGGTCCGAACCTCGTTTTACGGCCGATTTACCGAGGGTGCGGGGGTGCGAAAAGGGGACGAAACGTGCCCTCGAATTGGTCCGATTGTGGTAGAACTGGGCCGGGGGACTCCTCACGGCGCAAGTACTGCTTTCCGCTTGAAGAAATGGAAAAAATAATGCGGGAGGCCCTGCGCCCATTTTTCCGCCAGAAAAGGCCAAAATCCGTGTGTGTTGTATGTGCGTGAGAGTGTGCGACCTGCCTTGGTCGCGAGCATGTGCTGCATTTCGAGCAAGGCACGGAGCCAGCCCGCGGCCAAGGCCAAGGCCGAGACACGCAGCCACCCAGTGGCCAAGGCCAAGGCACGCGTCCACCCCACGGCCAAGGCCATGGCACCCAGCCAGCCCGCGGCCAAGGCCTAGGCCCGCAGCCAGCCCGCGGCCAAGGCCTTGGCACGCAGCCACCCCGAGGCCAAGGCCAAGGCCATGTCACGCAGCCACCCCAAGGCCAAGGCCAAGGCCATGGCACGCCGCCACCCCGCGGCCAAGGCCAAGGCTGTGTGCTGTAGCTCACGAATCTTGGCCAACTTTCTCGTTTCCGGGGCGGTGCGGGATTTTGGTGTGATGCACTAGATACGTGCGACAGTCGAGCGTTGGAAAAGAGGGGAGTCGACCTTGTTGGGGTAGCTGACCTTCTTAGTCCGTTCTTGCAAGAGTCGAAAGATAATCTTTCTGCATTTTTATAGTATTTCCCCCGCTTAATGGATAACTATTTGTTACCAATGGGGAATTCTTTCTCACCTTAAATTGCAAATTGAGGTGGTGGAATTTACGCCAGTGGAAACCATAAATTATAGCTCACGGATTTTGGCCTTTTCTGGGGGAAAAATGGGCGCAGGGCCTCCCGCATTATTTTCGCCATTTCTTCGAGCGGAAAACAGTACTTGCGCCGTGAGGAGGTCCCCGGCCCAGTTCTATCACAATCGGACCAATTCGCGGGCACGTTTCGTCCCCTTTGCGCACCCCCGCACCCTCGGTAAATCGGCCGTAAAACGAGGTTCGGACCTCGAAATCGACTACCCTCTTTTCCAACGCTCGACTGTCGCACGTATCTAATGCATCACCCCAAAATCCCGCACCGCCCCGGAAACACGAAAGTTGCCCAAGATCCGTGAGCTACAGCACACGGCCTTGGCCTTGGCCGCGGGGTGGCTGCGTGCCATGGCCTTGGCCTTGGCCGTGGGGTGGCTGCGTGCCATGGCCTTGGCCTTGGCCTCGGGGTGGCTGCGTGCCAAGGCCTTGGCCGCGGGCTGGCTGCGTGCCTAGGCCTTGGCTGCGGGCTGGCTGGGTGACATGGCCTTGGCCGCGGGATGGCTGGGTGCCATGGCCATGGCCGCGGGGTGGACGCGTGCCTTGGCCTTGGCCGCGGGGTGGCTGCGTGCCTCGGCCTTGGCCTTGGCCGTGGGCTGGCTCCGTGCCTTGCTCGAAATGCAGCACATGCTCGCGACCAAGGCAGGTCGCACACTCTCACGCACACACAACACACACTCCGGCCGCGCTCCCGAGGCAAGGATAGGGAGCTCGAGCGTGGCCCTGTGCCGCGTGCCTTGGCCGCGGGGTGGCTGCGTGCCTTGGCCGCGGGCGGGCATTTGGCCAAAATGTGAGCACACGGTCCTCGCCGTTGCTTCGTATTCTTGGACCAAAAACTGAGATCCACACCTACCTTCCACTTCTTTCTCCGGTTTTGCCTGAATTGGATGAGTTGGCCCACCCGTTTGGGCACCCGTTCGCTGCCGGTAAGATGGCCGTAAAATGAGTTTCGGAGCTCGGAATTGGATTCCGTTTTCTCCCGCCACCGACTCCCACCAAACCCGACCACGGCAGCCCAAAATCCCACGCCGCCCCCGAAACGCGAAATTTGGCCACAATCCGTGTGCTATAGCTCACGGATTTTGGCCTTTTCTGGCGGAAAAATGGGCGCAGGGCCTCCCGTATTATTTTTGCCATTTCTTCGAGTGGAAAGCAGTACTTGTGCAGTGAGGAGGCCCCCGGCACAGTTCTACCACAATCGGACCAATTCGAGGGCACGTTTCGTCCCCTTTTCGCCCGCGGCCAAGGCCTAGGCACGCAGCCAGCCCACGGCCAAGGCCTTGGCACGCAGCCAGCCCACGGCCAAGGCCTTGGCACGCAGCCACCCCGAGGTCTTGGACTTGGCCCGCGGGCTGGCTGGGTGCCATGGCCTTGGCCGTGGGGTGGACGCGTGCCTTGGCCTTGGCCACGGGGTGGCTGCGTGCCTCGGCCTTGGCCTTGGACGCGGGCTGGCTCCGTGCCTTGCTCGAAATGCAGCACATGCTCGCGACCAAGGCAGGTCGTACACAACACACACTTGGGCCGCGCTTCCGAGGCAAGGATAGGGAGCTCGAGCGTGGCCCTGTGCCTTGGCGTTGGCCGCGGGGTGGCTGCGTGGCTTGCCCTTGGCCGCGGGCGAGCATTTGGCCAAAATGTGAGCAAACGGTCCTCGCCGTTTCTTTGTATTCTTGGACCACAAACTGAGATCCACACCTACCTTCCACTTCTTTCTCCGGTTTTGCCTGAATCGGACGAGTTGGCCCACCCGTTTGGGCACCCGTTCGCTGCCGGTATGATGGCCGTAAAACGAGTTTCGGAGCTTGGAATTGGATTCCGTTTTCTCCCACCACCGACTCCCACCAAACCCGACGACGCCAGCCCAAAATCCCACGCCGCCCCCGAAACGCGAAATTTGGCCACAATCCAAGGCACAGGGTCACGCTCGAGCTCTCTGGTTTTGCCTGAATCCGTTCTCTGGCAGTAAAATGGCCGTAAAATGAGTTTCGGAGCTCGGAATTGGATTCCGTTTTCTCCCACCACCGACTCCCACCAAACCCGACCACGCCAGGCAAAAATCCCACGCCGCCCCTGAAACATGAAATTTGGCCGCTATCCGTGTGCTATATAGCTCACGGATTTTGGCCTTTTCGGGCGGAAAAATGGGCGCAGGGCCTCCCGCATTATTTTCACCATTTCTTCGAGCGCAAAACAGTACTAGCACTGTGAGGAGGCCCGCGGCCCAGATCTACCACAACCGGACCAATTCGCGGGCACGTTTCGTCCCCTTTTCGCACCCCCGCACGTTCGTGAAATCAGACCTAAAACGAGGTTCGGACCTCGGAATTGACTCCCGTCTTCTCCGATGTTCGACTGTCGCACGTATCTAATGCTTCACCACAAAATGCCGCCCCGCCCCGGAAACGCAAAAGTTGGCCAAGATCCGTGAGCTACAGCACACGGCCTTGGCCGCGGGGTGGCTTCGTGCCTAGGCCTTGGCCTTGGCCGCGGGGTTGCTTCGTGCCTTGGCCTTCACCACGGGGTGGCTGCGTGCCGAGGCCTTGGCCGCGGGGTGGCTGCGTGACTTGGCTTTGGCAGCGGGGTGGCTGCGTGCCTTGCTCGAAATGCAGCACATGCTCGCGACCAAGGCACGTCGCACACTCTCGCGTACACACAACACAAACTTGGGCCGCGCTCCCGGGGCAAGGGTAGGGAGCTCGAGCATGGCCCTGTGCCTTGGCCTTAGCCGCGGGGTGGCCGCGTGCCTTGGCCACGGGCGAGCATTTGGTCAAAAAGTAAGCACACGGTCCTCGCCGTTGCTTCGTATTCTTGGACCAAAAACTGACATCCGCACCTACCTTCCACTTCTTTCTCCGGTTTTCCCTGAATCGAACGAGTTGGCCCACCCGTTCTCTAGCGGTAAAATGGCCGTTAAACGAGTTCCGGAGCAAGGAATTGAATTCCGTTTTCTCCCGCCACCGACTCCCACCAAACCCAACCACGCCAGCTAAAAATCCCACGCCGCCCCCGAAACACGAAATTTGGCCACAATCCGTGTGCTATAGCTCACGGATTTTGGCCTTTTCGGGCGGAAAAATGGGCGCAGGGCCTCCCGCATTATTTTCGCCATTTCTTTGAGCGCAAAACAGTACTAGCACCGTGAGGAGGCCCCCGGCCCAGTTCTACCACAAGCGGACCAATTCGCGGGCACGTTTCGTCCCCTTTTCGCACCACCGCACCCTCAGTAAATCCGCCGTAAAAGGAGGTTCGGACCTCGAAATCGACTCCCCTCTTTTCCGACGTTCGACTGTCGCACGTATCTAATGCATCACCCCAAAATCCCGCACCGCCCCGGAAACACGAAAGTTGGCCAAGATCCGTCAGCGACAGCACACGGCCTTGGCCTTGGCCGCGGGGTGGCTGCGTGCCTAGGCGTTGGCCGCGGGGTGGCTGGGTGCCATGGCCTTGGCCTTGGCCACCGTGTGGCTGTGTGCCAAGGCCTTGGCCGCGGGGTGGCTGTGTGCCTAGGCCTTGGCCGCGGGCTGGCTGGGTGCCATGGCCTTGGCCGCGGTGTGGACGCGTGCCTAGGCCTTGGCCACGGGGTGGCTGCGTGCCTCGGCCTTGGCCTTGGCCGCGGGCTGGCTACGTGCCTTTCTCGAAATGCAGCATATGTTCGCGACCAAGGAAGGTCGCACACTCTCACGCACACACAGCACACACTCCGGCCGCGCCCCCGAGGAAAGGATAGGTAGCTCGAGCGTGGCCCTGTGCCTTAGCGTTGGACCGCGGGTGGCTGCGGGGCTGGGCCTGGGCTGCGGGCGAGCATTTGGCCAAAATGTGAGCACACGGTCCTCGCCGTTTCTTCGTACTCTTGGACCAAAAACTGAGAGCCACACCTACCTTCCACTTCTTTCTCCGGTTTTGCCTGAATCGAACTAGTTGGCCCACCCGTTTGGGCACCTTGGCGTTGGCCCGGTAAGTTGGCCGTAAAGCGAATTTCGGAGCTCAGCTTGGATTCCATTTTGGCCGCCACCGACTCCCACCAAACCCGACTACGCCAGCCCAAAATCCCGGGCGTCCACGAACGCCTAGTCCTTGGCGGGCACAATCCATGTGCTATAGCTCACGGATTTGTGCCTTTTTCTGGGAAAAATGGACGCAGGGCCTCCCGCATTATTTTTGCCATTTCTTGGCGGAAAGCAGTACTTGTGCCGTGAGGAGGCCTTGGCCCAGTTCTGCCACAATCGGACCAATTCGAGGGCACGTTTGTCCCCTTTTCGCACCCTGCACCCTCGGTATATCGGCCGAAATGAGGTTCGACCTCAAATCGACTCCCCTCTTTTCCCACGCTCGACTGTCGCACTCTCGAATGCATCACCCCAAAATCCCGCACCAAGCCCCGCTCCCGAGGCAAGGTTGGCCAAGATCCGTGGCCCACGGCCTTGGCCTTGGCCACGGGCTGGCTGGGTGCCATGGCCTTGGCCGCGGGTGGATGCGTGAGCACACGGCCTTGGCCACAGGGTGAGATGCCTCGGCCTACCTTCGGTTGGCTGGGTGCCTGAATGGCCTTGGCCACTGGGTTTGGCAAGGCCTTGGCCGCGGGGTGGCTGCGGGCCATGGCCTTGGCCTTGTCCTCTGGGTGGCCGTAAAATGGTTTGGCCTTGGATTCCGGGTTTTCTCCCGCCAAGGCCTTCCCCCCGCGGGTGGCACGCCAGCCCAAAATGGCCGTGGGCGAGCATTTGGCCATGAGGTGGCTGTGAGCCAATTTTGTCCTTTCCGGGAAAAATTGGCTGGGCCTGCGATGGCCTTGGCCATAGCGGGGTGGTACTTGCTGGGTGCCTGAGGAGGCCCTGGGCCAGTTCTACCTCGGCAATCAGACCGTGGGTTGGCTGGGCACGTTGGCTGTGCCTTGGCCTTGGCAACCGGGTGGCTGTGTACCAAGGCCTTGGCCGCGGGGTGGCTGCGTGCCTAGGCCTTGGCCGCGGGCTGGCTGGGTGCCATGGTGTTGGCCGCGGGGTGCACGCGTGCCTAGGCCTTGGCCACGGGGTGGCTGCGTGCCTCGGCCTTGGCCTTGGCCGCGGGCTGGCTACGTGCCTTTCTCGAAATGCAGCATATGCTCGTGACCAAGGCAGGTCGCACACTCTCACGCTCACACAACACACACTCCGGCCGCGCTCCCGAGGCAAGGATAGGGAGCTCGAGCGTGGCCCTGTGCCTTGGCGTTGGCCGCGGGGTGGCTGCATGGCTTGGCCTTGGCCGCGGGCGAGCATTTGGCCAAAATGTGAGCACTCGGTCCTCGCCTTTTCTTCGTATTCTTGGACCAAAAACTGAGATCCACACCTACCTTCCACTTCTTTCTCCGGTTTTGCCTGAATCGGACGAGTTGGCCCACCCGTTTGGGCACCCGTTCGCTGCCGGTAAGATGGCTGTAAAATGAGTTTCGGAGCTCGGAATTGGATTCCGTTTTCTCCCGCCACCGACTCCCACGATACCCGACGACGCCAGCCCAAAATCCCACGCAGCCCCCGAAACGCGAAATTTGGCCACAATCCGTGCGCTGTAACTCACGGATTTTGGCCTTTTCTGGCGGAAAAATGGGCGCAGGGCCTCCCGCATTATTTTTCCCATTTCTTCGAGCGGAAAGCAGTACTTGCGCCATGAGGAGGCCCCCGGCCCAGTTCTACCACAATCGGACCAATTCGAGGGCCCGTTTCGTCCCCTTTTCGTACCCCCGTACCCTTGGTAAATTGGCCGTAAAACGAGGTTCGGACCTCGAAATCGACTCCCCTCTTTTCCGACGTTCGACTGTCGCCACCCCAAAATCCTGCACCACCCCGGAAACGCGAAAGTTGGCCAAGATCCGTGAGCGAAAGCACACGGCCTTGGCATTGGCCGGGGGGTGGCTGGGTGCCATGGCCTTGGCCTTGGCCACCGGGTGGCTGTGTGGCTGCGTGCCTAGGCCTTGGCCGTGGACTGGCTGGGTGCCATGGCATTGGCCGCGGGGTGGACGCGTGCCCAGGCCTTGGCCACGGGGTGGCTGCGTGCCTCGGCCTTGGCCTTGGCCGCGGGCTGGCTACGTGCCTTTCTCGAAGTGCAGCATATGCTCGCGACCAAGGCAGGTCACACACTCTCACGCACACACAACACACACTCCGGCCGCGCTCCCGAGGCAAGGATAGGGAGCTCGAGCGTGGCCCTGTGCCTTGGCGTTGGCCGCGGGGTGGCTGCATGGCTTGGCCTTGGCCGCGGGCGAGCATTTGGCCAAAATGTGAGCACATGGTCCTCGCCGTTTCTTTGTATTCTTGGACCAAAAATTGAGATCCGCACCTACCTTCCACCTCTTTCTCCGGTTTTTCCTGAATCGGACGACTGGGCCCACCCGTTTGGGCACCCGTTCGCTGCCGGTAAGATGGCCGTAAAACGAGTTTCGGAGCTCGGAATTGGATTCCGTTTTCTCCCGCCACCGACTCCCACCAAACCCGACCACGCCAGCCCAAAATCCGAAGCCGCCCCCGAAACGCGAAATTTGGCCACAATCCGTGTGCTATAGCTCACGGATTTTGTCCTTTTCCGTGGGAAAAATTGGCGCAGGGCCTCCCGCATTATTTTCACCATTTCTTCGAGCGGAAAACAGTACTTGCGCCGTGAGGAGGCCCCCGGCCCAGTTCCCCAATCGGACCCAGTTCTACCACAATCGGACGACTGTTGCACGTTTAATGCATCACCCCAAAATTCGACCCGGGCGAGGTTCGATGGCCTTGGCCTTGGCCGCGGGTGGCTGTGTGCCAAAACCCGAAAGTTGGCCAAGATCCGTGAGCGACAGCACACGGCCTTGGCCTTGGCCGCGGGGCCATGGCCTTGTCCTTGGCCTCCAGGTGGTGCGTGCCATGGCCTTGGCCTTGGCCACCGGGTGGCTGTGTGCCAAGGCCTTGGCCGCAGGCTGGCTGGGTGCCATGGCCTTGGCCGCGGGTTCGACGCGTGCCTTGGCCTTGGCCACGGGGTGGGTGCGTGCCTTGCTCGAATTGCAGCGCATCCTCGCGACCAAGGCAGGTCGCACACTCTCATGCACACACAACACACACTCCGGCCGTGCTCCCGAGGCAAGGATAGGGAGCTCGTGCGTGGCCCTGTGCCTTGGCGTTGGCCGCGGGGTGGCTGCATGGCTTGGCCTTGGCCGCGGGCGAGCATTTGGCCAAAATTTGAGCACATGGTCCTCGTCGTTTCTTCGTATTCTTGGACCAAAAACTGAGATCCACACCTACCTTCCACTTCTTTCTCAAGTTTTGCCTGAATCGGACCAGTTGGCCCACCCGTTTGGGCACCCGTTCGCTGCCGGTAAGATGGCCGTAAAACGAGTTTCGGAGCTCGGAATTGGATTCCGTTTTCTCCCGCCACCGACTCCCGCCAAACCCGAAGACGCCATCCCAAAATCCCACGCCGTCCCCGAAACGCGAAATTTGGCCACAATCCGTGTGCTATAGCTCACGGATTTTGGCTTTTCTGGCGGAAAAATGGGCGCAGGGCCTCCCGCATTATTTTTGCCATTTCTTCGAGCGGAAAGCAATACTTGCGCCGTGAGGAGGCCCCCGGCCCAGTTCTACCACAATCGGACCAATTCGAGGGCACGTTTCGTACCCTTTTCGCACCCCCGCACCCTCGGTAAATTGGCCGTAAAACGAGGTTCGGACCTCGAAATCGACTCCCCTCTTTTCCGACGTTCGACTGTCGCACGTATCTAATGCATCAACCCAAAATCCCGCACCACCCCGGAAACGCGAAAGTTGGCCAAGATCCGTGAGAGACAGCACACGGCCTTGGCCTTGGCCGCGGGGTGGCTGCGTGCCTAGGCCTTGGCCGCGGGCTGGCTGGGTGCCATGGCCTTGGCTGCGGGGTGGACGCGTGCCTCGGCCTTGGCCTTGGCCGCGGGCTGGCTACGTGCCTTTCTCGAAATGCAGCATATGCTCGCGACCAAGGCAGGTCGCACACTCTCACGCACACACAGCACACACTCCGGCCGCGCCCCCGAGGAAAGGATAGGGAGCTCGAGCGTGGCCCTGTGACTTGGCGTTGGCCGCGGGGTGGGTGCATGGCTTGGCCTTGACAGCGGGCGAGCGTTTGGCCAAAATGTTAGCACACGGTCCTCGTCGTTTCTTCGTATTCTTAGACCAAAAACTGAGATCCACACCTACCTTCCACTTCTTTCTCCGGTTTTGCCTGAATCGGACGAGTGTACCCACCCGTTTGGGCACCCGTTCGCTGCCGGTAAGATGGCCGTAAAACGAGTTTCGGAGCTCGGAATTGGATTCCGTTTTCTCCCGCCACCGACTCCGACCAAAGCCGACCACGCCAGCCCAAAATCCCACGCTGCCCCCGAAACGCGAAATTTGGCCACAATCCGTGTGCTATAGCTCACGGATTTTGGCCTTTTCCGGGGGAAAAATGGGCGCAGGGCCTCCCGCATTATTTTTGCCATTTTTTCGAGCGGAAAACAGTACTTGCGCCGTGAGGAGGCCCCCGGCCCAGTTCTACCACAATCGGACCAATTCGCGGGCACGTTTCGTCCCCTTTTCGCACCCCCGCACCCTCGGTAAATCGGCCGTGAAAGTAGGTTTGGACCTCGAAATCGACTCCCCTCTTTTCCAACGCTCGACTGTTGCACGTATCTAATGCATCACCCCAGAATCCCGCAACGCCCCGGAAACGCGTAAGTTCGCCAAGATCCGTGAGTTACAGCACACGGCCTTGGCCTTGGCCGCAGGGTGGCTGCGTGCCATGGCCTTGGCCTTGGCCGCGGGGTGGCTGCGTGCCATGGCCTTGGCCTTGGCCGCGGGGTGGCTGCGTGCCATGGCCTTGGCCGTGGGCTGGCGGCGTGCCATGGCCTTGGCCTTGGCCTCGGGGTGGCTGCGTGCCAAGGCCTTGGCCGCGGGCTGGCTGCGTGCCTAGTCCTTGGCCGCGGGCTGGCTGGGTGCCATGGCCTAGGCCGCGGGCTGGATGGGTGCCATGGCCTTGGCCGCGGGCTGGCTGGGTGCCATGGCCTTGGCCGCGGGGTGGACACGTGCCTTGGCCTTGGCCACGAGGTGGCTGCGTGCCTCGGCCTTGGCCTTGGCCGCGGGCTGGCTCCGTGCCTTGCTCGAAATGCAGCAAATGCTCGCGACCAAGGCGGGCCGTACACTCTCACGCACACACAACACACACTGCAGCCACGCTCCCGAGGCAAGGATAGGGAGCTCGAGCGTGGCCCTGTGCCTTGGCGTTGGCCGCGGGGTGGCTGCGTGGCTTGGCCTTGGCCGCGTGCGAGCATTTGGCCAAAATGTGAGCACACGGTCCTTGCCGTTTCTTCGTATTCTTGGACCAAAAACTGAGATCCACACCTACCTTCCACTTCTTTCTCCGGTTTTGCCTGAATCGGACGAGTGGGCCAACCCGTTTGGGCACCCGTTCGCTGCCGGTAAGATGGCCGTAAAACGAGTTTCAGAGCTCGGAATTGGATTCCGTTTTCTCCCGCCACCGACTCCCACCAAACCCGACCACGCCAGCCCAAAATCCAACGCCGCCCCCGAAACGCGAAATTTGGCCACAATCCGTGTGCTATCGCTCACGGATTTTGTCCTTTTCCGGGGGAAAAATTGGCGCTGGGCCTCCCGCATTATTTTCGCCATTTCTTCGAGCGGAAAACAGTACATGCGCCGTGAGGAGGCCCCTGGGCCAGTTCTACCACAATCAGACCAATTCGCGGGCACGTTTCGTCCCCTATTCGCACCCCCGCACCCTCCGTAAATCGGCCGTAAAACGAGGTTCGGACCTCGAAATCGACTCCCCTCTTTTCCAACGCTCGACTGTCGCACTTATCTAATGCATCACCCCAAAATCCCGCACCGCCCCGGAAACGCGAAAGTTGGCCAAGATCCGTGAGCTACAGCACATGGCCTTGGCCTTGGGCGCGGGGTGGCTGCGTGCCATGGCCTTGGCCGCGGGCGAGCATTTGGCCAAAATGTGACCTCACGGTCCTCGCCGTTTCTTCGTATTCTTGGACCAAAAACTGAGATCCACACCTACCTTCCACTTCTTTCTCCGGTTTTGCCTGAATCGGACCAGTTGGCCCACCCGTTTGGGCACCCGTTCGCTGCCGGTAAGATGGCCGTAAAACGAATTTCGGAGCTCGGAATTGGATTCCGTTTTCTCCCGCCACCGACTCCCACCAAACCCGACGACGCCAGCCCAAAATCCCACGCCGCCCCCGAAACGCGAAATTTGGCCACAATCCGTGTGCTATAGCTCACGGATTTTGGCTTTTCTGGCGGAAAAATGGGCGCAGGGCCTCCCGCATTATTTTTGCCATTTCTTCGAGCGGAAAGCAATACTTGCGCCGTGAGGAGGCCCCCGGCCCAGTTCTACCACAATCGGACGAATTCGAGGGCACGTTTCGCCCCCTTTTCGCACCCCCGCACCCTCGGTAAATCTGCCGTAAAACGAGGTTCGGACCTCAAAATCGACTCCCCTCTTTTCCGACGTTCGACTGTCGCACGTATCTAATGCATCACCCGAAAACCCCGCACCGCCCCGGAAACGCGAAAGTTGGCCAAGATCCGTGAGCGACAGCACACGGCCTTGGCCTCGGCCGCGGGGTGGCTGCGTGCCTAGGCCTTGGCCGCAGGGTGGCTGGGTTCCATGGCCTTGGCCTTGGCCACCGGGTGCCTGTGTGCCAAGGCGTTGGCCGCGGGGTGGCTGCGTGCCTAGACCTTGGCCGCGGGCTGGCTGGGTGCCATGGCCTTGGCCGCGGGCTGGCTCCGTGCCTTGCCCGAAATGCAACACATGCTCGCGACCAAGGCAGGTCGCACACTCTCACGCACACACAACACACTCTCGGGCCGCGCTCCCGAGGCAAGGATAGGGAGCTCGAGCGTGGCCCTGTGCCTTGGCGTTGGCCGCGGGGTGGCTGCATGGCTTGGCCTTGGCCGCGGGCGAGCATTTGGCCAAAATGTGAGCACACGGTCCTCGCCGTTTCTTCGTATTCTTGCACCAAAAACTGAGGTCCACACCTACCTTCCACTTCTTTCTCCGGTTTTCCCTGAATCGGACGAGTTGGCCCACCCGTTTGGGCACCCGTTCGCTGCCGGTAAGATGGCCGTAATTCCGTTTTCTCCCGCCACTGACTCCCACCAAACCCGACGACGCCAGCCCAAAATCCCTAGCCGCCCCCGAAACGCGAAATTTGGCCACAATCCGTGTGCTATAGCTCACGGATTTTGGCCTTTTCTGGCGGAAATATGGGTGCAGGGCCTCCTGCATTATTTTTGCCATTTCTTCGAGCGGAAAGCAGTACTTGCGCCGTGAGGAGGCCCCCGGCCCAGTTCTCGTCCCCTTTCCGCACCCCCGCACCCTCGGTAAATCGACCGTAAAACGAGGTTCGGACCTCGAAATCGACTCCCCTCTTTTCCGACGTTCAACTGTCGCACGTATCTTATGCATCACCCCAAAATCCCGCACCACCCTGGAAACGCGAAAGTTGGCCAAGATCCGTGAGCGACAGCACACGGCCTAGGCCTTGGACGCGGGGTGGCTGCGGGCCATGGCCTTGGCCTTGGCGTCGGGGTGGCTGCGTGCCTCGGCCTTGTCCTTGGCCGCGGGCTGGCTCCGTGCTTTGCTCGAAATGCAGCACATGCTCGCGACCAAGGCAGGTCGCACACTCTCACGCAGACACAACACACACTCGGGCCGCGCTCCCGAGGCAAGGATAGGGAGCTCGAGCGTGGCCCTGTGCCTTGGCGTTGGCCGCGGGGTGGCTGCGTGGCTTGGCCTTGGCCGCGGGCGAGCATTTGGCCAAAATGTGAGCACACGGTCCTCGCCGTTTCTTCGGGGGCGGCGCGGGATTTTGGGCTGGCGTGGTCAGGTTTGGTGGGAGTCAGTGGCGGGAGAAAACGGAATCCAATTCCGAGCTCCGAAACTCGTTTTACGGCCATCTTACCGGCAGCAAACGGGTGCCCAAATGGGTGGGGCAACTCGTCCGATTCAGGCAAAACCGGAGAAAGAAGTGGAAGGTAGGTGTGGATCTCAGTTTTTGGTCCAAGAATACGAAGAAACGGCGAGGGCCGTGTGCTCACATTTTGGCCAAATGCTCGCCCGGGGCCAAGGCCAAGCCATGCGGCCACCCCGCGGCCAATGCCAAGGCACAGGGCCACGCTCGAGCTCCCTATCCTTGCCTCGGGAGCGCGGCCGGAGTGTGTGTTGTGTGTGCGTGAGAGTGTGCGACCTGCCTTGGTCGCGAGCATATGCTGCATTTCGAGAAAGGCACGTAGCCAGCCCGCGGCCAGGGTCAAGGCCGACGCACGCAGCCACCCCGTGGCCAAGGCCTAGGCACGCAGCCACCCCGTGGCCAAGGCCTAGGCACGCGTCCACCCCGCGGCCAAGGCCATGGCACCCAGCCAGCCCGCGGCCAAGGCCTAGGCACGCAGCCACCCCGCGGCCAAGGCCTAGGCACGCAGCCACCCCGCGGCCAAGGCCTAGGCACGCAGCCACCCCGCGGCCAAGGCCTTGGCACACAGCCACCCGCGGCCAAGGCCTTGGCACACAGCCACCCGGTGGCCAAGGCCAAGGCCATGGCACCCACCCACCCCGCGGCCAAGGCCTAGGCACGCAGCCACCCCGCTGCCAAGGCCAAGGCCGTGTGCTGTCGCTCACGGATCTTGGCCAACTTTCGCGTTTCCGGGGCGGTGCGGGATTTTGGGGTGATGCATTAGATACGTGCGACAGTCGAACGTCGGAAAAGAGGAGACTCGATTTCGAGGTCCGAACCTCGTTTTACGGCCGATTTACCGAGGGTGCGGGGGTGCGAATAGGGGACGAAACGTGCCCTCGAAGTGGTCCGATTGTGGTAGAACTGGGTCGGGGGCCTCCTCACGGCGCAAGTACTGCTTTCCGCCCGAAGAAATGGCGGGAGGCCCTGCGCCCATTTTTCCGCCAGAAAAGGCCAAAATCCGTGAGCTATAGCACACGGATTGTGGGCAAATTTCGCGTTTCGGCGGCGGCGTGGGATTTTGGGCTGGCGTCGTCGGGTTTGGTGGGAGTCGGTGGTGGGAGAAAACGGAATCCAATTCCGTTTTGGCCAAATTTCGCTCACGGATTTCGCGTTTTGCCCAAATTTCGCGTTTCGGGAGCGCGGCCGGAGTGTGTGTTGTGTGTGCGTGAGAGTGTGCGACCTGCCTTGGTCGCGAGCATGTGCTGCATTTCGAGCAAGGCACGCGTCCACCCCGCGGCCAAGGCCATGGCACCCAGCCAGCCCGCGGCTAAGGCCATGGCACCCAGCCAGCCCGCGGCCAAGGCCTAGGCACGCAGCCAGCCCGCGGCCAAGGCCTTGGCACGGAGCCACCCCAAGGCCATGGCACACAGCCACCCCACGGCCAAGGCCAAGGCCGTGTGCTGTAGCTCACGGATCTTGGCCAACTTTCGCGTTTCCGGGGGTGTGCGGGATTTTGGGGTGATGCATTAGATACGTGCGAAAGTCGAGCGTTGGAAAAGAGGGGAGTCGATTTTGAGGTCCGAACCTCGTTTTACGGTCGATTTACCGAGGGTGCGGGGGTGCGAAAAGGGGACGAAACGTGCCCTCGTTTTACGGCCGATTTACCGAGGGTGCGGGAGCGCCGCCTGAGTGTGTGTTGTGTGTACTTGAGAGTGTGCGACCTGCCTTGGTCGCGAGCATGTGCTGCATTTCGAGCAAGGCACGGAGCCAGCCCCCGGCCAAGGCCAAGGCCGGGGTACGCAGCCACCCCGTGGCCAAGGCCAAGGCACGCGTCCACCCCGCGGCCAAGGCCTAGGCACGCAGCCAGCCCACGGCCAAGGCCTTGGCACGCAGCCACCCCGAGGCCAAGGGCAAGGCCATGGCACGCAGCTGCCCCGCTCCCAAGGCCAAGGCCATGTGCTGTAGCTCATGGATCTTGGCCAACTTTCGCGTTTCCGGGGCGGTTCGGGATTTTGGGGTGATGCATTAGATACGTGCGACAGTCGAGCATTGGAAAAGAGGGGAGTCGATTTCGAGGTCCGAACCTCGTTTTACGGCCAATTTACCGAGGGTGCGGGGGTGCGAAAAGGGGACGAAACATGCCCGCGAATTGGTCCGATTGTGGTAGAACTAGGCCGGGGGCCTCCTCACGGCGCAAGTACTGTTTTCCGCTCGAAGAAATGGCGAAAATAATGCGGGAGGCCCTGCGCCCATTTTTCCCCCGGAAAAGGCCAAAATCCGTGAGCTATAGCACACGGATTGTGGCCAAATTTTGCGTTTTGGGGGCGGCGTGGGATTTTGGGCTGGCGGGGTCGGGTTTGGTTGGAGTCGGTGGCGGGAGAAAATGGAATCCAATTCCGAGCTCCGGAACTCATTTTACGGCCATCTCACCGGCAGTGAACGGGTGCCCAAACGGGTGGGCCCACTCGTACGATTCAGGCAAAACTGCAGAAAGAAGTGGAAGTTAGGTGGGGATCTCAGTTTTTGGTCCAAGAATACGAAGAAATGGCGAGGACCGTGTGCTCACATTTTGGCCAAATGCTCGCCCGCGGCCAAGGCCAAGACACGCAGCCACCCCGTGGCCAACGCCAAGGCACAGGGCCACGCTCGAGCTCCCTATCCTTGCCTCGGGAGCGCGGCCGGAGTGTGTGCTGTGTGTGCGTGAGAGTGTGCGACCTGCCTTGGTCGCGAGCATGTGCTGCATTTTGAGCAAGGCACGGAGCCAGCCCGCGGCCAAGGCCAAGGCCGAGGCACGCAGCCACCCCGTGGCCAAGGCCAAGGTACGAGTCCACCCCGCGGCCAATGCCATGGCACCCAGCCATCCCGCGGCCAAGGCCTTGGCACGCAGCCACCCCGCGGCCAAGGCCAAGGCCGTGTGCTGTAGCTCCCGGATTATGGCCAACCTTCGTGTTTCCGGGGCGGTGAGGAATTTTGGGGTGATGCATTAGATACGTGCGACAGTCGAACGTCGGAAAAGAGGGGAGTCGATTTCGAGGTCCGAACCTCGTTTTACGGCCGATTTACCGAGGGTGCGGGGGTACGAAAAGGGGACGAAACGTGCCCTCGAATTGGTCCGATTGTGGTAGAACTGGGCCGGGGGCTCCTCACGGCGCAAGTACTGCTTTCCGCTCGAAGAAATGGCAAAAATAATGTGCGAGGCCCTGCGCCCATTTTTCCGCCAGAAAAGGCCAAAATCCGTGAGCTGTAGCACACGGATTGAGGACAAATTTCGCGTTTCGGGGGCGGCGTGGGATTTTGGGATGGCGTCGTCGGGTTTGGTGGGAGTCGGTGGCGGGAGAAAACGGAATCCAATTCCGAGCTCCGAAACTCATTTTACGGCCATCTTACCGGCAGCGAACGGGTGCCCAAACGGGTGGGCCAACTCGTCCGATTCAGGCAAAACCGGAGAAAGAAGTGGAAGGTAGGTGTGGATCTCAGTTTTTGGTCCAAGAATACGAAGAAACGGCGAGGATCGTGTGCTCACATTTTGGCCAAATGCTCGCCTACGGCCAAGGCCAAGTCACGCAGCCACCCCGCGGCCAACGCCAAGGCACAGGGCCACGCTCGAGCTCCCTATCCTTGCCTCGGGAGCGCGGCCCGAGTGTGTGTTGTGTGTGCATGAGAGTGTGCTACCTGCCATGGTCGCGAGCATGTGCTGCATTTCGCGCAAGGCACGGAGCCAGCCCGCGGCCAAGGCCAAGGCCGAGGCACGCAGCCACCCCGCGGACAAGGCCATGGCACGCAGCCACCCCGAGGCCAAGGGCAAGGCCATGGCCCGCAGCCACCCCGCGGCCAAGGCCAAGGCCGTGTGCTGTCGCTCACGGATCTTGGCCAACTTTCGCGTTTCCGGCGTGGTGCGGGATTTTGGGGTGATGCATTAGATACGTGCGACAGTCGAACGTCGGAAAAGAGGGAGTCGATTTTGAGGTCCGAACCTCGTTTTACTGCCAAATTACCGAGGGTGCGGGGGTCCGAAAAGGGGACGAAACGTGCCCTCGAATTGGTCCGATTGTGGTAGAACTGGGCCGGGGGCCTCCTCACGGCGGAAGCACCGCTTTCCGCTCGAAGAAATGGCAAAAATAATACGGGAGGCCCTGCGTCCATTTTTCCGCCAGAAAAGGCCAAAATCCGTGAGCTATAGCACATGGATTGTGGACAAATTACTCGTTTCGGGGGCGGCGTGGGATTTTGGGCTGGCGTCGTCGGGTTTGGTGGGAGTCGGTGGCGGGAGAAAATGGAATCCAATTCCGAGCTCCGAAACTCGTTTTACGGCCATCTTACCGGCAGCAAACGGGTGCCCAAACGGGTGGGCCAAATCGTCCGATTCAGGCAAAACCGGAGAAAGATGTGGTAGGTAGGTGTGGATCTCAGTTTTTGGTCCAAGAATACGAAGAAACGGCGAGGACCGTGTGCTCACATTTTGGCCAAGTGCTCACCCGCGGCCAAGGCCAAGCCACGTAGCCACCCCGCGGCCAACGCCAAGGCACAGGGCCACGCTCGAGCTCCCTATCCTTGCCTCGGGAGCGCGGCGGGAGTGTGTGTTGTGTGTGCGTGAGAGTGTGCGACCTGCCTTGGTCGCCAGCATGTGCTGCATTTCAAGGAAGGCACGGAGCCAGCCCGCGGCCAAGGCCAAGGCTGAGGCACGCAGCCACCCCGTGGCCAAGGCCAAGGCACGCGTCCACCCCGCGGCCAAGGCCTTGGCACACAGCCACCCGGTGGCCAAGGCCAAGGCCATGGCTCGCAGCCACCCCGAGGCCAAGGCCAAGGCCATGGCCCGCATCCACCCCGCGGCCAAGGCCAACGCCGTGTGCTGTCGCTCACGGATCTTGGCCAACTTTCGCGTTTCCGGGGCGGCGTGGGATTTTGGGCTGGCTTCGTTGGGTTTGGTGGGAGTCGGTGGCGGGAGAAAACGGAATCCAATTCCGAGCGCCGAAACTCATTTTACGGCCATCATACCGGCAGCGAACGGGTGCCCAAACGGGTTTGCCAACTCGTCCGATTCAGGCAAAACCGGAGAAAGAAGTGGAAGGTAGGTGTGGATCTCAGTTTTTCGTCCAAGAATACGAAGAAACGGCGAGGACCGTATGCTCATATTTTGGCCGAATGGTCGCCCGCGGCCAAGGCCAAGCCACGCAGCCACCCCGCGGCCAACGCCAAGGCACAGGGCCACGCTCGAGCTCCCTATCCTTTCCTCGGGAGCGAGGCCGGAGTGTGTGTTGTGTGTGCGTGAGAGTGTGCGACCTGCCTTGGTCGCTAGCATGTGCTGCATTTCGAGCAAGGCACGGAGCCAGCCCGCGGCCAAGGCCAAGGCCGAGGGACGCAGCCACCCGGTGGCCAAGGCCAAGGCATGTGTCCACCCCGCGGCCAAGGCCATGGCACCCAGCCAGCCCGCGGCCAAGGCCAAGGCACGCAGCCAGCCCGCGGCCAAGGCCTTGGCACGCAGCCACCCCGAGGCCACGGCCAAGGCCATGGCAGGCAGAGACCCCGCGGCCAAGGCCAAGGCCATGGCATGCAGCCACCCCGCGGCCAAGGCCAAGGCCGTATGCTGTAGCTCACGGATCTTGGCCAACTTTCGCGTTTCCGGGCCGGTGCAGGATTTTGGGGTCATGCATTAGATACGTGCGACAGTTGAGCGTTGGAAAAGAGGGGAATCGATTTCGAGGTCCGAACCTCGTTTTACGGCCGATTTACCGAGGGTGCGGGGGTGCGAAAAGGGGACGAAATGTGCCCGCGAATTGGTCCGATTGTGGTAGAAGTGGGCCGGGGGCCTCCTCACGGCGCAAGTACTGTTTTCCGCTCGAAGAAATGGCGAAAATAGTGCGGGAGCCCCTGCGCCCACTTTTCCCCCGGAAAAGGCCAAAATGCGTGAGGTATAGCACACGGATTGTGGCCAAATTTCGCGTTTCGGGGGCGGCGTGGGATTTTGGGCTGGCGTCGTCGGGTTTGGCGGGAGTCGGTGGCGGGAGAAAACGGAATCCAATTCCGAGCTCCGAAACTCGTTTTACGGCCATCTTACCGGCAGCGAACGGGTGCCCAAACGGGTGGGCCCACTCGTCCGATTCAGGCAAAACCTGAGAAAGAAGTGGAAGGTAGGTGTGGATCTCAGTTTTTGGTCCAAGAATACGAAGAAACGGCGAGGACCGTGTGCTCACATTTTGGCCAAATGCTCGCCCGCGGCCAAGGCCAAGCCACGCAGCCACCCCGCGGCCAACGCCAAGGCACAGGCCAACGCTCGAGCTCCCTATCCTTGCCTCGGGAGCAAGACCGGAGTGTGTGTTGTATGTGCGTGAGAGTGTGCGACCTGCCTTGGTCGCCAGCATGTGCCGCATTTCGAGCAAGGCACGGAGCCAGCCCGCGGCCAAGGCCAAGCCCGAGGCACGCAGCCACCCCATGGCCAAGGCCAAGGCATGCGTCCAGCCTGCGGCCAAGGCCAAGGCACGCGTCCAGCCCGCGGCCAAGGCCATGGCACGCGTCCAGCCCGCGGCCAAGGCCATGGCACCCAGCCAGCGCGCGGCCAAGGCAATGGCACCCAGCCAGCCCGCGTCCAGCCTGCCAAGGGCGCAGGCACGCAGCCAGCCCAGCCCGACCAAGGCCTTGGCACGCAAGGCAATGGCACCCAGCCCCCAGGCCAAGGCCAAGGCCAAGGCCATGGCACGCTGCCACCCCGAGGCCAAGGCCAAGGCCAAGGCCATGGCCAAGGCCAAGGCCATGGCATGCGGCCTCCCCGCGGCCAAGGCCAAGGCCGTGTGCTGTAGCTCACGGATCTTGGCCAACTTTCGCGTTTCTGGGGCGGTGCGGGATTTTGGGGTGATGCAATAGATACGTGCGACAGTCGAGTGTTGGAAAAGAGGGGAGTCGATTTCGAGGTCCGAACCTCGTTTTACGGCCGATTTACCGAGGGTGCGGGGGTGCGAAAAGGGGACGAAACGTTCCCGCGAATTGGTCTGATTGTGATAGAACCGGGCCGGGGGCCTCCTCACGGCGCAAGTACTGCTTTCCGCTCGAAGAAATGGCAAAAATAATGCGGGAGGCCCTGCGCCCATTTTTCCGCCAAAAAAGGCCAAAATCCGTGAGCTATAGCACACGGATTGTGGCCAAATTTCGCGTTTCGGGGGCGGCGTGGGATTTTCGGATGGCGTGGTCGGGTTTGGTGGGAGTCGGTGGCGGGAGAAAACGGAATCCAATTCCGAGCTCCGAAACTCGTTTTACGGCCATCTTACCGGCAGCGAACGGGTTCCCAAACGGGTGGGCCCACTCGTCCGATTCAGGCAAAACCGGAGAAAGAAGTGGAAGGTAGGTGTGGATCTCAGTTTTTGGTCCAAGAATACGAAGAAACGGCGAGGACCGTGTGCTCACTTTTTGGCCAAATGCTCGCCCGCGGCCAAAGCCAACCCATGCAGCCACCCCGCGGCCAACGCCACGGCACAGGGCCATGCTCGAGCTCCCTATCCTTGCCTCGGGAGCGCGGCGGGAGTGTGTGTTGTGTTTGCGTGATAGTGTGCGACCTGCCTTGGTCGCGAGCATGTGCTGCATTTCGAGCAAGGCACGGAGCCAGCCCGCGGCCAAGGCCAAGGCCGAGGCACGCAGCCACCCTGTGGCCAAGGCCTAGGCACGCAGCCACCCCGCGGCCAAGGGCAAGCCCGTGTGCTGTCGCTCACGGATCTTGGCCAACTTTCGCATTTCCGTGGCGGTTCGGGATTTTGGGGTGATGCATTAGATACGTGCGACAGTCGAACGTCGGAAAAGAGGGGAGTCGATTTCGAGGTCCGAAGCTCGTTTTACGGCTGATTTACCGAAGGTGCGGGGGTGCGAAAAGGGGACGAAATGTGCCCGCGAATTGGTCCGATTGTGGTAGAAGTGGGCCGGGGGCCTCCTCACGGCGCAAGTACTGTTTTCCGCTCGAAGAAATGGCAAAAATAATGCGGGAGTCCCTGCGCCCATTTTTCCGCCAAAAAAGGCCAAAATCCGTGAGCTATTGCACACGGATTGTGGCCAAATTTCGTGTTTCGGGGGCGGCGTGGGATTTTGATCTGGCATGGTCGGGTTTGGTGGGAGTCGGTGGCGGGAGAAAACGGAATCAAATTCCGAGCTCCGAAACTGGTTTTACGGCCATCTTACCGGCAGCGAACGGGTGCCCAAACGGGTTGGCCACGCTCGAGCTCCCTATCCTTACCTCGGGAGTGCGGCCCGAGTGTGTGTTGTGGGTGCATGAGAGTGTGCGACCTGCCTTGGTCGCGAGCATGTGCTGCATTTCGAGGCCAAGGCCAAGGCCGAGGCACGCAGCCACCCCGTGGCCAAGGCCAAGGCACGCGTCCACCCCGCGGCCAAGGCCATGGTACCCAGCCAGCCCGTGGCCAAGGCCTAGGCACGCAGCCAGCCCGCGGCCAAGGCCAAGGCCATGGCATGCAGCCACCCCGCGGCCCAGACCAAGCCACGCAGCCACCCCCGGCCATGCCACGCAGCCACCCCCGGCCATGCCACGCAGCCAAATGCTCGCCCACGGCCAAGGCCAAGCCACGCAGCCACCCCCGGCCAACCCCAAGGCACAGGGCCACGCTCGAGCTCCCTATCCTTGCGTCGGGAGCACGGCCCGAGTGTGTGTTTCATGTGCGTGAGAGTGTGCGACCTGCCTTGGTCGCGAGCATGTGCTGCATGTTGAGCAAGGCACGGAGACAGCCCGCGGCCAAGGCCAAGGCCAAGGCACGCAGCCAACCCGTGGCCAAGGCCAAGGCACGCGTCCACCCCGCGGCCAAGGCCATGGCACCCAGCCAGCCCGCGGCCAAGGCCATGGCACCCAGCCAGCCCACGGCCAAGGCCTTGGCACACAGCCACCCGGTGGCCAAGGCCAAGGCCGTGTGCTGTCGCTCACGGATCTTGGCCAACTTTCGCGTTTCCGGGGCGGTGCGGGATTTTGGGGTGATGCATTAGATACGTGCGACAGTCGAATGTCGGAAAAGAGGAGAGTCGATTTTGAGGTCCGAACCTCGTTTTACGGCCGATTTACCGAGGGTGCGGGGGTGCGAAAAGGGGACGAAACGTGCCCGCGAATTGATCCGATTGTGGTAGAACTGGGCCGGGGGCCTCCTCACGGTGCAAGTACTGCTTTCCGCTCGAAGAAATGGCAAAAATAATGCGGGAGACCCTGCGCCCATTTTTCCGCCAGAAAAGGCCAAAATCCGTGAGCTATAGCACACGGATTGTGGCCAAATTTCGCGTTTCGGGGGCGGCGTGGGATTTTGGGCTGGCGTCGTCGGGTTTGGTGGGAGTCGGTGGCGGGAGAAAATGGAATCCAATTCCGACCTCCGAAACTCGTTTTACGGCCATCTTGCCGGCAGCGAACGGGTGCCCAAACGGGTGGGCCAACTTCTCCGATTCAGGCAAAACCAGAGAAAGAAGTGGAAGGTAGGTGTGGATCTCAGTTTTTGGTCCAAGAATACGAAGAAACGGCGAGGACCGTGTGCTCACATTTTGGCCAAATGCTCGCCCGCGGCCAAGGGCAAGCCACGCAGCCACCCCGCGGCCAACGCCAAGGCACAGGGCCACGCTCGAGCTCCCTATCCTTGATTCAGGAGCGCGGCCGGAGTGTGTATTGTGTGTGCGGTAGAGTGTGCGACCTGCCTTGGTCGCGAGCATGTGCTGCATTTGGAGCAAGGCTGAGGGTCACGGATTTTGGCCTTTTCTGGTGGAAAAATGGGCGCAGGGTCTCCCGTATTATTTTTGCCATTTCTTCGAGCGGAAAGCAGTACTAGCACCGTGAGGAGGCCCCCGGCCCAGTTCTACCACAATCGGACCAATTCAAGGGCACGTTTCGTCCCCTTTTCGCACTCCCGCACCCTCGGTAAATCGGCCGTAAAACGAGGTTCGGACAGCGAAATCGACTCCCCTCTTTTCCGACGCTCGACTGTCGCACGTATCTAATGCATCACCCCAAAATCCCGCACCGCCCCAGAAACACGAAAGTTGGCCAAGATCCGTGAGCGACAGCACACGGCCTTGGCCTTGGCCGCGGGGTGGCTGGGTGCCATGGCCTTGGCCTTGGCCACCAGGTGGCTGTGTGCAAAGGCCTTGGCCACGGGCTGGCTGGGTGCCATGGCCTTGGCCACGGGCTGGCTGGGTGCCATGGCCTTGGCCGCGGGGTGGACGCATGCCTTGGCCTTGGCTACGGGGTGGCTGCGTGGCTCGGCCTTGGCCTTGGCCGCGGGCTGGCTCCGTGCCTTGCTCGAAATGCAGCACATGCTTGCGACCAAGGCAGGTCGCACACTCTCACGCACACACAACACACACTTGGGCCGCGCTCCCGAGGTAAGGATAGGGAGCTCGAGCGTGGCCCTGTGCCTTGGCGTTGGCCGCGGGGTGGCTGCGTGGCTTCGCCTTGGCCGCGGGCGAGCATTTGGCCAAAATGTGAGCACACGGTCCTCACCGTTTCTTCGTATTCTTGGACCAAAAACTGAGATCCACACCAACCTTCCACTTCTTTCTCCGGTTTTGCCTGAATCGGACGAGTTGGCCCACCCGTTTGGGCACCCGTTCGCTGCCGGTAAGATGGCCGGAAAACGAGTTTCGGAGCTCGGAATTCGATTCTGTTTTCTCCCACCACCGACTCCCACCAACCCGACGACGCCAGCCCAAAATCCCACGCCGCCTCCGAAACGCAAAATTTGGCCACAATCCGTGTGCTATTGCTCACGGATTTTGGCCTTTTCTCGCGGAAAAATGGGCGCAGGGCCTCCCGCATTATTTTTGCCATTTCTTCGAGCAGAAAGCAGTACTTGCGCCGTGAGGAGGCCCCCGCCCAGCTCTGCCACAATCGGAACAATTCACGGGCACGTTTCGTCCCCTTTTCGCACCCCGCACGTTCGGTTAATCGGCCGTAAAACGGGGTTCGGACCTCGGAATCGACTCCCGTCTTTTCCGACGTTTGACTGTCTTTGGCCATTTTGGCCCGAAAAATGGGGCCCGGAGCATCCGCGCTGTTTGAACAACTTTTCAGTCCAGTAAGATAACTTCAGTCCAAATACGTCACCTCCTAAAATTTCGGCCCAAACAAAGTCGGACAGACGCTTGGGCCCCGCCCAGCTTCTGCATTGGCCGTGGATGCCGCGCGCGGGCGGTTTGCTTGCCTTGGCCCCGGCCCTGGGGTAGTTGGGAGCCTTGGCCTTGGCCGCGTGGTGGCCGCGTGCCTTGGGTGCCTTGGCCTTGGCCGCGGGGTGGTTTCGTGCCTAGGCGTTGGCCTTGGCCGCAGGGGTGGCTGCGTGCCTAGGCGTTGGCCTTGGCCGCGGGGCTGGCTGCGTGCCTTGGCCTTTGCCGAAATGCAGCACATGCTTGCGGCCAAGGCACAGAGTGCCACACTCGGGAAAAATAGCCACAAAACGAGTTTCGGAGCCCGGAATCGGCCTCCGCTTTCTCCCGCGGTGAACCCCCGCCAATACCGACAACACCAGCTGAAAATCCCACGCCGCCACGGAAACGCGAAATTTGGCCGCAATCCGTGTGCTATAGCTCACGGATTTTGGCCTTTTCTGGCGGAAAAATGGGCGCAGGGCCTCCCGCATTTTTTTTGCCATTTCTTCGAGCGGAAAGTAGTACTTGCGCCGTGAGGAGGCCCCCGGCCCAGCTCTGCCACAATCGGAACAATTCGCGGGCACGTTTCGTCCCCTTTTCGCACCCCGCACGTTCGGTTAATCGGCCGTAAAACGGGGTTCGGACCTCAGAATCGACTCCCGTCTTTTCCGACGTTTGACTGTCGCACGTATCTAATGCATAACCCCAAAATCCCGCACCGCCCTGAAAACAAGAAAGTTGGCCCTGATCCGTGAGCTACAGCGCACGGTCTTTGGCCTTTTTGGCCCGAAAAATGGGGACCGGAGCATCCGCCCTGTTTGAACAACTTTTCAGTCCCGTAAGATAACTTCAGTCGAAATAAGTCACCTCCTAAAATTTCGGCCCAAACAAAGTCGGACAGACGCTTGGGCCCCGTCCAGTTTCTACATTGGCCGTGGATGCCGCGCGCGGGCGGGCTACTTGCCTTGGCCCCGGCCGCGGGCTGGCTGGGAGCCTTGGCCTTGGCCGTGGGGTGGCTGCGTGCCTAGGCCTTCGCCGCGGGCTGCCTGGGTGCCTTGGCCTTGGCCGCGGGGTGGCTGCGTGCCTAGGTGTTGGCCTTGGCCGCGGGGCTGGCTGCGTGCCTTGGCCTTGGCCGAAATGCGGCATATGCTTGCGGCCAAGGCACAGAGCGCCGCACTCGGGAAAAAAAGCCACAAAATGAGTTTCGGAGCTCGGAATCGGCTTCCGCTTTCTCCAGCGGCGAACCCCCGCCAATACCGACAACACCAGCCGAAAATCCCACGCCGCCACGGAAACACGAAATTTGGCCGCAATCCGTGTGCTATAGCTCACAGATTTTGGCCATTTCGGGGGAAATATGCGTCCAGGGCCCCCCGCGTCCTTTTCGCCATTTCTTCGAGCGGAAAAGAGTACTTGGAGCATGAGGAGGCCCCCGGCCCAGCTCTGCCACAATCGGAACAATTCGCGGGCACGTTTCGTCCCCTTTTCGCACCCCGCACGTTCGGTTAATCGACCGTAAAACGGGGTTCGGACCTCGGAATGGATTCCCGTCTTTTCCGACGTTTGACTATCGCACGTATCTAATGCATAACCCCAAAATCACGGACCGCCCCGAAAACAAGAAAGTTGGCCCAGATCCGTGAGCTACAGCGCACGGTCTTTGGCCATTTTGGCCCGAAAAATGGGTCCCGGAGCATCCGCGCTGTTTGAACAACTTTTCAGTCCCGTAAGATAACTTCAGTCGAAATACGTCACCTCCTAAAATTTCGGCCCAAACAAAGCGGAACAGACGCTTTGGCCCTGCCTGGTTTCTGCATTGGCCGTGGATGCCGCGCGCGGGCGGGCTTCTTGCCTTGGCCCCGGCCGTGGGGTGGCTGGGAGCGTTGGCCTTGGCCGCGGGGTGGCTGTGTGCCTAGGCCTTCACCGCGGGCTGGTGGGTGCCTTGGCCTTGGCCGCGGGGTGGCTGCGTGCCTAGGCGTTGGCCTTGGCCGCGGGGTTGGCTGCGTGCCTTGGCCTTTGCCGAAATGCAGCACATACTTGCGGCCAAGGCACAGAGCGCCGCACTCGGGAAAAATAGCCACAAAACGAGTTTCGGAGCCCGGAATCGGCTTCCGCTCTCTCCCGCGGCGAACCCCCACCAAAACCGACAACACCAGCCGAAAATCCCACACTGCCACGGAAACTCAAAATTTGGCCGCAATTCGTGTGCTATAGCTCACGGATTTTGGCCATTTCGGGGGAAACATGGGCCCAGGGCCCCCCGCGTCTTGTTCGCCATTTCTTCGAGCGGAAAAGAGTACTTGGAGTGTGAGGAGGACCCCGGCCCAGCTCTGTCACAATCGGAACAATTCGCGGGCACGTTTCGTCGCCTTTTCGCACCCCGCATGTTCGGTTAATCGGCCGTAAAACGGGGATCGGACCTCGGAATCAACTCCAGTCTTTTCCGACGTTTGAATGTCGCACGTATCTATTGCATAACCCCAAAATCCCGCACCGCCCTGAAAACAAGAAAGTTGGCCCTGATCCGTGAGCTACAGCGCACGGTCTTTGGCAATTTTGGCCCGAAAAATGGGGCCCGGAGCATCCGCGCTGTTTGAACAACTTTTCAGTCCCGTAAGATAACTTCAGTCGAAATACCTCACCTCCTAAAATTTCGGCCCTAACAAAGTCGGACAGACGCTTGGGCCCCGCCCGGTTTCTGCATTGGCCGTGGATGCCGCGCGCGGGCGGGCTGCTTGCCTTGGCCCCGGCCGCGGGGTGGTTGGGAGCCTTGGCCTTGGCCGCGGGGTGGCTGCGTGCCTAGGCCTTCGCCGCGGGCTGGCTGGGTACCTTGGCCTTGGGTGCCTTTGCCTTGGCCGCGGGGTGGCTGCCTGCCTAGGCGTTGGCCTTGGCCGCGGGGCTGGCCGCGTGCCTTGGCCTTGGCCGAAATGCAGCACATGCTTGCGGCCAAGGCACAGAGCGCCGCACTCGGGAAAAATAGCCACAAAACGAGTTTCGGAGCCCGGAATCGGCTTCCGCTTTCTCCCGCGGTGAACCCCCGCCAATAGCGACAACACCAGCCCAAAATCCCACGCCGCCACGGAAACGCGAAATTTGGCCGCAATCCGTGTGTTATATAGCTCACGGATTTTGGCCATTTCGGGGGAAACATGGGCCCAGGGCCTCCCGCGTCTTGTTTGCCATTTCTTCGAGCGGAAAAGAGTACTAGGAGTGTGAGGAGGCCCCCGGCCCAGCTCTGCCACAATCGGAACAATTCGCGGGCAGGTTTCGTCCCCTTTTCGCACCCCGCACGTTCGGTTAATTGGCCGTAAAACGGGGTTCTGACCTCGGAATCGACTCCCGTCTTTTCCGACGTTTGACTGTCGCACGTATCTATTGCATAACCCGAAAATCCCGCACCGCCCCGAAAACAAGAAAGTTGGCCCAGATCCGTGAGCTACAGCGCACGGCCTTTGGCCATTTTGGCCCGAAAAATGGGGCCCGGAGCATCCGCGCTGTTTGAACAACTTTTCAGTCCCGTAAGATAACTTCAGTCGAAATACGTCACCTCCTAAAATTTCGGCCCAATCAAAGTCGGACAGACGCTTGGGCCCCGCCCGGTTTCTGCATTGGCCGTGCATGCCGCGCGCGGGCGGGCTGCTTGCCTTGGCCCCGTGCGCGGGGTGGTTGGGAGCCTTGGCCTTGGCCGCGGGGTGGCTGCGTGCCTAGGCCTTCGCCGCGGGCTGGCTGGGTGCCTTGGCGTTGGCCGCGCGGTGGCTGCGTGCCTAGGTGTTGGCCTTGGCCGCAGGGCTGGCTGCGTGCCTTGGCCTTGGCCGAAATGCAGCACATGCTTGCGGCCAAGGCACAGACCGGCGCTCTCGGGAAAAATAGCCACAAAACGAGTTTCGGAGCCCGGAATCGGCTTCCACTCTCTCCCGCGGCGAACCCCCACCAATACCGACAACACCAACCTAAAATTGTACAGCGCCACGGAAACGCGAAATTTGGCCGCAATCCGTGTGCTATAGCTCACGGATTTTGGCCATTTCGGGGGAAATATGGGCCTAGGGCCCCCCACGTCCTTTTCGCCATTTCTTCGAGCGGAAAAGAGTACTTGGAGAGTGAGGAGGCCCCCGGCCCAGCTCTGCCACAATCGGAACAATTCGCGGGCACGTTTCGTCCCCTTTTCGCGCCCCGCACGTTCGGTTAATCGGCTGTAAAACGGGGTTCGGACCTCGGAATCGACTCCCGTCTTTTCCGACGTTTGACTGTCGCACGTATCTAATGCATAACCCCAAAATCCCGCACCGCCCCGAAACCAAGAAAGTTGGCCCAGATCCGTGAGCTACAGCGCACGGTCTTTGGCCATTTTGGCCCGAAAAATGGGGCCCGGAGCTTCCTCGCTGTTTGAACAACTTTTCAGTCCCGTAAGATAACTTCAGTCGAAATACGTCACCGCCTAAAATTTCGGCCCAAACAAGGTCGGACAGACGCTTGGGCCCCGCCCGGTTTCTGCATTGGCCGTGGATGCCGCGCGCGGGCGGGCTGCTTGCCTTGGCCCCAGCCACGGGGCGGTTGGGAGCCTTGGCCTTGGCCGCGGGGTGGCTGCGTGCCTAGGCCTTCGCAGTGGGCTGGCTGGGTGCGTTGGCCTTGGGTGCCTTGGCCTTGGCCGCGGGGTGGCTGCGTGCCTAGGCGTTGGCCTTGGCCGCGGGGCTGGCTGCGTGCCTTGGCCTTGGCCGAAATGCAGCACATGCTTGCGACCAAGGCAGAGAGCGCCGCACTCGGGAAAAATAGCCACAAAACGAGTTTCGGAGCCCGGAATCGTCTTCCGCTTTCTCCCGCGGTGAACCTCCGCCATTACCGAAAACACCAGCCCAAAATCCCACGCCGCCATGCAAACGCGAATTTTTACGCAATCCGTGTGCTATAGCTCACGGATTTTGGCCATGTCGGGGAAACATGGGCCCAGGGCCTCCCAGCGTCTTGTTCGCCATTTCTTCGAGCGGAAAAGAGTACTTGGAGCGCGAGGAGGCCCCCAGCCCAGCTCTGCCACAATCGGAACAATTCGCGGGCACGTTTCGTCCTCTTTTCGCACCCCGCACGTTCGGTTAATCGGCCGTAAAACGGGGTTCGGACCTCAGAATCGACTCCCGTCTTTTCCGACGTTTGACTGTCGCACGTATCTAATGCATAACCCCAAAATCCCGCCCCGCCCTGAAAACAAGAAAGTTGGCCCAGATGCGTGAGCTACAGCGCAAGGTCTTTGGCCATTTTGGCCCGAAAAATGGGGCCCGGAGCATCCGCGCTGTTTGAACAACTTTTCAGTCCCGTAAGATAACTTCAGTCGAAATACATGACCTCCTAAAATTTCGGCCCAAACAAAGTCGGACAGACGCTTGGGCCCCGCCCGGTTTCTGCATTGGCCGTGGATGCCGCGCGCGGGCAGGCTGCTTGACTTGGCCCTGGCCGCGGGGTGGTTGGGAGCATTGGCCTTGGCCGCGGGGTAGCTGCGTGCCTAGGCCTTGGCCGCGGGCTGGCTGGGTGCCTTGGCCTTGGCCGCGGGGTGGCTGCGTGCCTAGGCGTTGGCCTTGCCGCAGGGCTGGCTGCGTGCCTTGGCCTTGGCCGAAATGCAGCACATGCTTGCGGCCAAGGCACAGACCGGCGCTCTCGGGAAAAATAGCCACAAAACGAGTTTCGGAGCCCGGAATCGGCTTCCTCTCTCTCCCGCGGCGAAGCCCCACCAATACCAACAACACCAGCCTAAAACCCAACGCCGCCACGGAAACGCGAAATTTGGCCGCAATCCGTGTGCTATAGCTCACGGATTTCGGCCATTTCGGGGGAAACATGGGCCCAGGGCCTCCCGCGTCTTGTTCGCCATTTCTTCGAGCGGAAAAGAGTACTTGGAGCGTGAGGAGGCCCCCGGCCCAGCTCTGCCACAATCGGAACAATTCGCGGGCACATTTCGTCCTCTTTTTGCACCCCGCACGTTCGGTTTATTTGCCGTAAAACGGGGTTCGGACCTCGGAATCGACTCCCGTATTTTCCAACGTTTGACCGTCACACGTATCTAATGCATAACCCCAAAATCCCACACCGCCCTGAAAACAAGAAAGTTGGCCCAGATCCGTGAGCTACAGCGCAAGGTCTTTGGCCATTTTGGCCCGAAAAATGGGGCCCGGAGCATCCGCGCTGTTTGAACAACTTTTCAGTCCCGTAAGATAACTTCAGTCGAAATACGTCACCTCCTAAAATTTCGGCCCAAACAAAGTCGGACAGACACTTGGGCCCCGCCCGGTTTCTGCATTGGCCGTGGATGCCGCGCGCGGGCGGGCTGCTTGCCTTCGCCCCGGGCGCGGGGTGATTGGGAGCCTTGGCCTTGGCCCCGGGGTGGCTGCGTGCCTAGGCCATCGCCGCGGGCTGGCTGGGTGCGTTGGCCTTGGGTGCGTTGGCCTTGGCTGCGGGGTGGCTGCGTGCCTAGGCGTTGGCCTTGGCCGCGGGCCTGGCTGCGTGCCTTGGCCTTGGCCGAAATGCAGCACATGCTTGCGGCCAAGGCACAGAGCGCCGCACTCGGGAAAAATAGCCACAAAACGAGTTTCGGAGCCCGGAATCGGCTTCCGCTTTCTCCCGCGGTGAACCCCCGCCAATACTGACAACACCAGCCCAAAATCCCACACCGCCACGCAAACGCAAAATTTGGCCGCAATCCGTGTGCTATAGCTCACGGATTTCGGGCATTTCGGGGGAAACATGGGCCCAGGGCCTCCCGCGTCTTGTTCGCCATTTCTTCGAGCGGAAAAGAGTACTTGGCGTGTGAGGAGGCCCCCGGCCCAGCTCTGCCACAATCGGAACAATTCGCGGGCACGTTTCGTCCCCTTTTCGCACCCGCACGCTCGGGTTAATCGGCCGTAAAACGGGTTCGACCTCGGAATCGACTCCGTATTTTCCGACGTTTGACTGTCGCAGACGTATCTAATGCATAAATCCAAAATCCCGCACTGCCCGGAAAACAAGAAAGTTGGCCCAGATCCGTGAGCTACAGCGCAAGGTCTTTGGCCATTTGGCCCGAAAAATGGGGCCCGGAGCATCCGCGCTGTTTGAACAACTTTTCAGTCCGTGTATGCCGCGCTGGCGGGCTGGTTGCCTTGGCGGCCGCAGGGTGGCTGGGAGCGTTGGCCTTGGCCGCGGGGTGGCTGCGTGCCAGGCCTTCAAACCGCTGGCTGGGTAGGCCTTGGCCTTGGGCACAAACGCGGGCTGGCGGCGTGCCTAGGCGTTGGCCTGGGCCGCGGGGCTGCCTGCGTGCCTTGGCCTTGGCCGAAATGCAGCACATGCTTGGCCATGGGTTTGGGACCTCGGAATGGACTCCCATCTTTTCCAGCGTTTGACTGAGCGTGTCTGTTGCATAACCCCAAAATCTGCACCACCGAAAACAAGAAAGTTGGCGCAGATCCGGGGTGGCAGCTGCTTCCGGTCTTTGGCCATTTGGCCCAAAATCCGGAGCATCCCACGCTGTTTGAACAACTTTTCAGTCCCGTAGATAACTTCAGTGCAAATACATGACCTCCTAAAATTTCGGCCCAAACAAAAGTCGGACAGCCGCTTGGGCCCCGCCCGGTTTCTGCATTGGCCGTGGATGCCTTGGCGGGCTGGACGTTGGGGCCCGGCCGCGAGGTGGCTGGAGCCTTGGCCTTGGCAGCGGGGTGGCTGCGTGCCTGAGGCCTTACGCCGCGAGCTGGCTGGATGCCTTGATTCCCCGCCTTTTCTCCGGGAAAAGGGGACGAGGCCTCGAATCCACTTATTTTCAATTGTATAACTGGGCTGTCGGGGCTGGAGGAGGCCCGCCGGCCCAGTTTGGCCAACGGAGCTTGGAATTGAGGCGGGATTTGGGGATATGCATTGACTAACCGACAGTCAAACTTGAGGAAAAGACGGGCGGTTCGAGGTCCAAAAATTCAACCGATGCATCAATTTTTAATGCATCACCCTAAGGGGACTAAACGTACGGATTTTGGTCCAAGTCCATGGGAGAATGCCGGGGCCTCCTCCAGTTGCAGTACTGTTTTCGCACTCAAGAAAAAACGGTGCCTTGCAGGAGGCCCCCGCCAGTTGGCCAGCAAAATCGGAGAATCCGCGGCAGCTATAGCAGGTGGCACGGGCGCAGTTTTTGGTTTCAAAAACGAGGAGAACGTGGAAACTTGGCCACATTTTGCTGGGAGTCGACTGAACGGAGAAAACGGAATCCACCCCGAGGACAAACCTGGTTTTACGGCCATTTTACCGCCAGAGAACGGGTGACAATGCCTTGGCCTTGCCAAGGCAGGTCGCAGCATCGGATTCAGACAAACCGGGAGAAAGAAGAGGCAGGCCACCGGGAGTGTGATCTCAGGCCCTGCCAAGAACAGCGTGGCAACATTTTGAGCAAGGCCTGGTGGCTTTTGGCCTTTGGGCCTTGGAGCATTTGGCCAAAATGGCATCGCCACAGCCACCCCGCTGGCCAAGGCCATAGGCCATGGCCACTGGGTCCACACCTATCCTTCCTTGAGCGCGGGCTTTCGGCCGGTGCCAAGGCCTGAATGCGCATACGGGTTGGCCGAGAAGGCTGCTCGGCATGGCACGCAGCCACCCGAGGCACAAGGCCAAACGAGCCACTCCCGAGCCAAGGCCAAGGCCATGGCCCGCCACCCCGTGGCCAAAGGCCAAGGCACGCAGCCACCCCGCGGCCAAACGCTGAAAAGCTCATCTTGGCCTTGGCCAGGCTCCAGGTGGTGCGGATTTTGGCCAAGATATGGCACAGTCCCGCCGGAGAAACCAAGGCAGTCTTACCAGAGGTCCAAGATATTTTTTTCCTTTCAAAACCGAGAAAGTTGTGGTGAGGTAGGTGAAATGTGCCCGCCGAGTTGGTCCCTGTGGTAGAATAATAAGAAACGGTGCTGTACCGCTTTCCCCTCAAGAAATGGCGAAACGAGGTTCGGAGGCCCGCGACCCATTTTTCCGACCAAGCAATTGGCCAAAACTGTGCTATAGCACATGGATTGTGCACCCCAAATTTCCCTTTAGGTGGCCAAGAAATGGCGGGTCAATGGCTTTGCGTGAGAGGTGTGGAGAAAACTGGAATCCACCCGAGCACCCAAATGGCTGGCCACCTATTTTGAGCAAACGGGTGCCCACTGGTGGCCAAGGCCAAGGGTTTGGCAAAACCAGAAAACCAGTGGAAGTGGGAAAATAGGTCCACCCCAGTTTTTGGTCCAAGAATACGCCAGCTACCTAACGCCAAGGACCGCCACGGTGCCACATTTTGGCCAAGGCCATGGCCCGCAGGCCAAACCGGCTGGGTGCCAAGGCCTAAGGCACGCATGGCCACGCCGAGCTCCCTTGGCCTTGCCAAGAAGCACAGGTGCCATGCTCGTGCTCCCTGGCCTTTGCCCAAATGCTGCATTTCGAGCAAGGCACGTGATGCTAGCCCGAAGGCCAGGCCAAGAGCCAGGGCCACCTCGAGCACGCCTCCTGGGCTCAAGCACGCTGCCGGGAGGCCGTGTTGTGTGTGCGTGAGACTTAGCCAGCCTTGGTCGGGCCAATGCTTGAGCAAGGCACGCCACAGCCCGCAAGGCCAAGAGCCAGCATGGCCAAGGCCAGCACACCCCGGTTTTGCCAAAGGCACGCAGCCACCCGAGGCCAGGCCCAAGGCACGCAGCCACGCCAAGGCTAAGGCCACCAGCCAGTCCAAGGCCAAGGCCATGGCACGCAGCCACCCGCGGCGAAGACCAGGCTGTGCTGTAGCTCACGGATCTTGGCCAACTTTCGCTTCCGGGCAAAGTCGGGATTTTGGGGTGATGCATTAGATACCAACAGTCGAACGTTGGAAAAGAGGGGAGGATTCCGAGGTCCGAACCTCATTTTACGGCCGATTTACCGAGAGGGGGTGCAAAAAGGGGACGAAACAGGCCCGCCAATTGGTCCGATTGAGGTAGAACGGGCCGGGGCCTCCCACGGCGCAAGTACTGTTTTCCGCTCAAGAAATGGCAAAATAATGGGGAGGCCCCGCGCCCATTTTTCCCTCGAAAGGCCAAAATGATCGGAGCTATAGCACATGGATTGTGGCCAAAATTTCGATTCGGGGCGGTGGGATTTTGGGCTGGCGTGGTCGGGTTTGGTGGGAGTCGGGTGGCGGAGAAAACGGAATCCACCCGAGTTCGAAACTCGCTTTACGGCCATCTTACCAGCAAACGGGTGCCCAAACGGTGGGCCCACTCGTCCGATTCAGGCAAACCGAGAAAGAAGTGGAAGGTAGGTGTGGATCTCAGTTTTGGTCCAAGAATACGAAGAACGGCGAGGACCGTAGGCTCACATTTTGGCCAAATGTCGCCCGCCAAGGCCAATCCACGCAGCCACCTCACGGGCCAACGCAAGGCACAGGCCACGCTCGAGCTCCCATCCTTGCCTCGGGAGCGTCCGAGTGTGCCAGGGGTGCAAGAGCAAGAGGAACGTCTTGCTTGGTCGCGAGCATGTGCTGCATTTCCGAGCAAGGCACGAGCCAGCTCCTGCTGCCAAGTCCATACGACGACGTTAGGCAACTCGTGGCTAAGGCTAAGGCATCGCTGGTCAACCCATGGCCAAGGCCAGGAGACCCAGTCCATGGCATGCCAAGGCCTCGGCACGAGCCACCCTGGCGAATGCCAAGGCACGCAGCCACCACATGGCCAACGCCAAGGCCATGGCACCCAGCTACCCCGGAGGCCAAGGCCTAGGACGCTCACTCCCAGCCAAGGACGGTGTTTCAGCTCAGGGATTCTGGCTCAATCTTTGCGCTTTCCGGGGCGGGGCGGATTTTGGGTGATGCATTAGATACTGCAACAGTCGAACGGGGCCGGAGAAGAGGGAGAGTCAATCTTGAGGTCCCAACTCGCTTTACGCCTGATTTAACGAACGCGTCGGGTGCGAAAAGGGGACGAAACGTGCGCGTGAATTAGTCCGGTTGTGGTAGAACTGGGCCGGGGGCCTCCTCACAGTGCTAGTACTGTTTTCCTCTCGAAGAAATGGCGAAAATAATGCGGGAGGTCTTGCGCCCATTTTTCCGCCCGAAAAGGCCAAAATCGGTGAGCTATAGCACACGGATTGCGGCCAAATTTCGCTTCGGGGCGGCGTGATTTTGGCTGGCGTGGTCGGGTTTGGTGGGAGTCGGTGGCGGGAGAAAACGGAATCCAATTCCGAGCTCCCAAACTCGTTTTACGGCCATTTTACCGCCAGAGAACGGGTGCCCAAACGGGTGGGCCAACTCGTACGATTCAGGCAAAACCAGAGAAAGAGGTGGAAGGTAGGTGTGGATCTCAATTTTTGGTCCAAGAATACGAAGCAACGGCGAGGACCGTGTGCTCACATTTTGGCCAAATGCTCGCCCGCGGCCAAGGCCAACGCACAGGGCCACGTTCGAGCTCCCTATCCTTGCCCCGGGAGCGTGGCCCAAGTTTGTGTTGTGTGTACACGAGAGTGTGCGACGTGCCTTGGTCGCGAGCATGTGCTGCAATTCGAGCAAGGCACGGAGCCAGCCCGCGGTCAAGGCCAAGGCCGAGGCACGCAGCCACCCCGTGCCCAAGGCCTAGGCACGCGTCCACCCCGCGGCCAAGGCCATGGCACCCACCCAGCACGCGGCCAAGGCCATGGTACCCAGCCAGCCCACGGCCAAGGCCTAGGCACTCAGCCAGCCCGTGCCCAAGGCCTTGGCACGCAGCAACCCCGAGGCCAAGGCCAAGGCCATGGCACGCAGCCACCGCTG